>CM068826.1:133853177-134362246 GCA_028554795.2 Sinohyriopsis cumingii | reverse complement strand
TAACATCGCTTGTTACAAAATTCCGTTGATCCTACTGGAAGCCATTTGCAGTCATTTGTTCCAAGTTTCAAGGGCATGTTATAATGATACTGTCATTAAATTTCAATTAAACACTTAACTTAACTATAGAACATATTATGATGGAAAAAAAATGATGGAACAAACAGGCGATAACAACACAGTATATACTTCAAGCAAAAGTTTAACTGATGATTTTGATGAGACTTTTTATCGTATTTCCGATCACACCAAGTATGTGTTTGATGAAAGTAAACCTGGTTCGTATAAAGAACTTGCCAAAGATAATTACAATTGTTTACTCGAGTATTATTCTCGTGTGACTGTAAAATCTCTCAGTGATGTTGTTGTTTTTCGAAAGAAGAATGATGCACTTGATTGTTTGACGGTCTATTCGCATCTTCTTCACGGGATTATCTTTCAGCATTACGATAGTTTTTACGTGTTTGTGTCCGATGAGGATTTTAGCAGAGTTGCAAGTGAATTTGCAGGAAAAGCTGCAGTAGTGGAAATCATACCGAGACTACGGTCAAGATATCCCGTGTTTGATATTGATTCAAAAATCCCCTCCGTGAAAGAAATTACCGATTATTTCTCGACGTTGTGTAATGGTCCTGTAAATGTTTTTGAGACCACCAGCGGGTTTCATGTGCTGTGTAAAACCACTCCAGTGACTTTCAAAGACCATCAAGAATTAATCCACACAGCTGCAGAAGATAATCCCGAGTGGAATATTGACCGACAAGCTGGACTTCACAGTATCAAACTTGCCACGACTAAATCCAATAAACCCTTCGCAGCCTGTAAAAAACTCATTCGAGGAGAATTGAATCTCGTTGAAACTTTAGCCTGTCCGATGGCGATTCAACCTAAGACCGTCCGAATTTACGAGGAAGAAGTGACCAACTATCATTTTGAAACCGAAGATATTTCTGACGAAGATATGATTAAAATCTCTACAGCGCTGACTGGAGAACCAGATCAATTTACTGCGATTACTGGCACACGAGGAAATATCGTGACACTATCACGACGACCAGGTCATGTTTGTTATATTTGTCAGCGCCGACACTGATATGATAGTTTTCATGATGCAGTTGAATCCAAGTGTGTGGATTGTTACGTGACATGTTTTTCAGATACGTTCGTGATTGGCTGTTTTTGACGGTCTGGTAAAAAAAATTACAATTTCACATGAATCAGAAACTCCACCGTCCGATACACTTCCTCGTGAATATTTGAGATATTTAGCCAGATTAAACTATCGTCGCGCAGGTCATCCAGGTCATTTTATTGGAAGAAACCCAGATTATCGATACACTGCTGCACCGGTCCATGAATCTGGTCCAGGCTATAAGGTTATTTTTAATGGGGATGATTTGGACGGATCCGCTTGTGGAATGGGAAAATCAGAATCTGCTTGGAGATCCATACGACCCAATCAATCCGTGTTAGTGATCTCGTACAGAAAAACCTTTACAGAAAAAATAAAATCGGATTACGGTATTGAATCTTACACCGATATTACCGGGGATATTATTTTCGAACCTGAAATCCGCAGAAGAGTTATTGTGCAAGTGGAATCTCTTCATCGCGTCAAAGGTGTTCCTGACGTAGTAATTGTGGATGAATGGCACGGGATTCGAAGACAGATATTCTTTTCCGTACAATATTCTAGATCATACTGGATCAACTTTGTCAGATTAACCACCATCACTTCCAGGCTAATTGTTTTGGATGCTGATGCTAATAATGATGATTTGATACTGTTTAAAGATATTCTAGGAAGAGTTTCGATGAAATTTATGATCAACGATTACAAAATTGATCATGACAAAAAGATGATTGTGAAAAATTCCCATAAAGATAATTATGAAGCATTATTAAAAACCCTCGCAGGTGGAAATCATGTGACAGTCTTCACACACAACAAATCCAACAGTAATTTCTCTGTAGAGAGTTTAGCTAAACAACTTCAGCAGGCAGGATATCGTGTGAGATATTATCATGCCGATACGGATATGACACAAAAACAAAAAGATTTTTCCGATATCCATCATGCCTATCAAGATATTGATGTGGTGATTTTTAACCTGACTTTGGAAGCGGGAGTGAGTATTGTGGATGAACATTTCAAGCACTTGTTCGTGTTTTCGGAAGAACTCGGGTCAGTGGAAGCAACCAAACAAGCGCTTCATCGTTTCAGATGCGTGAATGAAATTAGTTATTCTGCAATGTCTCATCATAATACAGATCTTCCAGTCACTCGCGATGAGATTATTGAAACAATCATACAAAATGAAGTTCATTTACCTAAACAAATCTTGCTATTTCGAGCCCCTGATCCTGGTGAAATTCGATCCGATTATGGATTTGCATTTCTCAGTAACATTATCGATGAAAATAATTCCAAGTTGTATTTTACCCAGCGGTTAGTTGCCATGATGCGAAATACCGGATACGAAATCGTACAAACCATCCCAGATGAATACCTACTGTGGTTGGAAAAAAAGAAGAAAAAAATCACACTACACGCCGATGATACAGCCGTGGATGAGTTTTTAATGACCAAACTCGGCACTCGATTGATACAGTCCGACGATTCTTCTGAACAAGATGAATCTCTCAAAGAATTTCTCAAGACAGTTCTTCCTAGAGGTTACCAATATCATCCTGAAGAATCAGGAGAATTAAAACCGTATCAGAAAAAATTAAAATACCTCAATAGTGTATTTCAGTGTAATCTTGCTAAGTTACCTGCGGAGACGGTTGAATCTTTTTACAAAAAAACATCACAGATGATACGATCTCAGCGGGTGATCGTAGATAAACTGAATGCTGGTCAGTCTGTCTCCGCGACGGTATTTCGGTCTGATCAAATCTCTCCTGAACAGGCACTAAAAATCATCAGAGATGTTCTTGATATGTTAAAATTGCTAGATATCGTTCCGGACGATTTAAGTCAGATCACCACAAAAATAAACCGCGACGAATTTGTGATGAATATTGAATCCATGATACGAAACCCTGATCAGATGAGTAAATACACCTTACTGTTAAAACATTTCCGTGAGATCTTTCCTGAGACGAGATTACAATCCAAAATACCAACCGTCAAGAGTATCATCGGAAAAATCAAATTGATTTATAAAGGATTTGGTGCAGAGTTAAAATCAGATGATAGTAAAATAGGAAAATATCAGATCTGCACTAGATGCGGAAGAAATGAATATCGTGCTTTAATGGATTATTACAAACACAGACACGAACATATCGAAAATTTCAAAAATAAAAATCCTCCCACGGAGATCGAATACTTATCCTCGAAACGAAGAATTCAATCAAAACCGAGACACTGCGTTGGATGCGCTAAGAAAACCGTGTACGGGGATATTCAACTTTGTTTTGCTTGTGGACGCGACGAAGGAGGGTGATTATATGTGACATAATATTTCCTCTTCTCATGTTTGGGTTAAATTATATAAAGTTGTGTCCATATGAGCTGTGTCCATTTGAAATTTTCATAGTCTTGCTTACGAATTTACCTCTCACTCTCAAAAACCTTATCTTGAAATACGGGCATGATGGAGTAATGTTGATTACTAAGTTGCTAAAAACTAACTCGGAACGCTTCATTCTTATGCAGTCAAAGTGGAACAAGTACTCCCAAATGAATCATCCACATCTTTTGTATGTATGGACAAGCCAAGAATGCAAAAAGTAGTAATATGTATCTTTTCCTGCCTGTATTGTGTGTCACGGTATAAATCCCGGAAGTGCTTTTCATTAGTATAAAATAGTTCGTTTTGGCAGTGAATGGAATTCCCCAAAACCATATTCTGTAGACCATTTAGTACACGTGTTACTCTGTTATCGATATCCCTATCGTTGAAACCTATGTAAAGCTATAATCTTTCCTTTGCAGGGCGAACGAATCGCGTCTCCTGATGATAAACACCAAATAGCACCCATGTCTACAAACTTTACCAACTATGATCAGACCGGAGATGAATTAATATCCCCCATAGAATTCTCAACTGCAGCTGAAGTATCTCTTCAGGATGCAAACACAGTTTTCACGTTTGCAGATAAAAATGGTAAAATATGCATTTCCTTGTCTCTTTCAGGTTTTAGTTAAGACGGTTCCGCCTAAGTGACAATGTTTTGTACTATTGATCAAAACATAACCCACACAGGGTTAATATCGGCTGATTATAATAAACGTTTGGAATAAAAAGAGGACGGTAGTAGTATACATAAATACACAAGGAAAAATTCAATATTTGCATTGCTTATTTGTTTCAAAATCAGTTACAGGGAAAATGTAGAAATGGCGCTGATGCAGGGATTTCATTCAGGCTCCAACACATAAAGAATGCAGTATAACTATTATGGGATGATGATCTACATTTTAAAACAACGAGAACTAAATTTTTCTATATTTGTGATAGAAAACACGTTAAATCTCTTTTGTGTCATCTCTTGTGTTTTGTTTTACTGTCCTAAGAAGGTCTAAGATGGTTTACAATAAATGATGATTACTTATAATCGTGATGGGTTTCTTTCAGGTGATGGCTTCTTATCTCTTCAAGAATTCCTGATGGCACCAATAGTATTCACAGGTAATGCCGTCTTAGACCATTTTCAGAATAAACATTTACGACTTTACTATCGATATACTTAAGCTTTTAACCTAATCCATATCTTGTAAAAGAATTTCTGTGGCACTTTGTTTATATCTGATTCGATATCACTGGAGGGAATTTTGACTGGTTATATGTTTGACATGGTGTTTGCATCGCATACACAGTTATCGGAAACCGATACGTTGATTATAAAATAGGTTTTGTTTGTTGCCTATATCACGAAGCAATATACGACACTGGTGTATTTCTATTTAAATTGGAAGCCGTACAAGTTATTAGTTCCTGTTCACTATTTCGTTGTTTGCCAGTGTAGTCAATTACTCAATATTGGAGTCATTTACTATAGTAAGAAATGTATACATAATATGCCCTATCAAGTGATTCAATAAGAAACAAACATAACAAACTTTTGACATATTGCCTTAATATATTCAACATAGCATCAATTATCCCAGTTTTTTTCTACTCCTTGTAATTACATAAATATGTAAGCGAATTATCTGGGATTAAAATGCATGGGGGATATATATTGTTTCTGTTCTTCTCCCATATTTAGACCAAATGGCCGCAGAGATGAATGCTTACAATGGCTTTGGATCAATGTACCATATAGTGGAAGAGACAGAAAATAACGCCACTGAAACTACTGCAACAGAATCATCGCAGAAAGCAGAAGCATCTCTTTACAAATTTTGAAATGTTCCATAACTTGTTTTTGGGTAAAAGAACACAAAATTCATTTGAACTGAATTATGGACAGAATTAATGTTCAGAAAATGGATGGTCACTGGCAATTTTGAGACATTCAAAAGTATAATCGATTGACAAAATCCATGAATATTTTACCTTGCTGCAATATCGAATTGTTTCCTTTATCCAGAACCAAAACAATTTAACACTATTGTGTAGTTATATTGCAATAAATTCTACAGAAGAATGCTCAAAAACATGAAAAATTGTATGGAAAGACATAAAAATGATAACGCGTTGACTTTTGGACTTAAAATAATTTCACTACGATCATTTATATAGAATTAAACAACTCGCTGAGTGAAAATCAATTTTTTTCTCTTTACATCACTTTAATGAAATTGTAAATCCAATCTCAAGGAGAGAAGCGATGAAGCAAATGTATGAAATTTTGCAAATTTGGATACGTTAAAATAAATATGCTTTAAGATGTTTTATAATGATGTTATTTCTTTAGAATGTATGTATTGAGATATTTGTGGTCCTTTTTAATTAGATTAATATTATACTCTTGTCATAAAAATGTCATATCTTTCCCTCAACTTCTTATGTTTTGTTACCTTTATGATAAAAGCGAAGTAAGGGCTCCAACGTTTTAATGGAGTGATTATGTCATCTTAACTTTAAAAGCAGCACTTGTCACACGCAGTAATCCTTAAAAATTTAAAAAATATGAAAACTATGGAATACAAAATGCACCTTGAAGGAATGTAGATATAGTAGTAAACACCACTGCAGTTGCAACCGCTTTATACATTAGACAGGTAAGCATATCGATCAGAATAACAGCTAAAATTTCAGTAATAAATACAGGTCGTATCATTCCTGTGGCTTACGGTGGTTGTGGAGCACCTTTATTAGGATTGCTTGGATTTCTTTCTTTAGATTTATCACATGGTACTAAAACATGTTGAGAGGGTTTACCTGTACAATAAGCCAACCGAATAGAATAAATGATACAATATAATAAATGATATGATAGAATAAAAGATACAATATAATAAATAATACAATAGAATAAATGATATAATAGAATAAATGATACAATATAAATGATACAATATAATAAATGATACAATATAATACATGATATAATGGAATAAATGATACAGTATACTAAATTATACAATATTATAAATTATACAATAGAATAAATGATATAACGGAACAAATGATACAATATAATAAATGATACAATATAATACATGATATAATGGAATAAATGATACAATATACTAAATTATACAATATTATAAATGATACAATAGAATAAATGATATAACGGAACAAATGATACAATATAATAAATGATACAATATAATAAATAATATAATGGAATAAATGATATAATATAATAAATGATACAATATAATAAATGATACTATAGAATAAATGATATAATGGAATAAATGATACAATAGAATAAATGATATAATATAATAAATGATACAATAGAATATATGATATAGTAGAATAAATGATATAATGTAATAAATGATACAATATAATAAATTATATAATATAATAAATGATACAAGATAATAAATGATATAAATGCAAGGATATAATACTGTCCATCCTTTCAGGCTTCCATACAACATTGTAGATGTACCATAACTCTTGCAAAAGTACCTGAGTGATAAAAAGTTATAATGGAGATTATGTGTCTGGAAACATTTGTCTTAAACAAAAGTAGAATCGCATCTGAAATGATGGCTCAACTCATTAATGATAAGTGAAGAAAAAGTATATATTACTTTATGATAAGTGAAGAAAAAGTATATATTACTTTATGATAAGTGAAGAAAAAGTATGTATTACTTTATGATAAGTGAAGAAAAAGTATATATTACTTTATGATAAGTGAAGAAAAAGTATATATTACTTTATGATAAGTGAAGAAAAAGTATATATTACTTTATGATAAGTGAAGAAAAAGTATATATTACTTTATGATAAGTGAAGAAAAAGTATATATTACTTTATGATAAGTGAAGAAAAAGTATATATTACCTTATGATAAGTGAAGAAAAAATATATATTACTTTATGATAAGTGAAGAAAAAATATATATTACTTTATGATAAGTGAAGAAAAAATATATATTACTTTATGATAAGCGAAGAAAAAGTATATATTACTTTATGATAAGTGAAGAAAAAGTATATATTACTTTCATGATAAGTGAAGAAAAAATATATATTACTTTATGATAAGTGAAGAAAAAATATATGTTACTTTATGATAAGTGAAAAAAAAGTATATATTACTTTTATGATAAGTGAAGAAAAAATATATATTACTTTATGATAAGTGAAGAAAAAATATATATTACTTTATGATAAGTGAAGAAAAAGTATATATTACTTTATGATAAGTGAAGAAAAAGTATATATTACTTTCATGATAAGTGAAGAAAAAATATATATTACTTTATGATAAGTGAAGAAAAAGTATATATTACTTTTATGATAAGTGAAGAAAAAATATATATTACTTTATGATAAGTGAAGAAAAAATATATATTACTTTATGATAAGTGAAGAAAAAGTATATATTACTTTATGATAAGTGAAGAAAAAGTATATATTACTTTCATGATAAGTGAAGAAAAAATGTATATTACTTTATGATAAGTGAAGAAAAAGTATATATTACTTTATGACAAGTGAAGAAAAAATATATATTACTTTATGATAAGTGAAGAAAAAATATATATTACTTTATAATAAGTGAAGAAAAAATATATATTACTTTATGATAAGTGAAGAAAAAGTATATATTACTTTCATGACTGTACCACAAGAGAGAGAATCATTGATGTGGCATCTACAATTTCACTGGCTAATGTCACATTGGATTTTCTATGTAACAGCCTCAAAGGCATAGTCATACAATGTAACGCGAATCTGATAGAACCAAACAAATGTTTGTAACTGAGCCATATATAATATCATAATACCTGCACTCAATTTACGGGAGATACAAAGTACATTTACCGAAGAATAAAATCACATAGAACTAAACACCATAAGTATAAACAACGTCTTTCTAGACCATCATTGATAATAGTCTACATGGAAGGGGCCACTCGCAAGCGAATGTACATCAGTGTATTCATTTGCAAATCATTCGGAAAGATAATGTAGAAGCACACACACACACACACTTATATATATATATATATATATATATATATATATATATATATATATATATATATATATATATATATATATATATATATATATATATATATATATATATATATATACATGTTTATGTATGTATATATATGTATATATGTATATATGTATATACATATGCATATATATATCATGTATATATATGTGTGTGTGTGTGTGTGTGTGTTAACGCGAATAGTCAGCTATATATCCAGCATTATCAGATTAAACGTATATTATTTTAATTAAAAAAATGACAAATTAACTTTTGATGCTATCTCTAAAATACTGAAGGGAAAGTCGTATCAAAAATGATTAATAGAATAAAGGTTATGGAGGTAAATAATCTCAGAACGGTTATGAAAATTTTTAAGTCATTGATTACATTTTGTTTTGAAAATCAAATATGGCGACCATTTTTGGAACTAATTAATTCAACTTGGATAGGATTTCCATTCTGTATATTACTGAAACATAAATCAACCCAACAAATATGCTAAAGGCACAAATAAATTTTAAATAACATGCGTGTTAAGAATTTCTTCCACAAAGGAAGACTATAAATCTAGAAAAACTACTTTATTAACTGTCACAGAAGATAAGGATATACAGACATTACGTGCTTTTCATAGGACCTTTAAAACTGACCAAAATTATATGTTTATTATAGTACCTTTAAGGCTGATTTAATGTACATACTTTTGATAGGACCTTTAAGACTGACCTAAAGTATATATTTATTATAGGACCTTCAAGGCTGATTTAATGTACATACTTTTGATAGGACCTTTAAGACTGACCTAAAGTATATTTTTATTATAGGACATTTAAGACTGACCTAACGTATATACTTTGACATAAGACCATTAAGACTGACTTAATGTATATACTTTTGATAGGACCTTTAAGACTGACCTAGAATATGTACTTATTATAGGACATTTAAACGAGACTGACTAGGAAGAGCCTCTTGACATTATCATTTACGGTGTTGCGAATTACTGTAAGACGAGATTTGTACTAGATATGTTTAAGTCTTAATATAGGAACTTTCTTTAATTACATCATTATCATTTGTCCGACCAGCATCTGCAGTAGGACTTATCGTTGTAGAATATGACTTTTAGAGATGACAATGTCAACAGCATATACCCATGAAACAAGCTGAATAAAGGGTTAGAATTGCTCATCTATATCATTCCACGGAGTAATGCACTCTTTTTCATAGAAAACTGTGCAAACCTCGTGGACGTAAAGAAGAAGGCAACCAACGTAAGCAAGTTAGCTTTTAGAAGAGACATAACAAACTAAAATGTTTAGATTATCTATATATTTAAACGGTCAAGGCCATAGCGGAAATATTTCATTTCATTTAGTGTTCGATTCAAAGATAAAGTGGAATCGAAAGTATCTTTCATGAAAATAATGTCTTTTCATGCTAAATTAATTACAGCACTAAATATAATGAAAGAAAAATATTATTGACGAGACTTCAATATCCGTTTGATTACAACAATTCTGACTGAGTTCACATAATAGATGAAATTTTAAAGGCTGTGGATAAATTTTCCTTTGCATCAAACAATCTCAGATAATAAAAATAATAATAATGAGGACTTTGTATAGCGCCTAATCTTTAGAAGCTCTAAGCGCTTTACAACATTAGACAACACCTATAAGATAAAAAAACATATAATAATATTATTACAAAAACAAACACCATGAAATTAGAAAAACATTAAAAAATAAAAAAAAAAAAACATGCTGAGAATATTTCGGGTAGGAAACATTATTAGGTCTTTAAGTTTGTTTTTGCAGTCGAAATAAGTGAGTTTTGAGAGCCCTCTTGAATGTGATCACTGTGTCTTTGTGTCTAAGTTCAGATGGCAATTCATTCCACGTTGCTGGGCCTTGGTATGCAAAAGAACGCTGTCCATATGACTTTGTTTTCATAGTGGGAATAATGAGTATACGATTGTCAGAAGAGGAGCGTAAGTATCTTGCTGGTGTGTACACATGGGTGAGTTCGGATAGGTATGTTGGACTAGAGTCCGACAGTGAAACGTAGCACAGAGAACAAATTTTGTGTTTGATTCTGGATCAAATGGATAGCCAGTGTAGGGTACAGAGCAGCGGGGAGATGTGCTCTGATCGTGGTATTCTAAGTATGACCCGAGCAGCTGTGTTTTGAACTTTTTGAAGTTTCTGGAGCAGATATTGAGAAGAAACAGACATAATTGAGTTACAATAGTCCAGTCTTGAAAGTATTAATGAACACTCAAGTGTTTTAGTGGCATCAACTGAAAGATATTTGCGAATTGAGCTGATGTGTCTCAGCTCAAGATATGCAGCCTTGCATATGTTCATGACATGTTGGTGCAATGTGAGAGTACTGTCCACAGTAACACCTAGGTTTCGTACTGATTGTGTGAATTTAATGTTGGCGTTGCTGATATTTATTGTTTGAGGTAAAGGATGTGAATGAGAAAGTCTTTGTATTGTGATCAGAATGGCCTCAGTTTTATCATCATTCATCTGCAGCTTGTTACATGTCATCCATGTTTTCACATCAGAAATGTACCTCTCTACACCTTGGATGGCAGCATCAACTTCAGTTGGGTGGCTAGATTTGTATATTTGGGTGTCATCAGCGTACAGTTGGTGAGACACTGGGTGATGATCTATGACACTTAAGAGCGGCTGAGTGTACAGAATGAAGAGAACAGGTCAAAGAACAGACCCCTGTGGAACACCACAGCACAGATCAACTGGGCTGGAGAGTATTCCATTTGCAGATACAATTTGTGTCCTGTTGACCAAGTATGACTTGAACCACAGTAAGGCTGTATCATGAATGCCAAATACATGCTACAGACGGTGAAGTAATATATCATGGTCTATTGTGTCAAATGCTGCAAACAAATCAAGGAGGGTGAGGACTGTAATCTTTCTGCTATCCAACGCAGAGAGAATGTCATTAACTACTTTTAGAAGAGTAGTTTCAGTACTGTGGCAAGGGCGATATGCAGATTGTACATTCCTAAAAAGATTGTTTGAATTTAGATGAGATACAAGCTGGGATAGAACAATCTTTTCTAAGAATTTTTTATATGAATGGGAGATTAGAAACTGGGCGGTAGTTCTTTAAATCGTTATAGTCTAGTGTTGGTTTCTTCAGCAGAGGCTTTACAATGGCAGTTTTGAAAAAATGATGGGAATTCCCCGGATGAGAGAGAGAGGTATTAATAACATCAGTTAGCGAAGGCAATACTGGATCTAAGCACTCAATCAGCAGTGATGTTGGAATTGGATCAAGTTCACATGACTTTGGTGCACTCTTCATCACGATTGTACGTACCAAATCCATAGAGACAGGTTCAAATGCTGCTAATGGTTGCCGCTCAAATTCTGTATCCCAACTGTATGGTGACGACGAGTCAACTGAAATTGTGGTGTCAAGCTTATCTCTAATGGTCTGTAAGAAATTTGCAAACATGTCCGGAAGGACGACGGGAGAGAAGGTAGTTGGAAATGGTGTTGATTTATTCCTTGACATTGGCTTGTTAATAATCTCGAAGAGCTCTTTGCAGCTGGAACTTTACATGATCTTAGTAGTGTAGTGGGCTGATTTCGCTGCATGGACTAAATTTTTGACATCCTTCTTAGCGACTTCATAGATTCATAGATGACGATTGTTAAAATATAATATGTGTTGTTCCATGGGATTTGAAAGCTCTACAATCTTTCAAGACGCGTCATCTGCCGATCTAGAAGACGAATAATATCATATTATGTATAAGTTCTCATATATTATAAATTGTGAAGTCTTCATGTGTATAGTAGGCACGTAAGTTTGCCAGGGTCTGTTGTTTAAAATTATGCATTATATGTGATGAATATTACATATGAGTTGCGGGTACTGTCATTTCATCAAATCTCTCATAAGAGTAGATAACATTCCTTAAATAGGTTGGTTCCATGCCAATGTGTTTGCATGAATGTACCATCCATTATAATTGGGCCACACCTTCCAATCATTGCTGAATAAATATTTAGCTTTAGATCGATTAAGATGCCCTTTGGGTTTGAGCGCCTTTGCCGTGTTTCACGAAGTTGTCAACGTTGAAAGATTTTGTAACTGATACACATTTTCATTGTTGTTTGAAAGAATAATTTTCTCGTGAGTATGGTAATATTTTTATAAAGGTCTCCAGAAATAGGTGAGTATTATATCCTGATAACATATGTATGAACAAGGGTATACATTTGATAGTGCTAAAATATGTATTAACTATGGTATATATTTGACAGTGATGAAATATGTATTAACAAGGGTCTATATTTGACAGTGATAAAATATGTATTAACAACGGTCTATATTTGACAGTGATAAAAGATATATTAACAAGGGTATTGCTACGTCAAATAAGTATTACAGATCAAATGATGTTCATACAATTTAGTTGTATTGTTAGAATGAACGAGATCACGTACAGAACTACTTCTGAAATTTGTACTTATTTATCAGCAGTTATATCAATCTCATCAAAACAAATCTGTCATACAGCTATTTCCTTCTGACACTATTAACATGTCAAAACGCCTATTTATTTATTTTCGAGTAACTCTTTGTGGAGTGTGTATGTGTGATTTGGATTTTTAATGTAGTATTACTAATTTTTCAGTCATGTCGCTACAGTGTCTGCAGTCTGGCAGTTTATAGTGATGTCTAGCACTGGGACATCATGCCGCAGACATGTAGCATTATGGCCCACCCAGTCACATTATCCTGACACCAGGCGGACCAGTCCTAACACTAATTCGTAATGCAGAGCGCCGACCGAGGCAGCTGTTAGTACCATTTTAAGCTTTTGGTATGACTCGACCGGGATTCGAACCCGCGACCTCCCGCATCCGAGGGGTACACTCTAACCACCAAGCCACCGGAGCTGTTCCTACGCTGTGTGGAGTGATCTCCCCTGTTTCCATGCCACATATGTCAAATACATTCACAAAATAAATTGTAATGACTCACTTTTTAAGCCGATGGTTATATAGGTCAAGGTAATGTTTGGAAAAGCTACGTGCAGTTTGAGGAGTATAGAAGAAACATTCGTCACTCTTATCTCGGACATTAATACATACATTATGATTCTACACCCATTCGGCTAAATCAAGGACAGATCCACTCCTAAAAAGTTTATTTTGTATGAACATGCACAGTAAAGAATTTTATTCTAGTATATAATCAGGTTATATCCCCATTTACATTCTAATCCAGTTTAGTACATAGCATTTCAAACATTCTTTCTACAACATCAGACATTAATCTCCTAATTTCCACCATGGAATCCGTGCTAATTTACTGCTTGATTAAATGAATCCTGCATTCTACAAGTTATGGCTTTGTTATATGGTAAGGCTTTTATATTTCTTATTAATTTTATGTTTGTTTTCTATACATTTTACAGAATTGTTACATCTTAACATGTTATATTTCATCTGGTAGTATTTAATATTTTCATTTATTTGGAGCGGTTCATCTGCCTAATGCCAGTAGCTTCTCGTGGGTCGGTGGTTCTTCCCGGGGTTTTCCAGGGTTCTTCCTCTACCAATTATACTGGCCGCCATGTATAGCCTATCTTGTGCTGAAAAATGGCGTTAAACCATACAACAACAACAACAACAATCATCTGCCTAAAGATTCTGTGCATCTTTTCATTGCTTAACATGGGCACCATATAGTAATTATTGTGCTGATGTACCCTTTAACCGATAACACACACACACACACACACATATACATGCATACATACAAACATACATACATACATACATACATGCATGCATGCATACATACATACTTACTTTTCGCTATTCATTTTCAATATATCACTTTTTATTCGGAAGTCGGAGTGGTGGTGTCTGGAGACGCCTTCTTTCTCTCCTTTGTATTGGTGAGCCAATGATTGTCATTTATTTTACAGAACTAAATATGAATAAGTACCACATTTTCAGCTTTCAGTTTTGTGAAATTCAAGACCTTCACAGCGTGCATAATATCAATGAGAACCATACGTAGCCTGTAGACATCAATCAGGTTTATGTCACTTGATTTTCATGCGTTTATCACAAGAGCTTAATATTTGTCATGACATGGAAAACTGCTATGCCAGTCTCTGGCATAAATGTGATACAATTCCCTGTTTATATAGTATTGATAATTACAGAAAACTGCTGGAGTCTTTACCAGAGAAGGAACACATTTGTCTGTCTCCACTACCGGAACAAATAAACAATTAAAATGAGTAATTTATTACAAAGAGAACTTTTCTCCAAACTCTAACTCATACAGACTAATTACTGTCCTTATCTGTTATAGCGGCTTTTTTTTTTACACCTGTCTTGACACCTGTACATTACTGAACACTTGGATAGTAGACATATTGCTCTTTTTGACATTTTGAAAGCGCCATATGGGAACAGTCACAAATCGGAAATAGTACTAATGCAGCTGAAAGCCTTTGTTTTGTAATCAATATAGGCTATACATTGTCGTCGAAGTGCGCACCACGTGCCGTTTTCGATATTTCATAATACGATACGAAAAGGTTCTCCCAATCAATGCATGGAACTCGGTTCCGAATGTGTGTCAAAGTAGGTTTCCGCCGATATGTCGGGGCACGGAAATTCAACAATATATATATAAAAGCAGTGGGCTAAAATTAAAGAGATGAATTGAAAATTGGGGGTGCGAGGTGGAGAAAGACGTCTAGAAAAACTAATAGATGAAGGAAAAGAAGTAACAGACAAAAAAGAAATTATGAGAATTATATGGAGTTTCTATGAAAGTTTATACACCTCACAAACAAACAGGGGAAAATACCATCACAGAATATTTATTTTAAAAAAATGCTAGATGATACCATCAGAACACAAGGAAATGTGTGATGATCTCATCTCTAGTGAAGAGATACAAAACACGATAAAACAACTAGCGAAAGGCAAATCACCAGGTAGAGATGGACTCACTGCGGAATTCTACAAAAAAATTCCAAAGTGAGTTAGCGCCGATTCTTGAAGGTTTATATAATAATATACTTTAAAAAAATGAATCAATGTCAAACTCCATGAGGGAGGGATTGATAACCATAATTTATAAAGGGAAGGAACATTGAGAAGAATTAAAAAATTGGAGGACCATCTCCCTCCAAAATATCGACTACAAAATTTTAAGTAGAATCTTAGCAAACAGATTAAAAAATGTATAAATGAAATCGTTTAATATCAATCAAACATGCGGGGGAAAGGGCAAAAACGTACAAAATAATATTCTGAATATAAGATCCATAATAGACTTACTAAATGATACAGGTCAAAAAAGGTGCCATGGTACTTTTTGACCAAGAAATAGCCTTTGATAGATTGGAACACAACTTCATACAAAAAGTATTGGGAAAATTTGGTTTTGGAACAAATTTTAAAAATTAGACCAAAATACTGTATAACAACATGACTGCAAGAGTACAAGTAAATGGAGCAGTTAGGACAATTTCAATATATAAAGATCAGTGAGGCAAGGATGCCCACTGTCAATGCTATTATACGTAATAGCAATAGAACTCTAAGTATAAAAATAAGGATTAACAAACATATTGAAGGAATAAAAATTCCAAATCTAAAAGACGAATTCAAAATGCCCCAACACGCGGATGATTGTACCAACTCATTAAAGACTCAAATTCCTTTAAACACATAAAAAAGAAATATGAATCCTTTGGTAAAGCCTCAGAGTCAAAAGTCAATCATGACAAAACTGAAATTTTGAAAATAGGAAACTGGAGAGGTAATAACCCGGGATTACCACCCCATAGAAAAAAGACAAGGTCAAAGCATTGGGAATATTTTTCGGAAGAAACGAAGAATTTCAAAACTGTAAAACTCTTAAAACGAAAATCAAAGAAATCACCCAAATCTGGGCATTCTGGAGCAAGTACAAGTTGTAAAGATATAATATGTACTTAAATATGAACTATCTTTAAAACTCTATGGACATAGGAAACAATATCTTACAAAAAATTGACAACAACATTATTAATTATATATGGAATGATAAAACACATTATGTCAAAAAATCAACTCTATATAGAGCAAAAACAAATCGGAGGGTTAGCACCGCCGAAACAAATTTTATGAAAATACGAGGACATAATAAACAGAATCAAACGTTTAAAGGCTCAACCGAAAACACCATGGGAAGCCTTATATATATATATATATATATATATATATATATATATATATATATATATATATATATATATATATATGTGTGTGTGTGTGTGTGTGTGTGTGTGTGTGTGTGTGTGTGTGTGTGTATTGGTTTGGCTTCTCCATTAGAAACAGAGAAGACATATATAAAATAACAAATTGCCAAAAAAACTTGAAGTACCTAGGAAATTTAGATTTATAAAAGAACTGATAGGAAAATATAGGGATCAAGAAAAGTTATGGGAAATAGAGGTAAAACATACATATGATTGGCTTAGAGATGAAATAGCAAGGAAAATTAAAAATAAAGTAGAAGAAGAAAATATTGATATTAAATGGGACAGAGTATGGAGGCATTGGGCCAACATCGGATCCCCCAGAATCCAGAGTTTGATATTCAAATACCTTCACAATGCGTGGTTGACGGGTGAAGTCGCTGTAAGAAGAAGAATGATAAGAACAATAGTAAAATGCCCACTGTGCAAAACAGTGAACTTCACAAAATACCACGCAACCACGCAGTGTGAAATAAGAAAAGATGATAGAATTAAACTGATTATTGAAATCTGTATATATAAAAAAGAGAAATATCAAAGGAAACACTACTTATTTTTGGACGGAAACTTTGATAAAAATATAATAATTATGATAACAGATTATGTTAAAAAAACGATGATGGTCTGTGGACAAGTTATACAGAAACAAAAAATAAAAACAAGAAAGCAATGAACACACACACACACACACACACACACACACACACACACACACACAAAAAGAATGCGTTGAGTTTCCACAACTTTACGTGAATTAAGATGTAATGGAAGAATTCTGATGACAAAATGGCAGCATGCGATGAGATAAATTGCATTCTCCGTTTTGCACGTTATGTTTGGACCATGTATTTTCAACTTCTTGCTTCTCACATTACAAAAAAAAATTTGTCGATCTGTATTTCCTTGTCACCACATGGACCCTTTTTGGCCTTAATGTTATGGTATTGATTGGCGTTAACTTTGCTTTGATTTGGATGTCTCTGGGAGTTTTCGGTCTTTGGAGTATTACTATCTATTTGTTCGGGGGATCGTTTGGTGTTTCACACAAATCCATAATGAGCCAGGCTTTCAGGATGATTCTATCTGCTTTTATAATGTCGTAATGGTTGTGCAGGATAAATGGTTCAACCTTTCATTTTTGGTTTTACCTTAAGTGGTCTGTTTTATTGAATTGTTTTTCAGTCCTCCGCTATCCAATATTTTTCATAGTCTATGTTCACCAAATGTTCTGGCAACTCCTCATCCATTTATTAAATGTATGGATGACAGCCTCCCCCCCCCCCCGAAATTAGGCAATAGAACATTCTTTTTCCTCTGACCGTACTTTTAATGATATTATACTTACAGTTGTCAACAACCGTAACAACAGTTGTAAAACAGAAAGGAAAAGGAATATTACTAGATTTGCCTCCTTAGGACACTGACACAAAGTGGTTTAACTCTAAACTCCATCTACATTCTAATAAATTCACTATATGTTTGGAGTCAATCTTTTTAGCATATATCATTTTCCGATACTAATTTTAGCTGGCCAAACCTATCCCATAGCCGCATCCGATACGGTCATGAGTATTTGACGTAGGGCATTGATAATGCTGTTTTCACCTGTATGCATCCATCCACTATACAATTAATTATATGCAACAAAGAGATTTGTAAGTCCCCATGTTTTCGCGAGTATAAAGTCTTGAAGAGTCATCTAAATACACGTAGATTTGTACAAATTGTAATTCTGGTCACATACGAAAATCATCCCCCAACCCCTTTCCTTTCCGAAATGGATCATATAATTTTGTAAGTCCTATCCAGGACCACGGACAGAGTAGGACAAATTCCCGGGGCCACAACGGTCAGGGGGTCCACCGTTGTTTAAATCTGTGATTCATTGGGGCCTATTAGATAATTTTTCCTATTGGCTCACAAATCCTTTCGCTGCCCTGGTCCTCTCTGATGCTTGTTTTGCTCATATCTACTTTTCTGTTTTAGGCAGGTTACTGAACTATTTATTCATGATTTTTAAACACAATATTTCTGTGAAGGGTGTACAGATGTCAAACCTTTAAACAGTTGATTGAAACTTTCTTCTCGAACATGCGCTATGTTCATGACAATCGCTTAAAAGTTGCCCTACGTTGATTGCGCATGCGTTAAATATTGGAGTGGAAAAACAGATTCGGCTTCCTGAGAAAGGTCTATACATATACAGTTGGTGAAACTGCTTTCCACAGACGTCTTCAACCGAGTTCCCATCTTTCCTTTGGCGTTTCGCCCCTTATCTCAGAACACTCTCCAGATGGCGAGGCGTCAGTAGTGTTCAAGTACTGCCCGTCTGGACAAAGAACACAATTAATTTTACTATATGTTCTCTACATTTGTTTCTCAATACTGACCTTTCGACTGTGTGACAATCAATGCAAATCATATGTTAATCTAAAATACCTTCACAGAAGACTTCACGGTGAAGTTCTTGTCAAAGGTTGACCTGCTCTTTTTTGAGATGCTTGACTGTCAACATAGCAGCATGTAAACAGAACACAGATTTCACTTCCGTTTCATCACCAAAGCCTTATTACTCACTGTGCACTGTCGCCGAAATACACACAGACAACAACACCCTGAGCTCATATTATCAAGAATAAACAGTTACCTTTAAATCCGTACCAAAAATGCATAAATAAAACTCTTCTATCACCACCAAAATGAGAAAGGATTTTTTTCTTAAAATAGACTAGAAGTACATTCGTGGGTACTGAACTGGAAGTATTAATTGTAACCCGATTCCGTCTGTGATGGCTGCTGTATTTTCTCTTCACGCTGAGCCAGAGCCAGCTAGATGCTTTCTCTGCGACCCTGGCCAGTGCTTACACAGCTGTCTTTTGCGGCCTTCTTTTTATTTAAATTAAGTAATTCATTTATTCAGCTACTCTAATCACTGCTCTTGCAAGTATTATTATTATTATTATTATTATTGCTGCCGCAGAATAAAATAATTATGGGGATTCAATCTATGTCTGCACGACTTTATATTAGGAAAATAGGCTGTGCTCCTGTTCCTTCTTGGGTTCGGTCAATTCCAGCTAGGATGTCATTTTATCAGTAGTATTCAAGCCATAATAGTGCGATAACTATAATTTTCAAACAATATTTCCATTAGACCTAATACCACATAAGTTTTGCAAGGCCGTCTGGATCGAGCGGCGTTGAAAAAGAGTGTTATTGTTCATACGATTTGTATTCTTTATATAAGATATCCATATAACGATTTTATGAAGAGACGACATTTTTGCCTGATTTAAGCTCAAACGTTTTCATGCGCAAAGAAAAAGCTCTCCCAACGTGTGGTCACGGATTTGCTCTACTTTGGGTGTCATGAGGACAATGCCGACATTGTTAAAACTGACTCGTGCGCCGTTTGATGTGCTTTCTAAGGGTAGATATACAAAATTTAAAATATGTATGTCAGCTATAATCTCGAAAGGGATCTAAAAGTTGTATGCATAAAAGTGGGTCTCACACCGGTACATGTGAATTACCGAGCTGTCAACATAGATTTCAACTGAGGAAAATCAGGATCATACTCTCCACTTTTAACAAGAAGATCCCACATACTCATATTCTTGAAAACTACCTCCAGACTGTTTTAAAGAAATTGTCATATGCCGTTGACTAAATGTATTCTTTCTCACGATAATATCTTTTTTACCGTTTCAGTGATAACAGAAAAAAGTGAATCAAAGTAGAGGCTTCTGATTGGTTGATATCCTCTATTGACATTTATTAATCTATATTGTCCGTTAGTCCGTCTAAAAGAAACATCATATAAAAATCGCCTCATTACGAAATGCTTTGCCCGCAAGATTACGTTTAAGGCACAAAATTGTCACATTTGCACTCAAGCTGTTTCTATTGAATACATGGACCATTTCGTGTTACTGAGATTTTATCTTATCAGTTTGAACCCTGTTTACAAATGACATTGACAGTTGCTAAATTGAACAAGAAGCACACAATGCCCACTGTGTCTACTGTTATTTGTTATGTATATTTATTCTGTATGATGTTGCAGACATTTGTCCATAATTGATGGTAATAGTTTGAGCCTACCTGACTAATGTCATTCTTCAAACATGTTTATTTGAGTTTGAGTTTTAGTTCGCCTAGTTTTAACCTTAGACGATTCTAGACAAAAAGTTTGTTTACAGTTTGGGATAGTTTTCCATTACGATGATATAATTATTTTTAAATTTTCACTTTGTTTACGGGAAATAAATTATTTGTTGAAAGTTACTCTTTTTCTGTTTCTTAGTTTAAGACCACTGAGTCGTAACATTTGTTGTTCAAAAGAGCTTTAGCATCAATAATCATTTTGGCCAGTAACAGGGGAAATAATCGATTATATATAACTAATGGATGTTTTCCTGTGCTGTATAGCTTAATACATTACAACTGAAGTGTTGGTAACTCAATTTACAGAAACATCTGATTAACATGTTCAAGTTATTGGTCTTTGCCTTGTGGTTATCACAAATTAAATACAGGACAGCATTTATATCAGAACATGACGATCCGAGTTATCTTATACCCTTTAACTCCTTGGCCTCACCCGTTATCTTACGATAACATTTATGAATGCTAAATAACACGCCTCGTATCAAATGTTGACACTCAGACGCATCAATAGTACAGCTCCATACATGCACCCAGACACACACACGTCTCGAAAACATAGCACACATTCTGGCGATTGGACGTGTTATGAAATCTCTAAACTGGTAAGTTTATATTTTTATTTATTAATTTTCGAACAATTAATAAGATATTATAACCAATCTCTACGATTTCGGATAATAACTGTATTCATTTCGCTTCAGATGTAAGTTTTACAATCGCGGATTCAATCACATCTTACCTGTGTATTTTGATAGACTTTACACTTGTCATGAACTTTTATGAAACAGATATAAATATGCTTTTTATTATTAACGATTTCTGATTGTGTGTTTAGCTCGAGTTCAATGAATCTGGTCTTTATTGTTTTATAATTGAACTAAACACACACACACACACACACACAAACACACATACACACACACGCACGCGCGCATGCGCACGAATGCTGCTTTAAGAAATATTTTGGACATATAATGTGGCATAGATACGCTTAAAAACGATTAGTAAATTCGAGTTATATTAATAATTCCTAACAACTTGTTCCCCTTAGAGTGCTATACATGTTGTATTTTCGTATACCTCACACGGAAGATTTATCCTTCTCGTCAGAGTGAAGACCCAGACGTCCTATGTGCGTTTTTGTGTGATGGAGATCTGGAAGCTTGGCGTTGTCTGCGGTCTTCTTGCAGCATTTCACGCACCCTCACAAAGTGAATGTCCTTCTGATTGTACACTTTTGGAATGGGCAGAAATATACGACCTTGTTACCTTCATTACCATCGTTGAAAATCTAACACTCTTTGAGGAATTTAATGAGGGCGGTCAGTATAATGATTTTTAACAATTATATATTATACGGTTACTTTATTAAATATTCTACCAGTTTATCAGTTTTTATAACTTTTGCTTATTATCTTTTGAAAATGAGGCGATTCATACATGTCATGGACAATCCCTTAGTCTCGCGGTTTCTCAGTAAAAACATAAAACATCAAATTGAAATGGATCGAAGTATTTGTTCCAATGAAAGGGGATTCTATGTGTATAAACCCTTACGTCAGGATCTCTGTCTGTATTTCTGTATATTACTCTATTTGTTTGTCTCTCTGTATGCATATATCCAGAAAGGTATTTAGATAGGACGTATTGTTTGTCTATCTGTCTGTGGCATTTATTTGATTTTATCCATAAGTTTTGTTGTGTGTGGTGTGTGTGTGGATATTGTGAATCCCTCTCTTTGTTTGATCTTATCCATACGGTTTTTCGTGGGGACATTGTGAATCCCTGTCGGATTGCCCGTCTTGCAACTACCAAACCGCCTTTCGGATATTCACAAAAACTTAGAAATTATGTTTCCCATGGGGTAACTGTGAGCAAGAGTGGGACAGCCTTATCTTCCATTATTGGTAGATGCCTTACCTCCATTATTGGTAGATGGGTAGGTGGGTAATGAGTAGATGTAGAAAAGTTCCAAATACAAGGTCATTGTCGAATATCATATTCCTACATGCAGCGAGAAGATATATATATATATATATATATATATATATATATATATATATATATATATATATATATATATATATATATATATATATATATATATATATATATATATAACATGGAAGTTTATAATTAAGTAGGCTCACTGGTTATAATAAATAAAATAAATTCCATTTCATTTTTTCAGTGAACAAGACCCTCTTCGCTCCATCTGACCTAGCTTTCAACAAATTGCCACCAGGTGAATTGGAATCGTGGATAAATAATCCCTCTCTGCTGAAACACATACTGTTGTATCATGTGTCTCCTGAACTGTGGCCTTCGAACCTATTTACTGACAATGCTATCATCCCTTCCAAGGACGAACCTGGAATAATAGTGAATATTTACAAATTTAACAAGGTTAGTGTCAGTGAACGAAGAAAATTATATCGATTAAACGTATGTAAATAGTTCCTATACCTAAGTAGCAAGGTGAACCTTTCTACACACACTTCGGTCAGTTTCAGTGTTCTAAGACTCTATCGATTATCTTTATCGATCTCAATAAATATTGTTGAATAGTGATCTCATCTTAATTATTAAATATACATAATTTGATAATGCCTTAAGAGAGTTCACGTTGATATGTTTTATCAGGAGAATCGCTTAAGGAAGAAATAAATTAAATCTAAACTTAACAGTATCGTAAGCTCCATGTTATCACTGAACTTGTACAAATATGTAGTGATAGCAAACTCTCAGTCTCGTTACATGCAGTTTAATGTCGTTAGATTCAACTTCGTTTTTGGAAATTGCTTGTGGCGTTGTAAAATGATTGAAAAATTATGTTAATATATCTCAAAATAAAAACAGAAGGAATTCGTTCCAGGTGATTACACAAAATCCATTTTAGAGTCATTAAATGTTGCAAACCTTTTCATGGTCTTAAGTCAATCAAGTTGTCATGACACAGTCAGCATGATCGCAGACAGACTAAGATATTTAATCTTCAGCCATACAAAATAGACACTTTATGAAGTCCTTATCTTGGTGTCCTGATTTGAATTTTACATGAACAGGTACGTTATATAAAAGGAAGTTATGTCTCTTTCGGATTCAATATTACATGTTTATTCTGCATCTGTGTTAATATGACTGCAAAAAACGTAGACTCATGAAATTGTTTTTAAACAAAAGAAGTTATGGACCTTGATGGCGTAGAATTTTAGAAATAGGTATTATCTCTCTGATTTCTACATCGAATTCATGAAAAGTCACTATTAGAGTTATAATACATATCGATTACCTATTATTGATTGTATTGCCTTGGTAATTTAGCAATGATTTATACTGTATCAATCTTATTAGCGTTTTGATATTTAAACTTACCAGTTGAAAGACATAGGTTGATAGTATTAAATGATGCGTCTTCAGAATACAGTATTTATTCAATGATTAGCCCACGTGGACATATAAATCAATTTGTCAAAAATTGCGGGCCTGGGTGGGTGTGGACGGGAAGGAGATTTATTAATAGACATGTCTTTCTCGTACAAGAATTTAAAATATTTAGTTAAAACACAGATTGGGCTACTTACTGAAGAAATATGCTCCTTAGGAACAAAAGCTCTACAATCAGTCTGATTAAATTCGATATCTCCGACATAACAGAGACCCAACAGGCACCAAAACAAGGTAATGTTGTGTTGTCATTTTGATTCACCAAACAAAGTACAGTATTTTATTTTCGAAAGTGAAAAATGTTATTCTGAACAGATCATTATGAACAGTATTTCTCGCCAATAGAAAATTTATTGACTTATTTGATAGGTTACTACAAATAATTGGACCTGGAATTCCAGAGGTCACGAGAATATAAACTTTATTGGTGCCTGCAAGATCTACTTATTGTAAGGTAATCTATATTTTAATCGGATTGTCTCTGCTTGCAGAATTACAGTAACGGTTACACACACACACACACGCACGCACGCACGCAAGCTCACAAGCACGCACGAACGGACACACACATATATGTTACGAAAAAAATCATCATAAAAAATGTTGAAGTATGAAATATTTGTTCCAGGAAGGACCCATTATATCAGTGAATGGAGCTGGCATACAACATCAAGATATCGTTGCAACAAACGGCATAATGCATATTATAGACTCCGTCCTGTACCCGTTTCCTTCACCTTCAATCTTTTATTTTGTTGCAGACTGTGGTCATTGTACCACTTTTCTGTTGGCTTTAACAACATCTGACTGGTCCGATGATCTTACAGGTAAGAAGAAAAAACTAGGTGTGCCGTTTTCGATACAGTTTCACATGTTTTAAACTAAATTTAGCAGCAAAGATGTTAAACTTTAGTTTAAAACATGTTTTCACATGTTTTAAACTAAAGTTTGATAGCAAACTCTCATAATTAATTTATTTTCTTCTTGAACTGTTCATTCTCGCAGCTAATTGCATTTTCCCATGTCTTGAACTTAATATGTTTTCTTTAGAATTGATTATTTTAAGTGTTTTTAATCTTATTAGGGGTCCTACACTCATTAATCAAAATTCCTTTTAATGCACAGAAAAGGTTTTCTTTTCTCTAATATGCATATATTTCCTATCACATGAAATCTCCAAGACACGCATAAGGTTTCATTTCCCATCAATTTCAGCTGGTTTTTGGACACTGTTTGTCCCGAACAATGCGGCATTTGATAAACTTCCTGACGGTGTGCTCTACAATCTTCTAAGCAACAAAACCCTGCTT
The DNA here is from genome assembly GCA_028554795.2 of Sinohyriopsis cumingii. Classification (NCBI taxonomy): domain Eukaryota; kingdom Metazoa; phylum Mollusca; class Bivalvia; order Unionida; family Unionidae; genus Sinohyriopsis; species Sinohyriopsis cumingii. The sequence continues at coordinate 134,336,393 of CM068826.1, read as the reverse complement.
AACGGTGACGTATACTTCTGAAACTTGTGTTGATTTAAGTTAACTAATAATATATTCACTGAATTAGTCGCATATATTTAGAAACAGGAAAGGGGTAAGGAAATGCAATAATATCTTCAGCAGTAATAATAAATTCAAACTCAAACAGCGAAAACGTTATCATCAGGTAGGCAACATTCGGAATGAGTGAATGACCTACGAAATCTCAAGCAGAAAGTACGTTTTTCTCTCAGTCGCTACTATTTTTAGTATATGTATGCACCTGCGTTGTCACGCTACCCATTAGGGGTTCGGGGCCGTTGTTATTTTATGAAACTACTTAGATATGCCACCAATGGTAACATTGTACTAATATGAAGTATTTAAACTGTATCAGTAAAAATAAAAAAGATTATTTAAGTACCGTATGACTAAGGAACGAGACTCGCAAAAGACCACATTTATTCGCACATGAATTCATACAAGGAAAATAGGCAGGACAGCGAGGCAAGTGACGTTCTATAGTATAAAAAAGCATAAATTCGTTTGTTTTTCCTTCAGTTTGTTTTACCTTATGAACACAATAGCATCGTATTGTTGTGGACTTTGTTCAAGTTCGCGTTAACGTCATTACTGTGGCAATTCTTTTGGAGGAATATTTTTTGTTAAGATAAACGTCATTTTGTCATCATTTACTTTCTCCAAACATTACTTGCTTCATTAGACTGAAGACCCATCTTCTTTAAACATTAACTGCATCATTAGGCTGAAGACGCAATTTCCTTAAATATGAATTGCGTCATTAGATCGAAGACGCATTTTCTTTAAACGCTTTTTGCGTACTTAGACTGAAGACAAATATTTAATTTGCAGATACAATAAAGAACCATTTATTGAAAGGTGTTTACTATGAGATAGGTCTAAGGGAGTTAACTTATATAGAAAACGTCGACCAGAGGAACCTGACGATATCAATCAAAGGTATGTTTTCAGTTGGTTTTCTACTACTAAACAGTTGTCTATTTATAAGAGGAAATTCATTTGCTCCTGAGATAGTCTTCTCAAAGAATCTCTTCTTTTAAGAGTTTTAGCGATGAAAAGATTACATTTTATGTCACGAACGGCTAGAATATTGAGCCTTTCCAAGCGTATACATTAAAGTATACAAATTACATTGGCCCACGTTAGAACTCAATCTATTTATAAAACAATGAAATGTAACTTCTCTTGCCTAACGCTGAAATAGTCTAATGCAGCGAAACTAGGACATTAAATGAACGGTGAATGCAAAATTAAATAAAAATTAAAGTATAAATAGCTAAAAAAGTTGAAAAGTTATTTAAAACAAATTTCCTCATCATAAAGCTTTCTACAGCATTCTTTCGAAACCTCTATGAATATGTTTAAGTTGCAAAAATTCTGATCGCATCTCTGTTTGGTATTTCAGACACAATCTTCGTGGTAGACACAGCAGTGGTCCTAGAAGCCGACAGATCAACTTACACAGGAGTCGTTCACATAATTGATACTGTTCTACTCTTGCCAACAGACACAAACGGCAATAAATAATCACGATGCATTTGAACAGGACATCCCTGGAATTTTCTGTTAAAGCCATACCATTTAATGCTACGTTTTATGTATTCTTGTGTGAATGATGTATAAAATACAGGTAGTCTGGAAATTAAATTTTTGGGATTAAAATTGAAATAATGCTGAAATTATTTCGTTAAGAATTAAATTGCAGTCGCAACGGGTAGAGGAATTTGACATTTTGATAATTAATTTAAACAGTTATACATAAAGTCCCTGTCACGTTATGTTGTAGTATTTTTTCTTTAGTATACATTATACTACCTAATTAACGTCCAATTCCTTTTATAAAACAGACAAGCTAAAAGCTTCAGTGTAAGACTTGTGCTTCTTAATACTAGTCAGCTGTAGATCCATGATTACAACAAAATGCAGCAGCAGTAGGTTTATAAATTTAACTGTGCTGATGTTTACAATGACTGAATTCAGAAAAACACCACCCCCCAGACGTACACATGGTCAGTATAAGAGTATATCAAAAGAATAACTTTAGCTTTCATTATTGTGATCTAATTGACTTCCAATTTGGAAAATATAACCCCATGTGGTGTTAATTAGGGAATGCATGGTATTTTAATTCAGTCACACAAGTTAGTAATTATTGTATTCTTTACAATTTTGTATAAAGTGAAGTCAAGAATTTGCCAATACATTTGCAGCAATGGTGTCGGTCCTTTTCTCTATCGCAAGGCATCTTACTATCTTGCTTGGCCCCCTCCCCGTCCCCCCGACTGGTATAATAAAAACCAAACTCTCTCTCTCTCTCTCTTGCTCTCGCTCTTTCTTTTTTTCATCTCCAGTAGATGTTTGCAAAGGTCATGCGCTGCCCTGTCGAAAGTGCGCCACTCAGTTATAAGTGAAGTAGAAAGCGCATTCATTCATTTTTTTTTTTAAAGTTGATTGATTTTTTTTAGAGATACATCGATGATCTTGATTCATTTATTTATTTAAATTGCTAATCATTAATTGGAATTTCAGTGCTGTGAAGAATAGGTATTCAAATATATTCCGATATTAATATCTGAGCTCTATTATTGTAAGTTTATTCAAAGGACTGCAGGATATTTACCATGGTATTCAAGGAAGAATGTTATTTTGGATTTTATCGTACATTCTCTTAAAGACATTTGGATTATTTTGGATTTTACCGTGAATCACTTGAAGGAACTTTAATTCAAAACAGACATTTTTCGTACCGCTAACACATAAGTACATTGTTGCTACCATTCGGAAAACATTTAATAACATATTCTGATTACTTCGGATCCTTTGGAATTGACATAACATTTTTAGGAAACATAAATGTTTAACTCACTCTAGTGTAATTTTAATTATTCACTTTGTAATTTAGGAAATAAATTAATAAATTAATATTATAAAATTGAACAATTGTTAAAGCTACGTTAAAAATGCAAATCAAACACACATATATAGGAGTCTCTTAAGAGTTGCATCTCAGAGGTACCGTAGCCAGTGAACGAGAGCAGCAAGCAATGGAGTATCAGTTGACATCTTGCTAAGCTGCAACAAGGTGTACGTCTTATCGGAGATAGAAATCGTGAACTCTGCCGTTGTTGTCTTCTATAGAAAGAGTCACACAGGTCATGTATGCATTACACATAGATGTGATTTTATAGAATTTTATTCTATATACTTTTATGTGGCAAGTATTCATTTCATTTGGAATTTTATGCAACCATATTCCTTTGGAAGTTCATTATTTATACGCTCCGAAAAGTGCATACGTTAAAATCAATGTTAAAGCACGTATACATATTTGGACGAAATGAACCTAAAGGCATGATCCAGTACAATCCGGATTAAATGTCGCGCGCTGAGATGTCACAATGAACGCCACGCATAATCAAATTCGTACTACCCTATATTGTGACGATTCGACTCAAGTGCTCTTCTCTAGACCCAAGTTTAGTGCATGGTCACCATTGTAAAAGACCAGAGAGATCGAAGTTTTTTTTATGACAGTTAAGGTGCAGACCAGTCAACAATAAGGATTGAATAGACTTTGGTTAAAGAAAAGTAGTGTTAGATTTTAAAAGAACAAATTATGCAAAGGCACCACTGGAGAAACAGCACCAACGTCATGTACGAGATGAGTGACGACAATACTGCTGTCGGAAGACAGATGAACTAGATTAAAGTACTCCACAGTAATGGACTCCAAAAAGGGTCTGTTCTTTCGCCACGTTTGTTCAATGTCTATATCAATGACTTAACTGTAACACATGTTTGTGTATGCAGATGACATTGCTCTCGGGACCCAAAGTCGCTCATTTTAAGAGCTTGAGGGGGTGCGGAACAAGGACCTGGAGGTTATGACGGACTTAAGAAACGGCGTCTACAGCAAAGCACAACAAAGACAGTCTCCAGCGTCTTCCATCTTAACAATGTATATGCGTACCGTGAGCTTTGCATCCTCTTCAATGGGCAGCAAATAAAACACGACTCGACATGAACATACCTTAGTGTGACTCTGGATAGATCATTGACATTCTACAAACATCTGAAGAAAATTGCAGCAAAACTTAGCACTCAAAACAACCTACTATGCAAACTGGCTGACCTATCCTGGTGCGCTAGTGCTCAAACACTCAAGACATCTGCACTTGCCCTCTACTATTTGACAGCCGACACAAACTTTGTTGATGTCCAGCTCAACACAACAATGCGCATACTTTCTGGAACACTACGTCCTACTCCTTTACTATGGCTGACAGTACTCAGCAACATTCCTCCTCCAGATCTGCGTCGCCATGAATCAGCCACAATAGTGTTGGTTAAGGTCTATGCCAGTGAGAAAATTCCACTGTACATGGACATCACCTCACATCTAGCAGTCCGCTTGACTTTGAGACGGCCAGTCAGGTCCGGTTCGTTGTCGGAGGATATGACAGCTATTTCGGAATTGAGTGTTGAGTAGTCTTCAACAGACGTTGTAAACCACTCCCTCGTAGCTGAGCATCTGTCCGCCCTCCTGGCTTCAACCTTTCACGTCATCTGTGGACCACACTGAACTGCTTTCGGACAGGACAGGGTCGTTGTGCAGTCAACCTTGTCCGATGGGGCCAGGTCATTTACTCTTCTTGTTGCTGTGGAGCTCTTGAGATCGTGTCACACATTTTAAACAACTGTCCACTGACAAAGTTCCCCTGTGGACTGCAGGCTCTGCAACTTGCTGATGATGACATTGTTAACTGGCTGAGCACGCATTTCACATGATAATAATAATAACTAACAAATTGCAAGACCATGGAATTATTGATGCACAACAGACTCCTCTGGTATTTTGAATCGACTTTTTCATCTGAAACAGATAAATAGTAGCTACAGATTCGAAATCTAAAATTGTTTATGTGTACTCCTCCTGTTTTCACAGAATTTACAATGATTAATGATCCCAATTCTATCTTGACTGTTCTCTACTCCCCAATGTGGAGGAGATCACATTTTTAGGTCCTATCATTGACATGAAACCAAGTTACCTATTCATTGGGCATATTAAATATGTTGGGGACCAAAATTTCCTCCCAACAGAATCAAAATAAAAATAAAAACAATAAAAACAAACACTCCCCCGACAAAACAAAACAACGAAGCAAAAAGTAAATCAACAACCTGGATTTTATACTACTTGTGGGAAAGACAGAGTGGAAACTGGACTACAAAGTCATACTCCAATTATATATGCCGTTATCTAGATCTAAACCTAACTATAGCACTTTTGTGTACAGATGATTTTTTCAAATTGTACCTTCATATTCTTGATCCAATACACAATCAGAGACTTGGACATTGTCTCTGAGCATTTAGAACTTCTATTCAGCAATCCTCTTTGTTGAGATCTGAATATCCTAGCGGTATCGGTTTCGTAGCCCTTAAGAAGAAATCGTAACCAATGTAAGCTGTATTAAAACTTCATTTACACTTTGAATCATCATTATATCTGTGCTGAAATTCAAAAGTTAAAACTATCTTTTTCGGAGATTTAGATAACAGCGTCGCTCACAGGCATTGTGGAGATGAGAAAAGAAAAGTACGATCACAGAAAATGACAACAATGGCGAATATAACAATACATAATCTTAATATGAATCAATATTTTCTTCTCTTTAGCATCTATAAACGCGTTTGTTAAAACTTCATGATAATAAGAATGATAGTTTTCTACATTTTGATAATCATGCAAACTCCATCTAATGCATTTATGACAGGGAATGGAACGTTTGATGCTCTTTTCTTTCTAACATTACGTAAATGTTAATGTACCAACATATAAATTCTTATCTTTAAAATAATATGTTGATTTCAACATATTAGATAACTTTTTTCTTTATTCGAAACTGGAAATATCGAAAGAAAATAAAGAAAATGTCATTAAATGCAACAGCGAGATTTATAATTATTTCATTAATGGGCCTCAGATGGGGATAAAAATGCAATGTTGGCGGAGATAAGGAATCTCTCGATTTGATTCATTTGGCAGTCGACAACAAACAAGTTACATCAAGTATTTCAATCATTGATATTATGGAAAAATAAAGGTATTTTGAAAATGTATAAAGCAATTTGATATTTGTTAAAAATTCAGACAATTGTATCATAAGCAAAAATTTATCACGTAATAAGAAGAAAAAAGGCTGCCCCGAAACACATGGCGCTCTGAAACTGACGTGACGACAATATATAGCCCTAAATTAAAACTTTAGAAAACAAATACAAACCCAATCATGTATTGTAATAAAGACTGCATAGCAAATGGTGTTTCCCTACATTAACTACTATTTTTTTTACCAATACGTTGATTTTATAAAGAAATGTAATCATTTTAGAAATGTGTTCACGCAAAACTGCTGAAAGTTATAAGTAAACCAAAGCATATTGATACGGGATTTAGAATCATTAAAGTTTAGCCAATAATTAACAATAATTTTGAAAGTAATTGGATATATATGTGGCTTAACTATAATTGAATTTACTCGTGTAAAATTATGTGTGTGTGTGTGTGTGTGTGTGTCTGTGAAAGATAGAGACAGAGCTTTTCGTAATATTTTTTATTTACAAAACCTTCAACTATTTCTCACACGTGTAAACTAAATCCTATATTTGATATATGCATAGACGAATTGCATATATGTCAATATATGTTTTCATGTGTGTGAAAATAAATTTGTATATGTGAAATATATACTTCTTTTATATATGAATATATTTTTAAATACGTGAAATTCTATGTCATGTGCATCTAGTTCCTTTCTACATTAAATTGCTTAAACGAAATTACATGTGCAAAAAAGATGTTACATAGGTAAAATGTTTCTTTCACATGTGCCAAAAAGGCAAACTATTTCACATATGCATAACACATTTTTGTGCATGAAGAAAAGTGAGTGAAATGTATGCATAAAAGAGAGAATAACTGCTAAATCGGTTTCAAACTCGAACATTTGGAGCCTAATATTACGAAGATATGGTCTTAAAATAAGTAATAGAAATGAATGAGAAAAACACGCTTTGTAAAATTCAACTAATAATTTATGTTACTACATTACGAAAAGATCAATTGTAAAAGGATCTATATTACGAAATAAATCCAGACTATCCTATTATTACTGTCACAAGTAATAAAGATTACAATTATGAAAACACTTTAATGGTAATCCAAAATAATCCAAAGTAAATCTAATGCTGGAAGTGCTGATGTGCCTGTGGTGGCTCATGTTGTGGTGATGTACCTACATTCTTCTGCACAATAGTACTGTCCAAGAATATATCCTTATTTCATTATAAATTTAAGTCTCTATCTCAAAGAATGTTAATTTTGAGCACTTTGTATTTCCGGGGAAGAAACACTTGAATGCAATTTTTCAATAAATAAATTCCTGCCCAAATGAAATGTTGGACACAACAATGATTCTATCTCAAGATCTTATAGTACCAATGAAGAAATTAAAGAAAAACATAATTATATAGTCCTCTATTTGACCTTTTATGAAGAAAAAACTATTACTTAATGTAAAACCTCATTCTAAAAGGTTCCCAATGTTTACAAGATAAAATCTTAGTTACAATCAGAAAGTTTGTTACTCATATCATAATAATGAACACTGTAAACATAATGTCTTTGATTCAGACAATGATCATAGGCATAATAGTTAACCCATACTCATAGAGAAAAATTAGCTATGCCTTGTTGTTTACAGAATTAAAAGAAATTGATTTGGATCAGGTACAAAATGAAATTGATTTTGGACAAGCTCGAGTTAAAAATACGATTATCAATAGCATATACTGAAATAAAAAAATAAAACGTTGACTAATAAACAATGGAAATTAAATATACATAACACTAACTAAACCCAGGATAATAGATAGTTATCTTTCCCTTGATTGTGCTAGTCGTAGATAGTTATCTTGACCTTGATATTGCAAGTCGTATATAGTTATCTTTCCCTTGACGTTGCAAGTCGTAGATAGTTATCTTTCCCTTGATGTTGCAAGTCGTAGATACTTATCTTTCCCTTGATGTTGCAAGTCGTAGATAGTTATCTTTCCCTTGATGTTGCAAGTCGTAGATAGCCAAGAAAATATTGATAAAGACGTTGGGTTTATTTAATGTCCAATAACAAATTTATTTAGTAAGATACATATGCGGAATGTGCTACTTTGCTTGTCAAAATTATAATGAATAATATAGAATTTGCTTTTTCAAAATATATTTTACTGTACAACGGACAATTTACAATTTCGTCACAATACATTAAACACTACAAAACCTAAATGTTTTTTTGCATTACATATCAGACTAACGTATTATCGTGTAAAACCCCGGAGTTTCGCCATGCTTTTTTTCTGTCTCTGTTGCTAGTGAATTGAATTGTAAAAGAAATATTTTTAACTATGCCAAACTGTGACTACTAATAGATCGCCGAAAACAATTTTTGTAAAATGTATTTTGCATATGTATTGTTAGACAAGTAACTTAAAGTCTCTTAGAAAGCATAAGGATCTATCTGTCGCATGTGTAAGTATGTTAAGCAAATTTACTCACAATAATTCTGTCTTGACTTAGTTAAATGCTTTTAATTCAAAATAAATAATTTAATTTTAATGTTTATTACATATAAACAGATTTAATTTTGGATTTTATACGAACTGAAAATTATAATATAAATAAAGCAATACGCATGTACTACTGGGTGGATTTTTGTCATACCTGTTTTAAGTTTTGGACACAAGTTCATTCTTATGACAAACCCTTGAAGGTAAAGTTGGTGAGCTGTCTTTTACATCAAGGTGTGAAAATTTCATACCTCGCTAGGGACAGACATCTTTCGTTTGATTTTAAGCTGATTTATGTTACCGAATAAATAGAGGCAAACGTAGTCACTATTTATTTTTAGAATATTTATTAATCCCTATTGGGAGGTAAGCACTTGGTTTAAATTAAGGGATTCTTGTTAGCAATTTAAAGGGAAGTATTTCTGTAATTTGGCTACAATACGTAGTCAGGCATCGACACTGTCCCGAACGTGAAATCTGTATTAAATAACAAGTTTCAAGTTGCTCTGTTTACAGTTCAGTTTCTCCATAAACACAATGACGTAAATACTTTGAATATAAACTTTCTTTAAGTTTGAATGGCTTGATACTTTAGATTATGATGTGACGATTTGGATTTTGGGCACACTGAAAAGTTCAGTACTAAGAAAGTAAATCCCTGTGTTATTTTCTTCCCTGACAAAAACGGAGTTAAAAAATGCACTTCCCAATTAACAGAGGCTCGTGTAGTTTACAGGTTACAGGACTGTTCCCCGTTTGAAAAATGGTGATAGCCATTTTGGCACATCCTTTAATTGATTAATGTTCATTATTTGCATGAACGAATGACTTGAAAGTTTGTTCTTGCTGTCTCACATATAAATTCCGACAATTACATTGTTCTTTTACTGATCGGGTTGTTGACTTCTCACGTGTTTCTGAGACTAAGCCCAACTCAATTCATCCACAGTGATCATATATTTGCATTTCTCATGGTGTAGGACTGGTAATGTTTATTCGCTCGGATCGTCTTGTGTTAGACCAAGGCCAGATATGAAATGCAAAAACATTGATATCATTTAGATAAAACAGAAGGTCAATAGAGTCCTTGCAGAGTTTATTGCATTATAAATTTCAACAGCTACAATAGTACTTGATCATAATATAAATATGTCACCTTTTCAAGTGTCCTACATCTTTGATGATCTATATGATATGTACTGGGCATATGATATCTTGTTCACTGATATCATCTAATGGAACCTAATAAAATTTTATTTAGTCAAATTGATCCAAACTCACTGTTCAATGATATATATCTGTATGTAACGACCGACACAAGCGGCGTCATTGATTTAGAATATAATGTTTCCCACCTTGCACAGGAGTAATTAAAGCAAGTCTAGTTCAATTCTCGTTCAATAAAGTGTCGATAGAATCAGCAACAAAATCTATCCTTATTGCAAATTATAAAAAGTGGCTAGGGTAGTCAATATTCTACGGAAATTGGCAAAATGTCGTGAACCAGCATTACAGGAACTGACAGATAAACGTATCAACACTACTTTATCAAAGGAATTTTTTTCTAACTGTCTCAGGGAAACACCGGTCACTCCTACATGTCAAAAATGAAATTGTGTTTGAACTGAGTGAGTGTTTTAAAACAAAATCTCCGAATTATGTTTACCTGCTTCTGTCACTCAACCTATCTTTGTCTCTATCAGAACTTGGACAGTGTTTTGATCAAAACAAATAGGCGGTCGGAATACTACACATCTATCCATGAAATATGACTGCTTGCCACATGATTTTCATTTGAAAATTGGAATCTTATGGAGTAGGTGATACGCTCTCCTCTTTTAATTTGAAGCTACACGGGAAAAAAATTGCCCAATGTCGTATACATGTATTTCAAAACGACTGGTTGGACATAATTAATGACGTTCTCTAAGAATCTATTCTTGTATCTTTATTATCTAATATAATCATAAATGTTACTTTGCAAACATGCCACGCTGTACAGTTATGCAGATGAATGCATTAACTCTTGTATAAATGCAGAAAATTTAGCGCTAAGGACGTGATTAAAGCCGTAGAGTGAAGCATGGTACACTGGTTTACCCAAACGTCACAATTACATTAAAGGATAACGGCCAGCCCATACAAGTTCCAGGACATTTGCATGGACCAAAAGATGCATCAGAGTTATACAACAATTCTGTAAAACGTAATATTTTAGCAGCCTTTATCTCAGATTGAAATACTTTTCATTTTTACAGTAGATCTCTGCTTCACCTATTAGACAATTAAACATGAGAAGGACAGATGAAAGTTTTCAAAACATAATGCGAAGATATATTTCTTTGCTAGATCTAACGTTATACTATAGAAAAGTTTTCCAAAAATGCGATCATTATTATTTCCGTTGTTGTTGATGCTGCTGTAACGTCGTAGTAGATGGTGTTGCTCTCATTCCTGACTTTGCAAACAGTTCTTTAAATCTACAAACATTTTCTGATTTTTGCTCGATAATGGCAATAACATATTCAAACTTGTATTCCTGAATACGAACGTTCTGTTAATTTTTGGTCATCCGCATTATGGACCAGTTTTCAGTCATTGCTGGAGATTTCAATATGCCCGAAATAATCTGGATGATTGATGACACCATATCCCACTGGGTACATCATTGTGCGTTAGGCAAAGTCAAATGCATGACTGAATTATACGTTAACTGAACAGTGAGAGTTTGCTGAATCTGCCCTTGCTTGGAACAATGAGGTTTTAACATGATATTTTTGTTCACCTGAAGGAAAGGTGTCCGTACATAACTATTAAAGACTGATTTTGGCCTTGTGAATTATTTTTTATTTTGTGTACATTGTCTTTGAAGTGGATTAGAAAGGTTTTAAGCGTTTTATGAAGATTTAAATTTGGTTATAATTAAATGTGTACCAAACTTTTTTCCAATCTGGCATGATAATATTCTGATTTCCGTAGTAAGAGAAAAGGATAAAGTTTGAAGAGAATAATATAAAGTATTGAAGTGCGAAGACTCCTAATAGAACTGCGTTTTTTCTGTTGCTATAAAGCAGCCAAAACACTTTCATAATGTAAATGTCAAGTTTAGATCACACATGTTGATGTTTCCCTAATAGAGAAACCTAAATGTAGTCGGAGTATTCTAACATTGTAAAAAGAAGGAAGGTTCACTCCACCACAAATGCAGATGAAGCTTCTACGACCACTGACTATTTAGGCTTTGCAACATATTCAGTAGCTTCTTCAAGAGAATCTTTAACTCCAGTTACTTTGATCTAAAAAAAAGACTATACACGGTCGAACACCGCACATTGAAGCTTTAAACGACATAACCAGTAATAGACAAAGTTAAAGTGAACCATGTGCCGAAGAATTATGTGTACTTGCAGTCTGCCTTTCCTGCTATGTTCAAATATGCAAATGTTATTGCAATTTTTAAATCAAGTGATATACATGTAGCCTCAAAATATAGACAGGTGTCACTGTAACGAATATTCTCGAAAGTGTTTAAAAGGAATTGCAGATGAAAATGTTCAGATTTGTTTTAACCTCACAAAGTCAGAACACATTGGCTCCATGTCCGTTCCTTTTTCAGTAGCCAATTAGCAAGATTCGTCGATTTTTTTGCCCATTAAATCGCTATTAAATCACATGTTTGTACAATTATTACTCTTCAACCCATGGCATAACCTTGTAAATTTTTATCTGATTTCCCTCATATGTGTGACTTTGTAATATATGGTCATGATTCTGAATAGTGGGAGGGCATTTCCTACATAACTTAGTGTTCCGTGTTAGGGATCAAGTCATTGTATTGCAAACAATTATCATCCCTTACGTTTTAGAGCCCTTAATTTGGTAACGACAGAAAGATTTATTAATCTATTTTACAGACTGTACGAGTGGTACGAGAAATGGCAGTTGAAACAGAATGTCAAAAAGTCAATTTTATGAACATGGAAAACATTTCAGCTTTAGATCTTTAATGGCAGAGCATACGGATGTGAACAGTGTAAAACGGCTGTGTGAAAGAGTTGGTCCTGTTTTCGTACCACTACAACCACCCTCCCAACCCAACAGGGTTTGGAGATATGCCTGTTGCACCCTCCAGCATTTCGTAAAACACAACCAACCGAGGCAGTATTGTCATGAAATATGTTCATTGACGAAATACAGCTTATAAGGTCTGGCAGTTTTAAAAAAGAGTGTGATGTGTATTAAAAAAACAGACTTTGTAGTTTTAAGATTTTACTGTTTGTTTTACTTTATCTTTGTTTGCTTGGGACAACTGAACTGTCTAGGATTCTGCTTATATGTCGTTTTATTTACATGCACAAAGACATCGTTGGTTTCCTCACCCTTTTCCGTCTGTCTTCTGCATTTTGTGAAAGCTCTTGACAAACGTTTTGTTATATGATCTACACATGAGGCAATACATTCATTGATGTGTTCGAGTCCTTTATGTATTCAGTACTTTTATTTTCCTTCTTGTTGAGGCAATGAAAAGTTTATTAGTTTTGTCTATACTGCCAAAATGAAAATTACTGATATTTTCATCGGCTGGATTGGTGTCATTCTATTAGTCTTATATGCCTGAAAAAGTTTTACAGTTGTTTTTGGTCTGTAGGAAAATCAATATTTATACACACATGACTTCATTGCAGCTTGTCCCACATTACATTTGGCCAAAAATATTGCAAATGAACTTGCTTAATGTTAGGATAAGGGACATATATATATTGCTTATCTCTCCAGTTTAACATGTAACGCACGTTTCTAGATTTCATCACGTGTTGTGTTATGAAAGACAACGCCTGATATTAATAACAATACTTTGAATCTCGTATAATTTAAAATTATAGCTGATATTTCCGGCAATATAGGAAATGAACGGCATTACTCTATCTAATAAAATGTGAAGTGTAAAATACATACCCCCTCATGGCATTAACAAATAGCGAAAAGTGTCAACAAATCCGCCCATTTATTTATTATGTAGGACACAAGGACAGTTCCAAACACGTGATATATTGACCTATACAAGTAAGTAGAATCATGCAATCGTACAGATAATACCTTTATCTGACTGTGAATGCCAGCGATCGCCATGATCAAAATTTTAGCAGTTAGCCTGACATTTATTTATTATAATGCATTAGGTGGCGAACAGAAAATACCTGAATTGGCGAAACAGCTTGGAGCCACAACACTCTTGAGTTACTTAAAGACAGTTGGTCTTGACACCGCACTTGAAGGAGATGGTAAAGTAGTTTTACACTTATTTGAATACATATATTTTCTTCAAGTAAAGTCATCACAAAGCTTTTCAATTTTATCACAAATTCTGCATGCTTAACTAAAACGCGTCATATCTTTGTTAATAAGCAATATATATTTATTCTTTAAGGGATATCATATTTACGACGAGTTAGATATTTAAGAGACATGAGACCTTGGGCAATTGTTCCATACAAGTTTAAAAAGAAAAACAAATCCCCATTTGACTTAGCTAGTCTTCTGAAACTTGGACTTCTTGCAACAAAAAAAAAAATCTCTTTAAACTGCAATCAATCAGCAATTGCTGACAAAAGCAAGGGCGGTTGAAACAATTTTGTTAGTATGTGCTGACAAACTTGAACACCGTTTTGCCGCCTGATTACAACAAAGACTGTTAATACTATTTGGTGTAGGCAAAGAAAAATCAATGTCTAATAAAAGAGAATCTGTCAGTGGCTTTTTCAGTCAAGTACACTTTCTTCACAGGTCCGTTTACTCTCTTTGCACCGACGAACGAGGCCTTCGATTCTCTTCCCACAGCGGTAAAAGAGAAACTGGCAACAGACAAGACCCTACTGAAAACTGTTCTCATGTTTCACGTTACAAACGGCGCTGTATATTCCAGTCAGCTGCAAAATGAGATGTTGGTGAAGTCACTGGATACTACTCTTGACATAAGAATCAACATTTATAAGGGTGGACAGGTACAACGTTTTATCACCCCTTTTTATCCTTCGTTAATAAATTTATCATATGTCTTCTCGACCATACCTGCACTTATAATTCGGAGATTAACATGAAGTAATGTTTGTTTGAGAGCTTTGCACCTTACTGGCAAGAGTGCTATCGATCATCAGTATTTCAGTCTATTGAATAATGAAATTTAAATGTATTAAATTTAAATGTAAATAGATTAGGGATTTTTACAAATGTAAATTAGATAATAACTGAAAACTTTAAAACCCACTAAACATTGTGCATTGTTATTTCTTAAATGTACGATACCGTATGTACTAACTAAAAAAGAACCCCATTGGTCCTGATCTGTGAAGTTTGTAGTCGGAGTCGACTTAAAAACGAGTATGTGCGGTACTTACATGATTCTCTCTCAATACCTATTTGTAATTTAAGAAAATCAGTTCTCCTTTTATGCATACATGATTTATTGCCTGAGCTTTTACAGGAACGAATTGATTTCATAAGCATGATGCATGAGCGTAGCATGCATTACACTATACGTGATTCGTGTTATCCCCGTAACATTACTACACGAGCAAAATAACGATAATAAATATTTTAAAAATTAAATGCATGTTATTTAAAAATCAAAGTATGAATTTATAAATAGCATAAAACTTTGAAATGTTGCTATCAATACGTTCCTTTTGAAGTTAAACGTAAACCGAGTTAAAACTTTTTCCCCTAGTCTATCAGTTATGACTAGACAAGTGACGGTTACTTTTTATGACCTTTTAAAAACAGTATTTAATTTTAGAATTTATAACAACCATGTTGCTTATTTCAAAACTAAAAATAAATTGCACATCACATTTCTGAACGACATCGTAAAATCAATCGTTACTGCCTTTTGTTAACTCACTTGACTTTATTTGTTTTTTAAATTGAAGAGTAGCTATCTTCATTTACAGTTATTCTTTCTAATTGCTAGGTGATCACTGCAGATGGCAGCCAAGTGATCAACCCCAATCAGAATGCAACCAATGGAGTTATACATGTAGTGGATAAAGTCCTGTATCCTCTACCAGACAACAACATTCCACAATACGTGGCTTTTAGTCCAGAATTGTCTACACTTTTCTACTGCGTGGTACAGGGCCAGCTCACCGACGTTCTGTCCGGTACTTATATATATATATATATACTTATATATATATATATATATATATATATATATATATATATATATATATATATATATATATATATATATATAATGTTTTCAAGTTTAAATATGTCAAAACAGAGACATGCTTCTTACTTCTTAAAATAATATCACTTGAAGATTAACATAATACAATATACTTCTCTTGAAAATAAAGGAAGATGATGGGGGGGGATTCAATTTGTATATTTCATATTGATACTGCGTTAGCCGTTATTATACGGTGCTCATGAACATTACTTTCTGCTAGATATGAATTAGCAAAACTCAACTCTTCTCAAACATTTCCTTTTATATTAAGAGAGGGGTGTTCTTTGGTTCGAAAACAAGCAGTACATTGTATAAAGTGGGTCCTCTTAGGAAATCTAATGCCTGGTGTTGACTTTACTGATAAATTTTCAGGACAGGGACCATTCACCCTATTCGCTCCTGATAATACGGCCTTCGACAACCTACCACCTGGCGAACTCAGCGATCTTCTCAGCAATCAGACAGCTCTAGTTGGTACTTACTCTCATTTCGTTGATACATAGCACCATTCACATGCTCAGAGACATTGAACGATTGCATAATAACAAAATGTTCGAACGTAATGATTATTCTTTGTTTACAGATAGCCAAGCTAGCAAATTAAAACCATATTTTCTGTGGAATGACAATCTCATTTTCTAAGCACTGATTCCAAGCTATTATATGGATTATTCCACGTATTGATACGTATTCCGCCGTTGTTACCTTCGATGATCATGCAACATCTAGATCTTGTGATGACAAAATATAAAATAATCTTTCGCACTTCCTTCAGATGTATTGAAATACCACGTAGTCACTGGCACTCAGTACAGTAAAGGATTAGTGGATGGGGACGTGCCTACACTAGAAGGAAAGTCAGTAAAAATAACCGTCGAAGGTAAGATTTAAGAATGCGGAGATATTCGTTGCAACGGATACCGTTTGCTTGTTTTTGAAAGGTATCTATTTTATCATTTGGCAGAGAAGTTCATCGGACAAGTTGACACATAGTTCAAATTCAAATAACTCTAATAATTGGAACTGAAACGATAATTGAGGATGTTAGTTGTTACCTGTTTTTCCCATGAAAGAAAGTTATCGACGAATTTGTAGCTTTTTGCTCCCGAAATATATATATGCATTTTAAAGTGTTTATTGATATAACGTGTCATATGTTGTCTACACTGTAATTTGCATACAAAATAAGCATTTTATTGGAAAGATTTCAAGAATAAGTCATGGCTATCTAAATAAATGTTTAAACTCAAAGTTGACATTTTAAAAAAATCACGGGTTTTATTTTTTTCTATCTAAATTGAACGAGTGTGAGAAGTCCAAAAAGTCATAAATAAGCCATGGCTATCTAAATAAATGTTTGAACTCAAAGTTGACATTTTAAAAAAATCACGGGCTTTATTTTTTTCTGTCTAAATTGAACGAGTGTGAGAAAACCAAAAAGATGTTGCAGCTAATATAAATGTGCTCACTTCTATTATATACATCGACACGCTCGTATTTTTTAGGTGGTGTAATGGTAAATGACGCAACAGTATTGATGGCTGACGAAAGTGTTTCAAATGGAGTAATTCATGTGATTGACAAAGTACTCTTACCGCCTAAGTAGAACCTATAACTAAGATCGTATCAATGCATGTGAAATCTCTGTTATCTACATTTTTAGAGGAATAAATGCTTTTAAAATATAAGAACACGAATTATTGTCATGTGATTCGGTTTACTGTATATATATATATATATATATATATATATATATATATATATATATATATATATATATATATATACATATATCGTTCAAGTTCAAGGTACAACATTTCGACTGAAATATCAATGGAAGGGATACACCCAAATATATCTCGTAAAATATTTGAATTCCAAAGAATTCTATGACCTAAATGAAATTGAGGTGCCAAAGAATGAAAGTCCTCTGCTTCTACAATTTCGTTATCATTGGCTTGTTATATATAGCGCAAACTTTGCAGCTATGGACGATTTTATTTTGGATTGCGGAAATTGGGATCATAAAACCTGCTTCTATATTCAAACACAAAAAACGTATATTTTAAAATTACAATACACTTATTTTTCATCTGTGAGTATATGATTTTTTTTAATGTAAAACAATATGTAAAGTATTTCACATTTATAAATGTTCAGAACAAGAAATCACATTCTTGTTTATAGCAATTTTGAACCGACGCAAACGTTCGCGAAAACGGCTCTAAGATACGGATGGAACTAATATAAAAACTAAACTCCCTTAAATTCTAAAAATTGCATGCATATGCATAAAAAGATTTCAGGCTGAGAAAACTTTCATTTTCGTAATGTGAAATAAACGGTTTCTGATAAATATTTTAAACAATGTCACAAAAGGTTTGCTTACTATTTTCAAGTGTTCAAGCTAAATATCTTTTTCTTTCAAAATTTTGACGCTTGAGAAATAAAACAGAAATATATGAATACATATTAAAAAGTTTTATGTATGTATGTATGTATGTATGTATGTACCTCTTGTATGTCTGTCAGTATGCATGCACAATGTTTGCATGCATGTATGTATGTCCGTCCGTCCGTATGTATGTATGTATGTTACATAAGCCTTTAAATGGCAAAATAATGTATTTCTTTATTTGTCATGTTTTTAATTCAGAAAAAAGGCTTAAAATTGAAGATGAGTCTAATGTTTTACCAGGTGAAACATAAATAACAAACGAACAAGAAATCAATGATAGTTATAATGAATTAAGTGAATGAGACGTTAATTTTCACGTGACCATAATAACCAATAATTATATGTCTTTTTGATATTTAAAATAAATGCTTTCTACGTGATACCTGCACTGTTTATAGACTTTGTAAGTCACATAGTTGTTTTAGACGTATTGACATTAGTTTCTGTGCCGACCAAAACCTAGCATCCTTTTGTTTCGAATGAGATAAAGTAGACGCCTTGTTCATGGCAAGTGGTAAGCATAAACTTAATCAATATTACTTTCCGAAGCAACGTCTTCTATAGCGAGTTTATAACTAAAGCTTTGGCGTTAAAGTTTAGTAATAATGATATAAAAATTATACACTATTTGTGTCACTCAGTTTTTCTAGAGAACGTATTAACCGTAAGGATGGTTATTTCAAAACTCTCAATATTTTGATCCAAATTTCTGGCAAAGCTATTTCCAGTTATCACGGGTATTTACCATTTAACACACGAACTCAAAGATTAAAGAAAGATCAATTAGCAGTATATGCATATTATATCACAGACAATTAAATTTTATTAAGTCTTTACAACTTAATTAATTAATTAAATTAATTAGTTCATTAATACATAAATTAGTTAATTCATTCAACTAATAATATGCACAAACGGGTTGTCAATCGACAACCCTTGGCAAACTGGATAACACTTTTGCATGTCTGCTCAGCTTTGGTGAGCTCCCCTTCGTCCTTCTGCCGATAATTGCTCTCTGATCTACTCTAGAGGTATTTCCACAGGGAACACTTATATGAAACGGGTCTTGAGTTTTTGAAAACATATTTTTGAGGGGAGTCTGTCGCAGAAACCTTTTAGTGTTGACTTCTGACTGATACCTATCGATGGAGGTGCTGGGGCTAGATACTCCCGGTCTTATCCTTGACGACGTAATTGTTCTAGTCGTCTCTCTTTCCATAACCGTCTCTCGAAACAGCTCTTCTAATGGATCTTCTGTGCCTGTTTTTTTTATTTTAAAACAAAAGATATTATTAAATATAATTGAAAGACATTATTACAGACAATTGTACACTAGTCAAACATAAAAAGGATTATCACAGTCATGCTATTAGTTCACTGAAAGTATTATGCGTCAATATTAAGTTAAATACTTTGGCTTGCAAGATATGGTAGAAATAGTAACAAGTAATCCTAGTATCTTTTGCAAATTCATGGAGGAAAAGCATAATAGCTGTTTTTTGTTTACCGTGGTACATTGGGGATGTTGTAATCGATGAAATATTTCTTTCTTGGGAAGGAAATGGTTTAATGACTTGGCAGACTTACGTAACTTATACATTCTGACTTATTTTGTGAACAGTTACATACTAATTACTACACACACACACACGCACACACACACACACACACACACACACACACACACATATATATATATATATATATATATATATATATATATATATATATATATATATATATATATATATATATATATATATATATATATATACTTTGCATTTGCCTGCCTATAGCGCATCTGTAATTGTCTGTTTAAATGATGCATCTTTGGAAAAAGGAATTGAAACTGTTTTCTAAAATCAATTTCATGACATATATCGTCGTTAGTAACGTGAAAAATTAAAACACTAAGCAGAAAGAAAGAAATGAAGAAGTATTGAAAGAATATATTGATCTGTCCTGAGATTGTCATTTGGGTACCCACCGCACCCTCTCGGCTTTCTCATAAAACAAATCACATACGTCATCGCAACCACGAGGACACCTATAAAAAATAAACCACCAAGGACACTCCAGAACCTATAAATTAGAAAGGAAAGATGTAATTAGTCTTACCTAAGAACTTTGCAGCACGTAAATAATGGTTTAGTCATATTGTCCCGACACTTAAGACACGAGTCATCTCTAATATAAATCCTTACCTAGAAGTGATGTCAGATTGATAGAGGTGAATTGGTGGCTGATAAATTAACAATGATAACAATACTAACAATAATAAAAGTAACAATGAAAATGATGAAGATAACGACGACAACGCCGATGATTACGATGGTGTTCATCATATGTAATTTTATTGCAGATATCTAACCAAGGAAACATGGTTAACACGATATGAAAATTACAGTGTGAAAATGAAAAGTCTCGTCTCTCAGTACAGTTTCCCATTCGTTGAACATCGTATAGGGTGATAGGAAAGCCTAATAGACTCTAAAGGACAAGAATACTGTATTACTTATGTCCCACGAAAGAAAATCAGCCAAATTGATTGTTGGTAACCAAAACGTTATACTATGGAACAGGATAATCGTGACGGACCAACGGCCATTATTATAATTACCACAGATATAAAGATGGTCTCTAATTGAAATCATAGTAGTTATCAAATGTTTTAACACTAACTTTACCTGATGCCAAACATTTTTCACACTATCTATTTGTGCGCCCAAGTTTGAGTATTTATCAGTTTTGATTAAGCTACTTAAAATCACGTGTGCTGAGCAAACACAATCAACTAAATATGAGAGAATGTAATTTACCATGCACTTGTAACCTTCAGAAACATATTGAAATGCAAGTCAACGACTATAACAACCTTAGCAGTCTTAACAATAGTCGAGTATGTAAAATAATTTTGTTCTGTTTTATGTATGAAACCTTTGCTGCGACAGTAGAATAAACATAGAAAACAAACGAAACAACAACAATAAAACATAAATAAAAGATCCCAAACAAACGAACAATTAAAATACTAACTTATGTCATCCCTGATTACAAGTACACAGAGAGAGAGAGAGAGAGAGAGAGAGAGAGAGAGAGAGACAGACAGACAGACAGAGACAGAGAGAGCTGTGCTACTTACACGATGCCGGATATGTCGACTATTGTTTCTTTCGTTGAGCAGCTAGAATCTGAGCAGTAACTGCTTCCGGTGGAGATACAGCAGTATGGGTGCGACACCGAACACGTTTGATTTATAAATGATCCGTTTAATAAGGTGTAACTGCAGTTTGTGCCTGTCATTTCCACGTTTCATCATTCTAATAAATAAGACACATAATCTCGATTAAAGTACTGATATGTAATTTACAATGATGAAATATAAAACAAAAAATACCTACCTCTTTATATAAATTTATGATAATGGCACAGTCAAATAAAGGAATAGTCTACATCAAGTAAAGTACCATGTTAATGGAATAGTATACCAATCCCATCCCTCCATCTGTATATCTATTTGACAAAACATTGTTTATGATTCAATTTTTAATTACGGTCCAAGATTATGCATTCAAATTTGGATCATGCTTTTGTTCCTGGTAACCTGTGTGGCTTTTCTGTTTGTTCTTTGCATGAATCGAAAATTGAGACACTGGGAGTTGCATTCAAACGATAAAGTTGGTGATTATGGCTTATTTTATTCTCGAGTCTGAAAATATTCATCGATAATACGTTCTCTTAGATTTAAATTGATCATTGACTGCTTCGTGTGTTTAAATCCCATGGAATAAATGCAACGCAATTAAATATCTAGAAGCGAAATAAAATCAATGACCAAAACCATGTTATGTCAATATCTCGAAGTAAGGATCTTAGGTGGAAGACAGAAAATATGTCACATCGTACTAATCCGTGTTTAACGCGCACCTAGATATATCCAGGAGATACAAATTTTGTGTGGAGACCTCCTTAAGTTCCTCTAAGGATACATTTGGTTAGCAATTTAGAGGTATCCCCTGAAAACGTTCAAAATATCGGAAGGTCTAGTAATCTAACGTAAATATTTCTCTATATTTTTTATTTACAAAGTTTCATCCCCTAGGGGTGTACGGTTCAGTACTCACATCCCTTCAGGTATTTCACCCGTTGGTCGACTTTCCTTCCCCTTCCTTTCCTTTCAGGTTTAAATTTTTTTTTACCTTTAGAAAGAGGTAATTCCGGATTATTGTTTTTATATTTCTAATATTACTATTTGGTTAGGAAGTATCAACTTGTTAAGAGTTGACTTTAGTTAAGTTTAGACACATTGTTATGTGAATTTGAATTGTTTGTTAGTTGAGTTTAAAAAAAAAAAACTTTTTAAATTTATTATGTACTAGCGTAATGAAACATTGTATGTTGGACTTTTGCTTTGTCCAGAATAAAGTTTATTTTCAACTTGACCTGAATTATTTATGCTGATAAAAATAATATTTTTGGACAAAGACATTTGCAAGAATTTTAGTGAATTCAAACCTGGAATTATAATGGTGTGTTTCAACAAAATACTGTTAGTACAACAATAAGATAAAAGCCGCAACACCCTCTCTGTCTCTCTGATTGCTCCATCTAAGTCACACAAGGGGTCTTCCTCAAAACAGGTATGGTTTTCCATTTGTTGTTTCACTTTTTTTGTTTGGGGTTGTATATATATATATATATATATATATATATATATATATATATATATATATATATATATATATATATATGTGTGTGTGTGTGTGTGTGTGTGTGTGTGTGTGTGTTAGGATTATATATTTTTAGTTGGTTTTTGTGTGTAATGTTTCTTTCCTTCAATCTCACTCAGTCTTTGCGAACTCAGTAAGGTGATTTTATATTTATATTTTTTCCTTCTCTCGTTTTGGAGACCTTTGTTTTCCTTTGAACTAGCACAGTTATAATTTCACTGGTACTTCTTTTTATGTTTCCTGGAGTGACTCCGTTTCTCTTAGCTTCTGTGATTTATCCCTTCTCCGAATAGATTGACATTTGTTTCTCTGGGGTCCTGGTACTTACTGTTGTGTTCCCTGTACTGACCGCTTTTCTTGTTTATTTTTTCTTTCTTCTTCTTATAGCATTGCAATCATCTTATTTCTTGCTACTTTTCCCCGCAATTCTTTTCTGTCTTGGTGTAGCGGTGTTGGCCCTATCTCACTAATTCTTTTCTCATTTGAATTTGTAGCTATTTCTATATATGCTCCTTTTCTCCCTTTCTCTGTAGTCCTTTGTCTGTTTCCGCATTTATGTTTACGACGTTTGGAAAGTGTGTCAATGTGCTTTGTGTATTTTCTGGGGTTGCAAACACTGCACGGTCTGCGTGTGTTTCATGCTGTCGCGTACATCATTTGTCTTTTTTCCTTTGTCCCTTATTTGATCTTGCAGTGTCTTTTATCACGCCTTTTAAATCCGCAATTATTGCATTTCCTGTCGTAGATACAGCCTCCATTCCACGATCTTACTGGAAATCCATGCATGTAGAAAACTACTTTTAATGTTTTGGCCTTTTCCCTATTTTGAAAATTCTACCTGCTGATCGTATTGTCGCATGTTCTCTATATGTTGCCATATTTGCGTTTCTGCTTTATAAATTGACGTTTTTTTCGAATCTTTCTGTTTCCGCTCGAAGAGGGATTTCATGTGGTATCACTTCCACAGCTTTTAGTATATTTTCGTGTTTAACGGTTTCATTCTGTTATTGTTATTATATTTCCCATGATTTCACTTGGGTCTTTTCCAAACAACGGGACCGCTCCGGTGGCCTAGTGGTTAGAGGTCCGCCTCGGATGCGGGAGGTCGTGGGTTCGATCCCCGGCAGAGTCATACCAAAGACTTACAAAAATGGTACTAACAGCTGCTTCGCTTGGCGCTCAGCATTAACAGGTTAGTGTTAGGACTGGTCGGCCCGGTGTCAGGATAATGTGACTGGGTGGGACATCATGCTACATGTCTGCGGCATGATGCCCCAGTGCTAGACATTACTATAAGCTGCCACAATGCAGACATCGAGGCGATATGACTGGAAAATTGTTAAAGCTACGTTAAAAATCCAAATCACATCACATCACTTCAA
Organism: Sinohyriopsis cumingii; assembly: GCA_028554795.2. Taxonomy (NCBI): domain Eukaryota; kingdom Metazoa; phylum Mollusca; class Bivalvia; order Unionida; family Unionidae; genus Sinohyriopsis; species Sinohyriopsis cumingii. The sequence continues at coordinate 134,311,943 of CM068826.1, read as the reverse complement.
ACAACGGTGGATGATAAAATCACACTTTTCAGTTCTACTTATTGCTGCTATCTTGTCGCAAGGTACATTCTCACAGGCCACCCTAGGATGTGCGGTGCCTAAGGCAGCAAGCGATGAGCGCGGGGCCCCAAGCAAAAAAGTTGCAATGTGGAGTTGATTTTGTGAAAGCGCGGGGCCCAAGGCGGTAGCCTCCTTCGCCTTGCCCTAGGGCCGGACCTGTATTCTCATGCTAACCGAATTTAGTAATATTTTTAGCACACAATGCGTTTTTCTTTTTCATATTGGTTTATCTTTTTTATCTTGCACACACACACACACACACACACACACACACACACACATATATATATATATATATATATATATATATATATATATATATATATATATATATATATATATATATATATATATATATATATATATATATATATATATATATATATATATATATAGATATATATTGTTCTATAACTTGAACTCCATTTCTTCTCTTCTTTTAACTACATCTCACCATATCCAAATGTATCTCAAAATAATTCTCCAGTTCTTTCCTCCACGTCGTTCTCCGTTTGCTTGCTGTTCCGTGAATTTGTATATATTTCACAGATGTACATGTATAGTGAGCTAAACGTCATAATCCACAATTGACGTAAAATGTGGTTCTCCGTTTGCTTGCTGTTCCGTGAATTTGTATATATTTCACAGATGTACATGTATAGTGAGCTAAACGTCATAATCCACAATTGACGTAAAATGTTTTTTCTTATAATTTCCAATTTTTGTATGAAACTGTTACAGCATCCTATGATATGGCACTTTGGTTATGTTATGTATATTTGTTTTCTATAGCTTGAACTCCATTTCTTCTCTTTTCTTCTAACTACATCTCACCATATCCAAATATATCTCAAAATAATTCTCCAGTTCTTTCCTCCACGTGATTCTCCGTTTGCATTCCGTGAATTTGTATATATTTCACAGATGTACATGTATAGTGAGCTAAACGTCATAATCCACAATTGACGTAAAATGTTTTTTTCTTATAATTTCCAATTTTTGTATGAAACTGTTACAGCATCCTATGATATGGCACTTTGGTTATGTTATGTATATTTGTTTTAATTTATATTTGATTAAAGTTAATTGTGTGTTTGTTAGTGATAAATTTTCTTAAGTTCCATTGCATGCTGTTGTAAGGTAACATCAGCTACTGGATTTGATATTGTCCAGAATAGAGTTCAGCTCTAGCTGTTTGTTTTTATTTTGTGACGTAAAAACAACTTTATAGAGACATTGTATCTAATGTTGACCTATTTCCTGACCTTGATTCAGAAATCAGTGACATTTGTAGTAAACAACCGTTTTGAATTTTTTAATTTTTTTTCCAGAGTAGAATGATTGATTTCGGGTACGGGAATACTGGGAGTACGTGATGTTAGGCATGTACAAAGCTTCTGTTTTGTTCTAGAAAGATGACAATGTGACCTTCATCGGGGAATCTGTTTTGCGTCTTAGTTAGACTTATTACTAATGTTTTGATAAAGAATTGTCATTCGTGCCTTAACGCTTGAGACGTCCAGGTTTTTTATGTTGTGTCCAGTTTGGGCTAACTATTTTATTTTCTTCAAATTATCTGGATCTTAAGTAATTTTTTTCCCTGGAAATACTAGTGCTCTTAATTAATTCTTGGACAAGGACGTTTATCGAAATTTATATAGAATACAAGAACTGGAATACTATTTTCTGTGATTCAACAAGAGACTGTTGACACTGCAGAACTTCGATGACTAATAATGACGTCATCGTCTTCCATTTTGAATTTCATCTGGATTCGAACTCAGTTTCATTTATGACTTTTTAAAAATTTGAATTCTATTTTTTAATTATTGGATTAATTTTGGATTTGATTCGTAAAATCATAAGTTCTTTTCTCATTTTTACCTTGTTTTTCTATGGAAATAAATTATTTGTTAAATTTTACAAAGCTTGTTGTCTTCGCTCTTTTCTGTTACGTTTTGAAAGACCCTAGACTCGTAACAGTTAGCACTTGGTAAACAGCAGTTTACTCGGTAGACTTGCAGGCAGTTTGCTTAGTGCTAGCCGTATTCCTAAATTTAACTGTTCTTCTCAATATGACAGTTAGACCAAGGTATGCCGCCACATAATGTTCGGACAGATTAAGAGCAAGCCTATTTGCCTAACATCAATGACGTAATAAAACGTGTGCAGGCCTGGTCTATAAATCGTACAACCCTTAGCTTAAATTTGATTTTGAAATTTTATCGAGATAATCACAAAATGATTGTTAATTTTGAAAGGCATTTTCTGATTGGCTCAAAGTTCAAATTCTTTCTCAAACTCATGCGCAGAACCGTATGATCTGCAATCCCGATCTGCCGGCCTATTTATGACAGGAAATCTGGATCTACGATGTTTGTCGTTAAAAATGAGCATTATGCAAGAAAACATAATGTCATTAGGTAATGAGAAAAGTGAACACCTGTTATTCTACAAGTGTCACAATCATGCCACCTCAAATTATATATATGTAACAAATTATTTCTATTTCCCTATAATACAAAGTAAAAATGAGAAAAAAAACTTAACGGTATTGCTAATTAAGTCCCCAAATAATATATATATATATATATATATATATATATATATATATATATATATATATATATATATATATATAGAGAGAGAGAGAGAGAGAGAGAGAGAGAGAGAGAGAGAGAGAGAGAGAGCAGCAGAGAGGGTGAACAGACCATAGAATTCTGACAAAACAAATAAAACAAAGAAAATAAAATCATCTCGTAGAAAGGTCCAGATTTTTACAAATTAACGTTTCCTTGAGATGATTGTATTTCTGTAATGGCCGATTATACTAATAAAACTTTAATTCGAAATAGTAGCTGAAAAAATAAAGTACTCTACGTGTTTATTTATTTTTTTGTTTATTTTTTTGACGACCAACGTTGGTAGGTACCCTCTCTGCTGCTATTAATTTATGTAAATTTACCACCATACCAAGTTTGATGAATATTTCTTAACGCGTTCTCCTCATCTGTTTCATCTTTATTTGTTCTATGTTTCAAGTAATATTCAAGTTCTGATGGTGGTTTTTCTATTTTTGGATTTATGTTCTTTCTGTGTTTATAATATATCATCAAACTTCTGTATCGATCTCCACCGCAATTTTTGCAAATCTGATATAATCCTCTAACGCCGTTGTTACATCCAACACAACTTCGTGGACCAGCATGAGGATTTTTCTTTATAAGATAATTATGTTTTTTACAATATTCTCCACGGCATTTTTTATCACATTTGTTAGTGGTTCCTTGACGCAGCCACGCACAGTTGTTCATTATATGAATGATATCTTTTTAATTAAACTTACACCCCTTCTGCTGATATTAATTAAAAGATTGTTATATTAAAAAATAATGGTACATTCGGAATCTCATGCTGAAAGAATAACTCGAGAACGATTAGAAGCAATTAAAAAATTTCTTCCTGTCAGAGACTCATTCAGAAAAAATCTGCAAGCGCAGCAAGAAGCACAAGTTGAGTATGAAGAAGAAACTAAAAAACTGTTTAAGCCTGTCACTGCAGCTACTGAGAAAGTTACAACTGTCATCAAAGAAGATCTTCTTCCGGTATCAAAACAAACTGTAGCGCAGACTGAAAAAGTAGCAAGAAGAACTAAACAGGCAAGGGAGATTTTACGAGATCTTCCAACTAATATAGCTGCGGCTCAGCCTCCACCTATTGGTGAGGAAATACTTGAAGAAATTGGACAACTTCGTGCTGAGATAGGTGATATGAAAGATCGTGAATCAATAAAATCAAAAGAAGGGAAAATAATTACGCCGAATAATAAATTTACCGAGGCGGGCATCAAATTCATAAAAGAAATGAGGGATATTGATATGTTATCAAAACTTGCAGTAGAAAGTGTGGATAAAAAAGGGAAACTTTTAAGACCCGAATATAATCCCGCTCGTATTAGTGATCCTGAAATCTGGTATAAATGGATATATCGTATATATTACGATAAAGATAGAGTTTACTCCAATGATGAGGTATATAATGATTATCGCAGAAAAATAGACATGTATCTTGCACAAAAAGAACCAAAAGTATCACAATCTCTCAGAACAATAAATGAGGAAGAAGAAGAAGAAGTATCACCCTCAAGACTATTTAAGAAAACAACAGAAAAAAGATCACCCTGAAGACTATTTAAGAAATCAGAAGAAGATGGAGCAACGGGAAGTGGTCTGGGAAATAATTTTGTTTGTCCTGATAATATCATCAATGACGTGTCACGGTTAGAAGTTCTCATAGGAGGAAAACGTGCCGGAAATAATTCACCAGAATTAATTAATGAAGCATCTGATATTTGTCGGCGATTATTTCAAGGTGGTATCATGGATATCGGCGTTTACCGAGAACTTATCTGTGAACTTGCTGATGACTAGTTGTTAGATAAATGGTAAATAAAAATAAGATGATCATACATAATAATCATCGCAAACCTGTACAGGTCAGAGCGGTAAACTCACGATTACCAATCCATAGGGTTATTTACGGAGATGGACTTGGTGATATTATTCAGGGTCTATTTAGAAGGATGGCTCCAAAAGCAATACCGATTGCAAAACAATTAGGTATGAAGGCTATTGAGGCTGTTCGTGAAAAAGCTCCTGGTGCAATTGTCAATGTTGCTGGTAAGGCGTTCTCGGCGATCAAAGAAAGACTAGCACGATTATTGCGACGAAAACAACAACCGGTGAAACTGGCAAGTACTGAGGTTATGCCAGCAAATGTCAGTAAAATAATAAATCAGGCTGTAAATAAAAAACTAGCGGAATTATCTGAAGAAGCAGAAAAAAATATAACAGCAAATTTAATAGCAGGAAGCGGTCTTCGTCGACGATGATCATCATTTGGAAAAAATATAATTACAATAAAATGTTTAAACGCATATCCGACCCAGCATTTGACATGGACACACCGGTCCTCAAAGATGAATCGGTACGTGATTATCAATTTTATTCCTATGACGCAAAACAACTAGATCAGCGGGGGAGAATCGAATTACAGGTTCATGATACAAGTAGATATTTTTTACCCGCTGAGGCGTTTATTGAAGTAGAAGGTAAACTTGTAAAGGGGGATAATACGGTATATGCTGCCAATGCACGAGTTGGTTTTGTCAACAACGGAATTATGGCACTGTTTGATAGCGCCACATACATGATTGATGGAACAAATACTGAATCAATTCAGAAGGATGTTGATGTTGCTACAACAATAATTGGTCTAGCGAGATATTCTGACGACTTTATAAGATCGGCCGGTCCAACAATGATGTTTGCTAAGGATACCACCGACAACGCCAACCATAATCAGTATATCAAGTTACTCACACCACGGGATACTTCTGTTGCTGATCAGGCAGAAGCTGCCAACCCCGATCGTGAAACTAGACCAGCAGGTGATTTTGAAATCATAAAGGGTATTGCCCCGACTTTCAACCTAGGATTTGCAACACGCCGAGCAGCGTTGTCGGGAGATAGTAGAAGTTTCTCATGTGCAATTCCATTATCTCACATCTTTGGATTTTGCAGAAATGTTAGAAAGGTAATCTTTGGAGCTAAACGCACAATTGTGTTCGCAAGAAAAAGTGATGATAATGATGCAATCTGGCGAGGTGCTGGTGTTGCTGCTGATGTTGATGCTGGTAAAGTAAATATAACAAAACTTTCATTGTGGATGCCAGTAATAACACCATCAATTACTGAAGAACAAAAATTACTATCTTTTATGGATCAAGGCGGTAAATCATTCATATCATGGTTAACAGTAACCACAGATGCTGCTCAAAGCAATGTTAATGGTTTATTTGCATGGCATATAGCATCACAACAGGGTGTTTCTTCACCACGACATATTTTTATTGCGCTGCAAGATAATGCTCGGATGAATAATCAAAGACATTCACATATGATATTTGATAACCTTGGAGATAATGAAGTTTCCTTGCGGAGAAATGGACATCAAGAACAGGCTGAGGATATTTTGTTAAATTTTAATCAAAATCATGTAGCGCGTGCATATCATCGTTTGATGTCATTTATGGGACGTGATCAAAATGTGGATACCGGTTTGCAAATATCACAACTAGATTTTGCAGGTCTATATCCGATTTATTATTTTTCGCTGGAGTATCTTGATTTATCCAAGCAATCTGTCGTTGATATACACTTTCAAGCTCGTGTTACTAGACCTCCTCCTGATATAGCTGGTCCACCTCTTATTCGAGGCACCTACAGAGCAATCGCGGCCATACTTAGCGATAAAGCCATGTTACTTGAAGGTGGTAGTGGTCGAATGAGAGTCGTTGATGCATCAGTGGAAAATCTTTAATTATTCAGAAAAATATTAATTATATAAAAATGTCGTATAGTCATGTTAATGTTACTCTGACTCCTGGTCAGGTAAAAAGGCTTCAATCAAAAACCGCCAACAAATGCAGAACTAAAATATCACTAAAACGAGATCAGATTAGTGGTAGTCCAAACAAATTATCGTTGACAAATAATCAGATTAAACATTTCAATAAAGCCCTGGAATAAAAAACTGGAGTTCAATTTCATCTTTCTCCAAGCGCCATCAAAGACATGGTTAAAACCGGTGGTATATTTCCACTTCTTGCGGCTATTCCAGCGTTAATAGCTGCTACTGCTCCAGCCGTAGCAAAAGCAGCCGCGTTAGGTACTGTTGGAACAGCTGCTGGAATGGCTCTAAAGAAAGCAACAGGAAATGGATACAAAAAAAAAGGGACGCGGCTTAAGATTGCCAGGATCTCGTTGAGGGAGAGGTCTAAGGCTTCCACGTTAGACGTTCCAGCATCAAATTTTGATTTACTTGATGCTGCTAAAAAATTAAAAATAAAAGCCTTTAGAGGTGTTTTTATGCGAGATCAATTACCGAAACAACCAAACAAACTCGAAACAGGTATTATTAATCTAGACTCGAATTCAGGACCCGGTACTCATTGGGTATCATACGCGGTTGATCCACGTGGAATCGTTTATTTTGATTCGTACGGGTTAGCTCCACCCGTTGAATTTATCAAGTATGTTGCACCACTTCACGCAAGAACCTCTGGTTATAAAGTTTGGTATTCAACGCTACCCACACAAACAATGACAGATCCGCCAATATGCGGCCGTGAAGTAATTAATGTACTCGACGCTATATCAAAATCATCCAAACCACCACATAAAGTTGTGCATGATTATACAAATAACCGATTCGTTGCTCGTAAAGCGTTTTAAACAACAGGTGTTATTATAATGGTTGATATTTACGGAAGATCTTCTTCTATCAGTAAGAAAAAAAAAATCCGACGTAGATCTGTCAAAGTATGCGACTAAAGATGACCTCGCTGATATCATGAACCTGGCTGGAGTTGACCCAGATGAAGATGTTATTTTTCAAGATCGATATGGTAAACTAAAAACGACAAAATATCAGATGGAATGATATAGTTTTACGAGTACTCGGTGCAGTTATTGGATAATATTCCCGTGTTTACTGACAGCGGCAAAATCAGAGATTCAAGTGTATCATTAGCAACAATTAGAAATGAAATTGCAAGAAGCGTTGCTAATCGCGTGAAAAACACCAGCGACACAATGACGGGTGAACTCAGCATGAACGGAAATAAAATAGTAGTTTTAAGAGATCCAACATCTGACGAAGACGCAGCAACAAAAAAATACGTCGACAACGTGGATGGAAAACTACCCACGCTGCGGGCTGAGTATGATGTTCACGTGGGCGCTTTTGGAAGATTTCGCAGACATTTTCAAAAAACCGACGAATCCATAGATAAATTCTTTGGCACTCCGCACGCCATTGATATAAAACTCGTTGATATCAAAACTAACCTAGACACGATCAAACGAACACAGCAAAACATCGTAGCGGGAATTCCTGAGATTGTCAACAAAACCAGTCTGATTAAAATTCCAGCTGGAATAACTCCCGGACATATCACAAACATCGTATACACGGTATCATCGGGATTTGCAACATGGTCGCAGCAAAATAAAACTCATAGTCGCAGCAAAATAAAACTATCAAATATACCGCAACAGTCACTGGCGTGTACAGGCTGTCTGTGTTCAGTGCTGCAAAATTTGAAATATTTACAACGTTTCCATGGCGTTAATCAACCGATAGGTTTTCCGGGGTGGTATCTGTTATATTAAATAGTGGAACCGAAGAAATTTTTATCCTGGAAGCAGCTGATGAGAAATTAACCGCAACATCTTACTGGTGGTGTTTGGAATTTGTAGCTGAAACACCTCAATTGGTTACTGCATAAAAAAATATATGGACGGTGCACAATACAGGTACAATCAAGCGCGTGAATGGCAGGCGGCGCTAAAAGATCAAGTCGATCAATATACAGTAAAAGTAAAAAAATATCGACGACGATTAGTTATCGTTGATGTAATTGTTTATTCAGTATCCGCTGTTGTTGCTGGAACCAGTGTAATATTATCAGCGGTGACAATGATGGCACCAGCAGCTGTAACTATTTGTATTTCAGCAGCAACAACTATTGCAGGTGTGCTTAATATCATCGCAAAAAAAATATGTACTGGCACGAACGAAAAATTATCCGATTACATAATAAAATTACACACAGCGACGGTAGCATACTCGAAATTATCCTCGTTGTTATCAGCGAGTCTCAGTGGTGGAATTATATCTGATTTCGAGTTTTCAATGATGACTAAAATATACGACGAAGGTATCGGTATTAAAGATACAAGTATTAATAATGACAGAATTACTTCAGCAGATCGTGACCAACACAACTCCGCCAAAGATAACGATGATCTCGGTAAGTTCGTCTAACCCTGAAATTAATGTTAATTTTCCTACTGCAATTCCAGTAAAAGAAATAGCACTAGCGCAATTACGGGTATATTACAGCTGGCCAAATATCAGATCAAAATCATTTCATGGTACACCAGCAAATAATTCGCTTGTATTTGCTAGTAGAAATAAACCCGATGGAACACCTGACTGGGTTGTTGTTGGAATACCAACTGGCAGTTATGAGGCCGAACAAATCAATGAGGAATTTCAGCGTAGAATAAAATCAATAACCGGAAAAGAAGCAAAAATATCAATTAATGTTTATGAACCGACCCTGTCCTCGACGATTGAAATACATTCTCCCGATTACGTCGTTGATATTTATCAATCTTCAATCAGATCCGTACTAGGCTGGCCTGAAATTCCCCCCGTGTATGAAGGACTACCAGAACCAACGAGGGGTGATTTTACATCATCGAAAAGTTTTTATCATAATATTAAAATGAATTATACAAGTTTCTGGTGGAACATAGAAAAACGTGTATGGGATAAACGGGATCAATTTCGTGTCGAGAAAACTGGTGAGTACTACTGGCTCTTACACAACGTTGATGGTGGTAATTCATTTTACGATTTGAATGTCAATAATGTCATTCATATCGTAAATTCAGATCATGAAGAACAACTGGTTGATTTACGTATTCTTTTTCATGAATATTTGTCCGATTTGACATCTACGCGTGAAGAAATTATTAAACGAGTAGAAATTTTAAATAATATAGCTGATACTATTGAATATTTTCATAATAGAATCATAAACCTGGTTTTTGAATCATCGGGTTATAATAGAAGGTTTTTCGCAACCAAGTACAAAATATCCGAAGCTGACATTGTAACGTTTAAATTTCCTGATTATAATCCAGATAAATTAAGAAAATCTGTCAATGATGTCATTGATGATTTTTTTCCTAAAATACTCGATGCGTGGAAAAAACTAGCACCACATTCAACCGTTCTTAGATATGATAATGATCCACATGGCGGCGGCAGACACGTATCTCCGGGAATCGTTAATATAACATCGACAATCGTGGTCAATCTGGTTTGTGACGTAATCGATGGCAGCTATCAAATAGATCTCGGAAAATCAAATCAGGCTCAACAAGGATATATTTTATACACATTTACACCACAAGTTCCCCCTGGAAGTTTAATCGTGCAAGAACCAACTAATCCTGTGTATCTGCGGTGTCACAATAATATGTTAACACGAATAAATTTTAAGCTCACAGACCACCTTAATCGCTTAACTGACATACGTGGAGAAGAACTTGTGATAAATCTGTATGTGAAATCTTAAATATTATGTAATGTACCACACGTGACGGTTTTTATACATGACAAAGAAGTACTGAAACGTTGCCGCCTGAATCTGTTTCATGAGCTTGTATTCAGATGATAGTGTGTGTGTTCCTTGGTTTTTACGTTCTTGTAAAATCTCCAAATCAGAAACTATTTTTTCAGGATTTAGTTCATCGGATATATTAATTCCATCTTTTTTCAATTTTTTAATAGCAACAATTACATCATTGATATTTTCATGGTTCATTATGTAATATATAAATCTTTAAAATAAAAAAATATCCCTATAGAACCCCTACCGAGTCTTTAGTGAGTTCGTCGGGATGATTCAAGGACAGTACAACATATACAATGAATGAAGAGCCCCTATCGAGTGTATTAGCGAGCTCAGATTATGAATGAAGAGCCCCTATCGAGTGTATCAGCGAGCTCAGACGGCACAAACATATAACTTAATTAAGGAAATGGGTATGTACAATGAAATGGATATATACAATGAATATATGCAAGGACAGTACAAACATATACGCTCAGCAAAATCCCACCCACAATAATCAATCCCGTGGGTGATACGAAAATATGTATCAACCACCGGTCGATATTATGGTTGAATTTTGCTGAGCGGGGGTTTTGCGGTTCCCCAATTATTATAAAAATCGCAATTATGCGCACCACCGACAAGTTGTCAGCCATGGGGATTCGATCCTGGACCGCGAGCGTCACAGTCCAATACGATACTGATTGAGCCATCGAATCTTGTTACAAACATATGTTTCGGAAGTTAATATATAGCTAAGGAACCAATTTCAAATATACTTGCTCAAAATACAATTCTGAATTCAAGAAATACGTTTTCACCAAACAAGTTAGATTTATAAAGCTGGATTAAGGAATTTCCTATTTACTATACCACGCCATCTATGATAGATCATCTAACTGTTAGATGTTTTCATCCTTCCTATAACATAACTGCTAGATTTTTTCATCCTTCCTATGACTATTACGAGATTTTCAGTCCTCTCTATATCTGTTCTATGGAGAAATATATATTACGAGATTTCCCACTCGTAAATCTGTATCCATGAACATATAGTCAAGGGAGTATTTAGTTGTTAATATTACTCGATAAAAAAAGTAACCACACATACACATACAAATACATAATCACACATACGTATACAAATATATATCATGTATATTTCTGCTCTGAACAAGGAAAATGCAACTGATTTTTAATTCCAAACACTATATACACGTATTTCTGTAATCGAGTAAATACATGCAGGATCCCTGTACTGTAGATCTAAAATTAACCCGCCAGATCGATACAGACTAGACGCTGGATTCTACACTCAGTAAGCTGGAATATAAATGTCGGTTTTCTGTAGTTTAGATGTAATGTATATGCTGTCTATGTGCTGTGTTGTTCTAAATGTTTCACGAATAGAACAGAAAAATACACGAACTGCATATTTTTGTAAGTTAGAAACAGTAGATAATTATGACCATATACCGAGGATCATAAAATTACCTCCCTTTCATGAGTCAAAAAATAAGTAGTGTATGGGGGAAATTCTGTGACATAAATTAAAAAAATTAATTCGAGGTGGTTATGATAATTATTGATATCGGAAGGTGATTCTCTGTTTATAATTTTTCGAGAAAGCGGTTTTATATATATTTTCTGCTACTTTTTGTACTGAATGCGGGTTAATATCAAAATATTTCGCAGCTGAATGCATCGAACGAAATATATTTACTTCGCCAGTTTCTGTGTTTGTGGAATTTACCGCCCTCTTTCCGATTGTTTTACATCTTCCTGTATTACCACATGCAGAGTTCACGCTTTGCGTAACAACACGAAGGTTGGATAAATTATTGTTTTGAGGATCCCCATCAATATGATCAATAACAAGACCGTCATTGATCATCCCATTATGACATTCATACGTGAATCGATGACACAGATAATGTTTCTTTCCTCCCTCGTATGTGAACATTAGATAACCATGATTATTAATATAACCAACTGGTTTTTTTAACCTGCAGTGTCTGATGACACCATTAATATCTGATTCATAGTTTGTTATTGTGGGATGTGGGACAAATTTATTTTGCTCCATATATACAATAATATTATTTGTTTAAATCATTGTTTGTCTGAAATCTTGATATATAATCCTCCACGGATTTTATAGCGTTTCCACCATTATTGTTTTTTTTGTCATAATATCTTTTAAGTTATCTGAACCGTTTTCCACCGCACTTTCCACATAATCCTGTTTTTCCTCGCAATTCCAATACCACACCGCAGACATGGTATTGGTCCTAGACTTCCTCGTCGTATGTTTTGTGAGTGCATCCAACAAAATTCCTTTCTGCAGGATTTGTTGCATCGATTTACTGAGCCGATCATCAACCATTTGCATTGAGACATTGTATATATATAATTTTCTTTATTTAAATATTTGTTTTAATTATATGAATGAGTTTGAGAGATTATCCCAAACTAGGCCTGTTAAATATAAATTCAACCTCGACAGATTATCTCCAGACTTGCCAGTGCGAGATTTGGTTGATCCGAAAAATAAAAGTCTGATATCGAAAATTCACGACGCCAAGAAAGAATTTTACACGGATGGTGCATCTCATGTATGGTCAACGTTCAAGATTATACGCAGTACTGTCAAGGACGCCACAATGAATGACAAGCGAGCGGCAACTATCATTAACTACATCGCTGAATACGAGGTCAATCAAAAATATTTCTTCAGAGTAAAATTTATTGTATTATCAGAAACAGGTAGTTGGATTATCCGTGACAAATATGATCCTGTCCTTGGTAATAATAAAACTGTCATATTAAGTAAACATTCCAGACCGGGTCTACTGACGGGTATTGACAAACCGTATTATGAGCGAGCGTATCCTGTAACAGCGGTTATTTATGGAATCTATGAGATAAATAAAAAACCCAACGTTGATAAACTGGCACCCATGAAATTTTCAAGGTTAAATTGTGTAGCCGAACGAGTAATAGAACACTTTACAAACGCGATGCGTGGAAATGGATTAACTGATTTAAGGCGTGAAAAAATAAACTCGTGGGCTGATTCAGTTAAGGATACCGGTGCTACAATAAAAGATGTTGCTGAATTAGGAAAAATATTAAAATTTCCAATAGCAGTATCAACAATAACGGGAGAGGTACTGTACGAATCTAAATATAAATCGAAAGGAGCTCCAATAAATATTATTGATCATAACGCGCATGCATGGACTAGCGCAGTAACAATATTTCCACGTGATCGAACTGTTAGATTTTACCCCTCAGATATGAGTATGTTTGATTTTATTAACGAAATAAGTAAAAACGATCCTGTATCGGTATGGTTATTTAAAAGTAATGAGGAAGGTGAATTTGATCAGTTTGTCAGACCAAATGGTGAAATATATCGAACAGAATCCCTCCATGACGAGATGAAAAATCTTGCGGAGAAGTTTTTAGAGTGCAAGCACGCGGAAAATACTGACAAATTACTAACTAATTGTTTTACCGTTCCATCTGTTGCGGCTCATTTCGCCAGAGAAAAAAATTCATGGAAACCAACACGATTTGATTTACTCGAGGATGTACGCGCAAGTTGCGTCGAATATGGACACGGTGGATTATGGAATACCAAATATAATTACAATGATGTTATTTCGGTTGATATGGTTGCATGTTATCCGGGAAGTTTTCTAGGATACGGAGATTGTTCTGTATACTTTAAAAGATTTGGTCACCCAGCAAACGAGATGACGCGAGTGGCAATTAATGGATCATTACCTGATTTTGATCTGACTGGATTCGCTTGTGTTGAATCATTCGAGTTTAACGAAAATCTTCACAAGATTTGTTATGTTTGGTTTGGTAGACATTTTTGTGAAAAACGTTGGGCACCTATAGTTTTATTACGATATATGCTAGATTGTGCGATACTGACATCGTTGGTGGTCAGTGAGGCGATTATATCATATCATGCACAGACGAAAGTTTGGTTGCCCATGTCAGATTCTATCAATCTCGATGAAGTTATTAGCGAGTTTAAGGAAAAATATCCTGATGTTTCCGAAGATGATATTCCTAAAATTCTCGAGAATAAACTCAAAACCGCAAAAGATCTCGGTAGAAAAATTATAGGTAAATTTACTCAAGGTGGTGCATATGATCATAAAAGACATCACGCACGATTAATTCTAGATGATGCCGAGTACGATTTTATAATCGCTGATACAACAGCGAGAAATATATTTGTAAATCGAGAAAGTGTTTATTTATCCGACGGAACAAAATTGGGTACGATCGTTAGTTACATAAATGACGTCTCCCCACAGTATACTCATCTAAGATCTTCCATGTTGGCTTATGTTTCCATAAATTTATTATCGATGATTAATAGATTTCCTGAGACCGCAGTCAGAGTCGCAACAGATTCGTTTTATATTTCAAGTAAATATTTAGAATCTGTTATGAAATTTACAAGTAATGATGAACGATGAGGTTCGTGGAGAATAAAAAAAGAATTATTACACAATTATACAGAATCAGCAGATGTTCCAATGAGAGATTTTTATCGTAAGGGTAATAAAATATCAGAAATGTCGAAAGCGCCATCATTGAGTGATCCAATAACTAGATATAAGACAGTATATCTCAATGGACCTGGTGGATGCGGCAAAACGACTCGAGCAATTACTGTTTATAGAAATTCAGATATGATCGTGCTGACACCCACACATAGACTTGCACGCGAGATGAAACAGCGGCAAGTACAATCGTGAACGTATCATAGTTTCTTTCGGTGGCGCGGGGATACATGGACTCCTGAGCGAATGGGAGAAAAATATATACCTAAAATAATTATTTGGGACGAGATATGTACGGTGTCATTGGATACATTAAAAACGTTTCTTGATTCGTTGTTGACGAAAAATACCGCTATAATAATGTGTGGCGATCATGGTCAACCGCCGCCTTTTGTTGGACCATCTCCACATGATTGGTTAAAAAATTTCGTTGATTATTACGAAGAAATAGATGATGATCATAGAGCTCTCGATGCAAATTTAAAGGAGTTTAAAAAATTAATCAGATTACAATCAAACAAAATTCAGTGTGAAATAATACGTGGGGTGATCTCAGAGACCTCAATGAGTGATTTTTTAAATTTATGGAGACCCACCGATTTGATCGTAGCAAGCAGAAAAATAATCAGAGACGATTTACAACAGCAGTTATTTCAACTACATAAAGAAAAATACTCAGAATTACCCATACCGTTGTGTTATAGACCATCAGATACACGAAAACAGAATATTAATGTTGATATTCCAGGACAGACTGAAAAACAGAATCTCGTATTAAATGATAGTGTCGCCGTTGATATCAGTGTGGTCGAAGATGCATTACGCGCTGACAAATCTCCATGGGTGTTGGGATACGCTATGACGATCCACTCGTCTCAGGGATTAACTATTTCTGATACACAATCTGGATTGTAGACGATCGTATCGAGTGGTCAAATTTAGTTTATTTAGCGGTATCGAGGGTCAGAAAAATATCTCAATTACGTAGAATTATAATTCCTGAAATCGTTGATAAATTTAACATCATCGATGATGATATAATAAGAAAACAATTAATCGGATACAAACAATCTGATAAAAAAAATAAACGTGACTTTGATATTGATGTTGAATTTATTATTGAGTTAAAACAGCAGCAGAATAATCATTGCGCAAGTTGTAATTGCATAATGCTGTGGAGGTATTCGAGTAATGATTCAAGACAATTTACCGTAGATAGAAAAGATAATAGTCGCGGTCATACACGAGAAAATACCATGTTGACCTGTCTTGAGTATAATCGACGTAGAGGCGCTAGTGCTAGTTAAGTGATCGCGGTGGTAGTTGTGTATCCTCGGGAATTATTTGTAGTTGTTCACGTACAAATCCACGTTGAGGAGCAGCCGAATCTAATCTGTAGATTGCAGGTCTACCTGAGGATCTTGTCACGGTGGATATTTTGTGTGTGGTAACACTCCAAATAGGATCAGTCGCTCTCGCTTTACCACCTTCAAGTTCACCAGGCTCATATAAATATCTAACTGTAACATCACCCAATATTTTTTGTTTTTCAACATCTTTTCGTTGTGTTGGTATATTTTTTTTTGTAATTGCATTAATGGGTTTCATGTTGGTTGTTCGTGTAATCTCATTATTTAATGCAGCTATCACGCTTGGTAATCTTGCAACCCACTCGCGAGATCTTTTATCCTGAATAAATTCCCTCGCGTATTGATATCCAAATAACCGCTCAGCGAGTGTTCGATTAAATCGCTCAACAATTGCCTGATCACGGTGAATTGCAGTATGACCTCGTCGTATTTTGGTATTATGTTGTTTCATCAACGATGATACTGGACCAAGAAATTCCTTACCAGGATCAACCTGTAGCAGCTGTGGCCATCGTAATTGTCCTCGTTGATAAATTCGTTCAAACGCATCGGCTACTTCAGATGATGTTTTCGCTGATAGCGGCTCTGCTTCTTTATATCTACTTGCAACATCAACTACGGTTAACGCGTATTTGTATATTTTTCTACGCACAGTATCATGCGGTAAAAACAGAATATCAGCTTGATGAACTTCATTAGGAACACTGACATCGAAATACGCGTACTGAATTCGTTTCGGTGGTGGTAGATAAATTTGCCATATTGCTTGTTTTGATAACCACGTTTTAGCAGTAGAATGTTTAACCGCTGCTGCATCAGCAAGTTTACCAATTGCTGCTTTGCCTCTCCAGTATCCTCTTGGTGAATAATAAATCGATTCCATTATTAATTACCAGCCCCAAGCGCTTATTTGCCTTTCATCGCGGATCTTACTAACCAATTAGCTAATGATTCTCTAATATTTTTATTTTTTATGGAATTTAACGCGTGAATTAATTTCACATCTGCAATATGTCTATCTTGTAGATTTTTACTTTTATAAGCTACATCATGAGCGTGACAAGCTCGATCAATAGCTTTTATTGGTTCCTCGCCTGGTTTTGGTTGATTTTGATTATCGAGCCTGATATCAAGTCTGGTACCAGGACCGCAATAATTATATCCTGGTAGATGTTTTTCTCCGCTGTATTTAGCCCATGGAGCACCTGGAAAGTTTGACATCATTTTAGCAATATCACCACCGTGCTTATTAGGTAAAAACGAAAATTTCTTTCTACCGCACACAGAACATTTTCCACCATACGCTATTTTTTTATTTTTTGTTGTAACCGTAGCTAAATCAGTAGTTGGAGTTTTAACTTTACAGCGTAAGCAATATAAATTCATGACATAATATATATGGATATAATTGATTTCTCAGCAACAAGAAAACGAGAGCCAGTTAAACACCACCCTGCGTTACCAAATTCCATCAGAATGATTATCATAGGACCATCTGGATCGGGTAAGACGCAGTTATTACTTAATCTGATAATGAGATGGTTGAAATGGGATAAATTGTATTTAGTAGCACCATCCGCTGATGATCAACGATGTATGATGTACTTAAAGATTTCAATGAAAACGCGCGATTACTGGATGAAAGTAATTATGTTATAGAGTTTATAACCGATATTGATGAAGCACCATCCGTAGATGTTTTAGACGGATTTATTAATAATTTAGTTGTATACGACGATGTGATGCTAGATAAACAATCAAATCCAGCCAGAATATTTTCCCGAGGTAGACATAAAAATACAGACGTGATCTATGTTACTCAACGATACACACAAATTCCGAAGGTGATTAGAGACAACTGCAACATTTTAGTTGTGTTTAATGACGTAGACACACACACACTTAGAAATATTCATCAAACTTGGTGTGGTGGTGACATGGATATAATTAAATTCAAAAATTTCTTTTCACTAGCGCAAGCTACTCCGCACGGATTTATAACAATAAATTTACATGATCTAAGAACAAGATATCGTGTGGGTCTTGATAAAATATTTGGATAAATTAATAAATTTAATTAAAAAGATATCATTCATATAATGAACAACTGTGCGTGGCTGCGTCAAGGAACCACTAACAAATGTGATAAAAAATGCCGTGGAGAATATTGTAAAAAACATAATTATCTTATAAAGAAAAATCCTCATGCTGGTCCACGAAGTTGTGTTGGATGTAACAACGGCGTTAGAGGATTATATCAGATTTGCAAAAATTGCGGTGGAGATCGATACAGAAGTTTGATGATATATTATAAACACAGAAAGAACATAAATCCAAAAATAGAAAAACCACCATCAGAACTTGAATATTACTTGAAACATAGAACAAATAAAGATGAAACAGATGCGGAGAACGCGTTAAGAAATATTCATCAAACTTGGTATGGTGGTAAATTTACATAAATTAATAGCAGCAGAGAGGGTACCTACCAACGTTGGTCGTCAAAAAAATAAACAAAAAAATAAATAAACACGTAGAGTACTTTATTTTTTCAGCTGCTATTTCGAATTAAAGTTTTATTAGTATAATCGGCCATTACAGAAATAAAATCATCTCAAGGAAAAGTTAATTTGTAAAAATCTGGACCTTTCTACGAGATGATTTTATTTTGTTTGTTTTATTTGTTTTGTCAGAATTCTATGGTCTGTTCACCCTCTCTGCTGCTGAGAGAGAGAGAGAGAGAGAGAGAGAGAGAGAGAGAGAGAGAGAGAAATGAGACATGGTGTGTTGCATTTAAACGATAAAGGTAGTTATTATGGATTCTTTGTTCTTGAGACTGAAAATATGTATCGATGATGCGTGCCCTTATATTTGAATTGATGAATGGCTTCAATGTCCTGCTTTGTGTGTTTGTATCTCATGTAATCAATGTAACACAGTGTGGTATCTAGAACATCAATTTAATACCTTACCAGTGAAATCAAATCAATGACAAAGATCGTGTTTTATCGATTCCTCGAAGTAAGGATGTTAGGTAAAAGACAATATTACAAAATATATGTCGCATCATACTAATCCGTGTTTAACGCTCACCTAAATGTATACAGGATAAACCAGTATATGCCGTCACATAATGTGGGGGCAGATTCTTGATCTATGATGCTTGAGGTTGAGATGAACATTATGCAAGAACAAATACTGTAATTAGGCACTGAGAGAGGTGAACACATGTATGGTAGAATTGCTTTGATCGTGCCTCCTCAACTGGTATCAATATCTACACCAATATAGACGTGAGGATGGATAGCCGGATCGAGCGATTGAGAGATCGAGAGTGTATTTTGCGATGTTTGTTAGTTTTTTTAAGTTAATTTTTTTTTTCATTATATACTATGGATAACCGTATTTTGGACTTGACCTTTTTAAAAATCAAGTTAATTTTCAACCTGACATGAATCGTAGATTTTTGTATTATGTAAACAACTAATACATGGGCAATATTTTCTCTATAAATAAGGGTTTAATATTAGAATCATTATTAATCAATGTGAACATATTTATCTTGAACTTAGTCATGGGCATTGTGGTTTTTTTTTTTTTTTTTTTTTTGTTCTTTATTAAAATTTTAGTAACGACCTTCTAATTATATCTAAGATTTTATCTTGTAAACATTTGGAAACTTCTAGAATTTAATTTTCCATTGGGTAATGTTTGCTTTTTTTGAAAATGCGAAAAGTGAACTGAGGTCAGATCTAGGGTTATATAATCCTGTTACTGGAGATTATTCATCCATACTTTAAAATCTGAGTGGAATCAGTGGTATTAATGTTGTACCCAGTATTTCATTTGGACTGCAATTGATTTATTCAGATTACTTAATCAAGTGAATCGTCTCTGGAAATACAAAGTGATCAGAAATAACATTCTTGGAAATAGTGAATTAGATTCATAGTGAATTTCTAATAAGGATATATTCTGGGATTGTATTATTATGATTCAACAAAAGACTTTAGGCACATTATCACGACATAGGCCACCACAGGCACATCAACACTTCCAGCGTTGGATTATTTGTTTTAGAATACATCTAAAATTTATTCAGAACTTTAATATTAAAACTTGTATTCCAAATTATGTGATTATTTGGAATATATTCCGGAATAACGTAGCTTCCTTTTACATATTCTAGTTGATATTCTTTGGAAATAAATTATTTGTTGAATTTTATAAAACTTGCTGGTTCTCACCTTTTCTAATATTTTTTTAAGACCTGTGTGTATATATTTATATATATTACTGTGGAAATAAATTAAAATAGAACATGCATAAATGTAAATTGCAGAGATCAGGAGGAGGTATCTGGCTGTAATCTGTGCATGAATAGACGATAAATTTGCAAGCTGTCATTTCAAACGGCGTTTTTGTGTCTTCTCTTAAATTTCGGTCGATGCTCAATCGATGGAGCCACTGTCGTAACAAAGTTTACTCCTCGCATATCCGAGTTACAAAATCGAACTGTACTGCAAATAGTAAGAACCCAACACCAAATTGGCAGCACGAATGTAAACATATCCAATAATCCAATATTTTCAGAATATAAAACAGTTTGAATTTACAATAAAATACGTTTATATTGAGAATAACAAATAATAAAAGTAAACACCGTTAATTTGCGAGCAGTTAATCTGAACAAAAGCAGTCGCTTGTTTAAAGGCTTACGATCATATACATATATATATATATATATATATATATATATATATATATATATATATATATATATATATATATATATAAATATAATGACAGGCATTTCGTAATATTCTGTTGATGGAAAGCCTAGTTGTTCAAAGTCAAAGCTGAAAGTTTATTTACTCTGGTAATAATACTAAATAATAGTGATAACTATAATGACGGCAGTCAAAATTAATATAGTCGTCATTATCATCTGCTTTATCCTTATTAATCGGATTTCAATTCTACTTAATAAAAATGCTTAATCAGTCTTATCCTCTCTTTATTCTCATCATCCAGTAGAGCAGGGGTCGGCAACATTTTTTTACAAAGCGTGCCACTTTTTTTTCTGGATTAATTACAAAATGAACGAGCGCGTGCCACCAGTAAAAGAGTAACACTGTTAAAATTGAAATTTTTGGCTGCCCTTTGCGTGCCACAAAAAATCTCTTGACGTGCCACCAATGTCACACGTGCCTTAGGTTGCCGACCCCTGCAGTAGAGAACTGAACGCTCTGCTTTCGATAAAATATTTGTGCAAGAAAACTTAATAAAAAAGCGTGATAATTTGAATAATATTGAACATTAGTATGTATATCTGTTTCTGTTAACAACAGAAAACAATAAAATATGTTTTAAAGTTGTATTATATCATAGTATGCATTTTTCATTTTGTCGACCCAATGTTTGTAATGATCATTCGACAAGCTCTGTAGTTTGTTGAACATATCTTGACTGCGCTGCTCGGTTTTTGTCCTCTTTTGACTGCAATGCTTAGTATTTGTTCCATTTTGATTGCACTGCTCGGTATTTATCAACTTTTGATTTTAATGCTCTGTATTTGTTCCCTTTTAATTGTAATGCTCTGTATTTGTTCCCTTTTGACTGCACTTCTTCGTATTTGTCGTCTATTTTACTACACTGCTCGGTATTTGTCCCCTTTTGACTATAATGCTCGGTATTTGTCCCCTTTTGATTGTAATGCTCTGTATTTGTTCCTTTTTGACTTCAATTCTCAGTATGTGTCGTTTATTTTACTACACTGCTCAGTATTTGTCCCCTTTTGACTATAATGCTTGGTATTTGTCCCCTTTTGACTGCACTGCTCGGTATTTGTCCCCTTTTGACTGCACTGCTCGGTATTTGTTCCATTCTGACTGCAATGCTCGGTATCTATGCCATTTTGTCTGCTATGTTCGGTATTTATCCCTGTGAGGAATCTAAGATATCTTGACTGCACTTCTCGGTATTTGACTTTTTTGACTGTTCCCTTTTGACACTGCTCGGTATTTGTCCTTGTTTGAGTTCACTGTTAGGCGTTTGTACATTGTGACTGCACTGCTCGGTATTTGTCCTTGTTTGCGTTCACTATTAGGCATTTGTACATTGTGACTGCACTGCTCGGTATTTTCCATTTTTTGAGGACTTTTAATCATTTGGATACAAATTCATTTTATAGAACAAAAATTAAAACGTCATCATATAAATTTTCACGAGCTGTACCATCAATGTCACGGCTTAATAGTTTGAAATCTCACTGCAATCTTTGCAATACGATCGAGTGTCTTAACAATTAACCAAATGTCGTGCAGGGGAACAATTCTATTATCATTTCCAAAATTATTTCTACATATTGCAAGCATTTTGAAACTCTTATCTAATTTCTTTTTGTTCCTCTTAATCATTCTATCCAAATTAATATGTGTACTTGCATTTTGTCAGAATATTCCTTAATTAATCTATTTCCTGGGCCCCGAATAAATGGAGCACTGATAAAATTAGCAAAAAAATAAATGAAACAGGCAATTGAAAGTGCATGGGTCAATATCCATTAGAATATAATAGCAACACGTCAAAAACGCATTATTCAAAAGATAAAATTCATACATAATTGATAAGATGAGATATAACATCATTATCGTTAAAATTTATCAGAGCTGAAAAACAAATTTGTCGTATAGATGAAAGCACATTAGTGTCAAACACTCTTAAAGACGATAAATTTAAGTACTCGGCCGAATGTGGTGATAATTTCCGAGAGGTGTATGAAGATATTGAAAGCCTATGTGTGTGGTAGATGGAACTTTTATCATGTACTATTTATTTTTGCGAAGTTACTTTTTTGTGTGTGTGTGGGGGGGGGGACAGAGAAACCACAACGAAATTAAAGAGCTCTGAATACGCATTTAATGAAAATATAGAAAATAGAACAATGTTAAATTTGCTAGATTAAACTCCTTCAAAATTGATTAGCATCTGAGACCGTGACATATTTTTTATAGCTAGAATGATGTTGGTTTAATGTAATCACTAACCTTCTGAAATTTAAAAAATTTCTAATGACTGATGGACGTCTAAACACTTTAGGTAGTGGTCTAGAATCAAGCATGCTGTGCGCTGTGATCTAAACACTGCTGGTAGTAGTAGAGTATCGAACTTACTGTGATCTGTGGTCTAAACACTGCTGGTAGTGATCAAGAATCAAGCTTACTGTGAGCTGTCGTCTTAACACTGCTGATAATTGTCTAGAAGTAAGCTTATTATGAGCTGTGGTCTAAACACTGCTGGTAGTGGTCTAGTGTCGAGCTTACTGTGAGGTGAGGTCTAAACACTGCTGGTAGTGGTCAAGGATGAAGCTTACTGTGAGTTGTGGTCTAAACACTGCTAGTAGTGGTCTAGAATCAAGCTTACTATTAGCTGTCGTCTAAACACTGGTGGTAGTAGTCTAGTATCAATCTTACGGTAAGCTTTGATTTAAACACTGCAGGTGATGGTCTGGTATCAAGCTTAATGTGAGATGTGGTCTAAACACTGCTGGTAGTGGTCTAGTATAAAGCTGATGGTGCGCTGTCGTCCAAACACTGCTGGTAGGGGTCTAGAATCAAGCTTACTGTGAACTGTGATCCAAACACTGATAGTAGTGGTCTAGAATCAGGCCTACAGCGATCTATGGTCTAAACGCTGCTGGTAGTGGTCTGGTATCGAGATTACTGTGAGCTATGATCTAAACACTTCTGCTAGTGGTCTATGATCAGGTTTACTGTGAGCTGTCGTCTAAACACTGCTGGTAGTGGTCTGAGATCAAGCTTACGGTGAGCTCAGGTCTAAACACTGCAAGTAGTGGTATAGTATCAAGCTTACTGTGAGGTGTGGTCTAGACACTGCTGGTATTGGTATAAAATCAAACTTACGATGAGCTGCCGTCTAAACACTGCTGGTAGTGGTCTAGTATAATACTTAGGGTGAGCTTTGATATAAACTCTGCTGGTAGTGGTATACTATCAAGCTTACTCTCAGGTGTAGTCTAAACACTGCTGCTGGTGGTCTAGTATCTGGATCAAGCCTACAGCGATATGTGGTCTAAACACTGCAGGCAGTTGTCTAGAATCATGCTTACTGTCAGCTGTGTTCTAAACACTGCTGGTAGTGATCTAGAATCAAACTTACGGTGAGCTGTGGTTTAAACGCTGCTGGTAGTGGACTAGTATCAAACTTACGGTGAGCTGTGGTTTAAACACTGCTGGTAGTCGTCTATTGTCAAACTTACGGTGAGCTGTGGTTTAAACACTGCTGGTAGTCGTCTATTGTCAAACTTACAGTCAGTTATCCTCTAAACACTTTTGGTTGTGGTATATAATGAATCTTACGGTGAGATGTGTTCTAAACACTGCTGGTAATAGTCTAGTATCAAGTTTACCGTGAGATGTGGTCTTCACAACCTTTATAAAATAAATCAGTTTGCACAGGGCAAGCTGACTGGGTAATTGAATTTCCCCTTGGGTAATCGATGCATATTACAGACTTTATATCCCCACCATGAGAGAATAAATTAAAAATAAATAAAATGTGTGATGTTTTTAAGGAGACCGTGTTATATGTATTTAGAATATTTTTCCTTTAGGCTTTGTTGGCACCTTTTAACCGTATGTCGATACTTGAATGTATCAATGTATTCATTTATTTAACAATTTACATATTATTTCTTTGAAATCGGCGACATGCTTAGATTGTTTGACCAGCTGACTTTTAAGATGGAGGGCACTTATTTGTTTTATAAATGTAATTGTTTGTCGAGTATCAAGTATATATCGATCTCATGTAATTATCAAGTACACAACAAATCACATGAATGCTGCATGTTCGGTACATCGATCACTCTTTGAGCAAAATCTTCCCGGTAGTTAATCGTTTGAGATGAGTACCTTTTATTTCCAAACACACCTGTCAAAGAAATCTCACGACTTATATTACGAACAATTAACACGTAATCACCATAAAATCGGACATATGCATCGTAACAAATCAATTGTTTAGAGTCGGCAAGCTCACAAACTGCCAGAGGCTAAGTTAGGACCTAAACGTAGGAGAATCCCTGATACATACAAATAATAAGACTAAAATATACATAATAAGTTAAAATATAAATATTTATTCCTATTTTTGGGTTTAAACCTGCTTTGAATTGAAAATATGCACAATATCACGTCTGCGCGAGAAAACGAGAAAATGCGAGACTGACTTTGATATTTACTTCAAGATGCAAATGACAGACGTTAGATGAAATAAACTGTGGTCAGTTATATGATAGAATAATGTGTTACGTATAAACACGAAATAAAAAGGTGCTGATATTAGTACTGTGGCAAGGTATAAAACGTGCAAAACACAAAGCATTGTGAACGTAACACGTCATCTCTCTCTCTCTCTCACACACACACACACACACACACACACACACACACAACATTTTGACTTGTCTGTGTAAGTGCATTAGAAATTTGAGCTTGCCCTAGCCGAATCTGGGCTTGTCCTGGGAATCAAGCAAGTGGATTGTTACATCACTTCAACTGTACTATATTGTGCGCGAATTTCATCAGGTAAGAGGTCATCATAGCTTTCTTTATTTAAAAACAACCCACAAAAACAAACAAAAAAGCCAAAAAAACCAAACAACAAACAAACAAAACAATACACACAAAATCAACAGACAAGTTTTTCTTCAATTTAATTTTTCACAAATGGGCCGTTTGATATTTGGAATGATATCACTGGCAATTTACACTACAATAAACAGACTCACAGAAATGCCCGAATGTATACCCCCCCCCCAATTTTTTCTTCTCCAATTATATAAGCTTTCTTCATGTTGTTTGGCTTATCAATAGTGTATCATCGCCACACTTCGTACCATCAGCGTATACATTACTTTTACTTTCAGGTATATTCCTAAACTTTTGTTTCTAATTGGTAGCTGTAAGAAAAAAAACAAATGTCTTTTCATTAGCTTTTTTTCTTCACCGTCCGTCCATCTGTACATATGTAATTAAGTACGTATGTGCGCGATATCTTTTGCAAACGCAAATACAAACTGGTCAGGTCACGTTCCTAAAGAACGTAGATTTTTTTAAGCAAAGAATCAGAATTTCTCTACGGCCCTAGGGGATCTTAGGGCAGTGGTAAATGTAAACAATGGATACAATAATAATTCTTCTTTGCTAATATTATCTTTCAGTGTGTCAGTTGGTAGAGTTATATAATTACCAAAGATATAACATTCATGTAGCGTGCTGTTCACGGTCGGCAACCGGGTTCCCCGGATGGAGATTGGGTGGAGTGGAGTCAGTGGGATCAATTGGGTCAAACATCATTAAGACATGCCATTATGGATGTCATATGAAAAATTATTTGAGAGTATTTATGCATTGAGAAAATTTCTATCCTCTCACTGACCTTGGAACCCAAGCGCAGACGTCATCTTGTAGAAACATTATAATATCCTATTTTCAAGATAGTCGTTAACTTTCAGTGTGTCGGCTGTATATTTGCCAAGTTTTCGGGCAACGCCAGTCTACTGAATCTCCAACCCTTCATGGCCTCTAAGCAGGATTACACAGTAAATAATACATCTTGGTCCTTTTTATGTTCATTACGGGGGGCCCTGAGTGGCCGAGTGGTCTAAATCATTCGTCGTTACAGATCACTGCCGTCTCACCTTTGTCTGCGTCGGTTCGAGTCTCGGATTCGGGCCAATGTGGGTATGTGAGAAAGCTGGCCAGGAGCTTTTCGTGGGTCGGTGGTTCTTTGAGGTGTTTTCCTGGGTTCTTCCTCCACCATTTATACTGGCAGCCATGTATAGCCTATCTTGTGCTGAAAGATTGCGTGAAACCCTCCAACAACAACAACAACTGTTCATTAAGTTTCAATTTTCCTCCTGGTATAATTCTTAAATAACTCAAAACACATGCATGTTGTAACGCCTCATTTGCATGCAAGACATTTAGGGTAGCGTGGTCCCAGATTTAAAGAAAAATAAAACATCACCAACACATGTAATCTTAGGTGCCAAATAAAAAATCTTCGATAGTTCTTTTGCGCGAAATTAATTTTATGTTTGAAAACTTAATAATGTGAAAGGCGGGGATGTAGAAGATACAGAGAATTTGTTATGGTGTAAAGAGTGATATTTTTAGAGAGTTTTGTACCAAACTTTCTTCATGGAATCATATCAGGAAGGTCAAATCATGTGTGATTAATACGGATTCTGATCCTGTATAACTGCCCTGGGATGGACTAAGGGGGGAGGTTGGTGGAGGAGAAGTAAATATTGCAACAATCCAAAAGTTTTACTTGATCGAGCGGTGTCAAACCCTGGCGCGATTCCGCTAGTAGCCATAAGTTTCTTCTTAATTTCAAAGACCTCTGTACAACTAATGTTATAAAGTATAAGGTCCAACGTGTCCATTCCATAATAATTTTACTCTAATTAATACAAGACCACATATCTCACAACTTCGCAATTGTCTATCAACCATACATCTGCATGGTTTCACTTCATTAACTTTCCATAACGTACCGTCAGCATTTCACGCCATAAAACTATACAAATCCCACTAATAAAGTCAATTAGTTTTACTATGCCACGTTAGGACATAGTTTTATGCCAACGTTTACCTGTAACACAGCATTATATTTACCACATGAAAAGAGTAAACGGCTCCTGCCGACGACAGAACAGTCCCTTCTCGTTTATTACATTTGAATATATACGATTCTCCAATCTTAAATACTCCACCTATTGTCACACGATCAATGTACACAACGAGACTTTAATAGGGACCACGGAACGACAGAGACACTCATGCGACTCTGACCTGAATGTACCAGAAGTAAAGCATGACATCATGGAAACTCACTCATACTTCACTCCGTGGTGACGTTTGATCCGAGTAATTGGCTAATTATTTCGGGCTGAGGAAAATATTCCCAGCACCGACTTCCCATAATCTAACAAGAAATCACAAAAATCAAAGAATTCGTTAAAAAGAAGCACTATAAACAAATGCGCATACTCCAAATTTATTACAATATGTGTAATTAATACTTGATTCTGATACTGTGTAACTGCCCTGGGGTCGGACGGGAAGAGGAGGCTGGTGGAGAAGTAAATATGCGGATCTGCGATGCCTTTCAGATTGAAATGGACGCCATTTCCAAAATATTTGATTTTGCGATTGCGTGCCATCCACATATTTCTAGTTTAAAATGAGTTCAGAGTTATATTTATGCATGCATCGCAAGATCATTGCAAGAAAGTAAATGAACATCTTTAAAGTTTAGATAGTTTTTGCGTTTTCGCCAGGCTAAATGATAATGCACAGTAGAATAATAATACATCGCAATAAATAAGAACTTTAATTACATTTTAAAATAATTTGCAAAGCTATGTATGGAAATATCACACTGGGCTTCAACAATGTCGCAAATTGCTTTTTTTGCCCCATTGGCGATAAAACTATGTGGCGATTGTTTGGGCGACAACAGTTTTGACTGTTTAAACATGTATATACAATCTTGTGTTTGGAGTGGAGAAATTCCAAAGCACCTTGAAAGGAAACCGTAAATTTGGATACACTGGAATCTTTTGTTGCATAAACAAATCCTTTGTTCATATAGACAATCGATCTTAACTGTACAAGAAAAAATAGTTTTGATGAAACTAGTTATATTTGAATACCGATCATTCTGTATAAATAATAAGCAAACAAAAAAAAAAAAAAAAAACTCTGTCCCAATTAATGTTCTCTACTTATTTGTTGATGCCGCGGCAATAACAAACAGGCATTTGTTTGGTTCTTCCAAAGATGGCCTTTAGTGGTGCCTTAAATATTACATTCACTTTCATCAACCAAGCCGACCATAATCTTCAATAAATTCAAAGAACCTTTCCTCAAAGGATCACCGAACTTAAATAAAAGCAATGGCATCTGATCGATTGTTCCATTTTCCATAGCGAGTGGAACACATTTATTCTGCCGTGAATGTTTCCTGTTTGCAAGAGAAAACGTTTATCCTAACGATCAGTGGAGACGTAAAACACAAAATAAATTTCCAGTCTTTGGAAACAAGAAATATCGGGCCGTCCATATATATATATATATATATATATATATATATATATATATATATATATATATATATATATATATATATATATATATATGACTTACCTTACTATCATATGCAATTATTTCGTTTAATATATTTTAATCCATTTACATATTTTTGTATTGTAAGCTATTTACCAGATATTGATCGGTAATCAGTATAAACAAAACTTGACTGTGATACTCTACTTGTCCTAGGTGAACATATATTTTTGATTATTTATTATAGCTTTATGTTCCTCGGTTAAAAAATTAATTTGGTCAGCCTTGGGTAGGATGAGAATGACTTTTTTTAATCCATGGACAAGTCATATATATATATATATATATATATATATATATATATATATATATATATATATATATATATATATAATAATAATAATATATATATATATATATATATATATATATATATATATATATATATATATATATATATATATATATATATATATATATATATATATATATATATATAATGCAAATCATATGGCGAATAACAATCAAGTGCACAGGATCCAGCAAGAGATCACGTGTGTCAGGGATTAAGATAAATGCAATAAACTGACAACGGACAGTACGAAACTAGTATATAATTAGCCTGAGCGCTTTCGACTCTTTAATGAGTCTTTTCAAAGGCAAATACAAAACATAGACAAGACAAACAAATATAACAGAAAAACGGTTATGTTTGCAAAACGTTACATGACGTTTTTTTTTACAGGAAATAAATCTTTAACTTTATTATGTTTCAACTAGTTTTTTTCAACTGGTTGCTGATATTGTAAAATATTTCTATTGACCTAGAAATCGATGAGCCGTAACGACATCTGTTATATTATATAAATTTATGTAAGCACAAATTATAACAATATATATTGTTTAGTAAATGATAACACAGAAAAACAATTACAACATAGAGGTAGACGTATCACAGCGAGCAACATCTTGTTGTGACTGATTCAGATTTAGAAGAATTACGTGTGGTTACAATGTTGTTGAGACTTAATGCATCAGTAAGTGCTTATATCAAATAAAAACATAAAAATAGGGAATTGGAATGTACTGTAAATGAATTAGCTTTCTGCGTAAAATGAAATGTATTTAATTACTGCTAGTTCTTCAAATTTGCCCATAAATCGGCTTGGAAGTAGAGTATGTGAATGATGTGAGTTGAGTGCAAGAAGACGGGTCACTTGCTTGTCCAAAACCACTGTTCCACCTGAGAAGTAAGGACAACAATCCACTTGCTTATGACCACTGTTTAAAAACATTCCTATGTTCCATACAAAAAGTTTTGAAAATTCAAAGTTAATGAGAAAATAACCTTATCTGCAATGTAGTCAGACCGACGACACAACTGCACAGTAAACGTCTATCCTAAGTCTCAGTAATTTACGTAGGGATTTTCATAGGGTTGTACAATATCATTCATAAAACACCCAATGCCTAATTAATTTTTCTGAAACGATACATTTCAGAAATTTAAAAGAACGCGAGAATAAAAAGGGGATATATAATAAATACGAAACCACGTAAGTGCTTTGTTCCGAGTCGTTTGATACAATATAGGAACATACGTCTCGATCTGAATGCCACAACATTTCTGCGTCATATCAAACTTTTTCGTCCACTCGGAACAAAACACATACACTTATGTAGTTTTGTTTATTTATCCATTGCGACAAAGATGATATTATAGTAGAATAAGTATACTCTGAATATACTTTACTTTAAAATGTTGCCATGAAAATTATAAAAAATGTTTACATTACAAGAATCGGAAACTTTTTTCAAAAATAGCTAGAATAATGAGAAACTTGAGATTCCCAAACGTATCTGGCTACATAAAGAAAAACAGAACAAATTGTTATACGTATTTCTTTCATTTAGAAAAACACCAGATTTGTACAAACCCTAACAATAAAATTTCACCTGAATGAAAGTTTCTTTGTGCCCTCAAATTATTTACGTCTTTCTTCGAATATTACAGAGGCTCCATTTCTAATACCGGTCCTCAAGTAAACAATCTGAGGCTATATTAATTTCTGGTTTGCAAAAGAAGAAATTATATTACCTCGTGATTTGAAGAGTCAAATCAATAATAAAATTCCATCAGAGATAATACTGGCCTTCGTTTAATTAATAATGATAGCAAAGTTCAGTAATAATTAGACCCCAAATAATACGGACGGAAAGGGTTTTCAGTGCATCGTAGATCGGGTGAGAAATTTATATAAAAATGCCTTCTTTGTAGGTAAATCAAAGCATGCACACTCTGCCGCATACGTTCATAAAAAAACGCATCAGCTGAAAGAGGTTTTCAAGACTTCAGAAAAAGCCCCTAAATATAAATGATATACATGTAGTCTTTTAAACTTTTGCAAATTTGATACACGGATCGATATACTAGACAGATGTCATTTACTGACAGAACCCTTTATCCCCCCACAAAAATCAATTTAGGATAACTTGCCAAGTGAATCGTTACGAAAACTCCATCAAAGTTCTTTTTATCGTTTTGATCATATAATGTCGTTAAGTTGCCTGTAAATAAATATCAATATTCGAGTGAAAGCACTGAAAAGTGAAATTTCATATTTGTAACCTTCCGACAATTTAGCTAGTTATATGGGTGACATGTAATTCAACGTCACAAATTATAGATTTCTACAAGTAGTATCTACCTTCAAAAAATGAATACAAGTGTGTTCTCAGATGTATTGAAGCACACTACATACAATTAACTCATCATATGCCATTCAAATTTGCACGATAATAATAATAATAAGAAGAATAAGAATAATAATAATAATAATTATTATAATTATTATTCTAGGTATTATCAATATCATCCTCATTATTATTATTATTATTATTATTATTCAATTTGTTAAATCGTCTGTCCATTTATACGAGTTTATGCTATCTACGAGAACGTTATATCACATCTTAGAAAAAATACAAATTTCCTTGTTAATGTCAGCAACTCGAACAATAATTACATAATCTGTACGACTCAGCACCTATTTCTAATTAATTAATAACTAAAAGTTTAAAATATATTTTCCCGAAGACTGCATATATAGGGTTGCAATATCGCAGGTGGAGAGAATATTTATTCATACATTACAAGGTTTTGGAAATTAAATAGAAATATGCGTCATAGAAATGCTCCCATGAAAGCAGGGGCACGCACATAATTATTGGGGTGGGGGTGGGAGGAACAGGCAACGGTCAGTTATTAAGTTTTACGGGTATATGTAAAAGCATGTTTAGAAGCGAAATCTGGGCTTGAGGGAGGTACTCCCCTCCCCTTGCCCCCATGTGCATGCGCCCATGCATGAAGGCATTTCCGATACTGTCTCTTTCGTAAGTTCAGGTTTGCTCAGTATGTCTCCCGAAGCTACATATATCATCTTCTGGCTTTATTTAAAATGATTAAGTCTTTTGTGGATGAAAACTATATATGTTCACGTTTTTGAAGACTGTTGTTACCGATTTCGATGTCTTATATAGCATTGATTTTGGCCAAATTCTGAAAGTGTGATCTTCACTCAGTTCATTGTTTTGAAAATATTCACCAACGCGTCCTTATGTATCAAAATAACAAAGTAAATACACTTAGGTAATCTGACATGTTCGTAAAAATGTAACACTAGAAGTAAAAAACAGTATACCAAGTTGATCTCAAAATCATCTTAGCAGCTGTTACATAGATTTGGGAATTTTCTTGAAAGAGGTAAATGTTATTAAACCAGGATTCATTCCAGTGCTATTATGCCAGGATTCATTCCAATGTTATTTGTGCCAGGATGCATTCCAATGTTATATTTAAGGATATATTCCAATTTATTTGTTCAAAAATACAACCAATGCTATAGTGCAAGGATACATTTCAATTTTATTATGCAAATATACGTTCCAATTTTAATATACAATGGTACATTCCAATGTCATTGTGCAAAGATCAGTTCCAATACATTCCTGCCAATTCTAACAATGCTAAAGACACTAGCACCTTTTATTAGCATTAAGTGGGTTAAAACAATAATCTTTTAATGTAATGCAACAAAGTACTTCACAGAATATGGTACTCTAAGAATTGCCAACTTTCGTAAAATAGAGATCTGTCTTAATCTCCCAAACTTGTAAAGGCCTGAATTTATTTCCACTGCCTCCTGTCACATTATAGTAAGTTATACTTTTGGTTTTGTAAAGGTTATGCAATTTCAAGTTTGCACGAGACATTTTTTGCCAAGTCTTTTAAAACTGTTTTCCTACCTTGCTTTCCTACCGCTGTTTCATACCATGTGTCGTATAAAAATTCATCAATCTATTTCATTCTAAATAAATTTATGAAATGAGGATGAAAAATGTACTTACCTAAAAAGGATCTCTCATTATTATCCTTTTATTTACCTCTAAGCCATCCTTCTAATCAATTCCAGCATTTTCCACTTATGACATGCACACAAGGAAGTGTCTCGCGTATCACGGCACCAAATGTTATTTTAACAATGCTGTCCTTTTTATCAATGTTTGGATACCTTCTCCGTTAATCAATAAGGACAAAACATCACTTGCGTAAATTCGATATCCTGTTTATAATGACGATGCATAATTAGTGTATAAACAATCGAGATATTCTCACTTCGAAGTAATTGATTGATAAACGAGAATCAGTTCAAAGAATTGTTACCCAAAACCATTAGGCAATCGACCGGTTTTCCATCGACTCACTCGCATATCGTTAAATCCTCTTAGAAAGAACTTAATATGAATTCAATAATCCCATATGGGTTCAAGTTCGGACGACACACTTAAGGAATGCAGTAGACCTAATTTTCATGTCTGAGGACAAGGACAAAGTAATAATTTGTTTGTGCAAAATAAAGTTTTAATTAGCACATACATTGTTCTGTATCACGGGCGCATACATTTCTTCCATATTCCGATGTTTTATGAAAAGAAGAAATATTCATCTTTTCAGTCAAGCTGACGTATTGACAGGTTTATAGAGTAACGATGGCTTATAGTCGAAGGACTCGAGGTAATGAGATTTTGTATTAAACGGTGTAAAGCAAAATTTTCTCTACTGCACAAAGCCTCCTACCTATCCAAGATTTCAATTTTCATTGCTTTAAGTAAAACTTAACATATGGAGGTTTCGTTTTTTCCCCCACGTATACAAGTATACATGTCAAACGATAAAAAACCTAACAACTGGACCAATTTGGCAACAAAATCGACCCGAACTTTTAAAACGATTTTGCATTTAATAAAATTGAAACATTTAAATTAGAAAACAGTTTTTGTTCCGTAGCCAAATGTCGCGTAATAGTTCATTAAAAACATCTTCTCTCCGAAAACCAGTTGTTATCTGATGTAATGAACCTGTTCTATGTAGCTTTGATTTAAAGCGATTTTCTTACCGCTTTCTTTTGTAGACAGCTCTTAGTCCGTACCACCATATAGATCTGATTAGACCTTCCGAGATTCCCCCTCCACCTTATGGGTACCCGCATGCGTGATCTTATTATTATAAGAGCCAGTAATTTTATGGAGGTTCGTTATTTTTCCCTATTGGGCCAAGCTTTTTGTCTTGGGTTCAACTTTCAGTATTTCCCTCCTTCCAGACAGTTGTACGTTGGGCAAGTTTCCATAACTTATTTCCTCAAGACGATTTGTAAACGACCTCTGCCAGGAGGTATTTAGTGTTGGTTGTCGCCCTTTTTGTCCAAAGTTTATAGCTGTTTGTACATTATTTTAGCTGGGCTTCCACTAATTTTGTTTTCTTCAAAGTAATCCTGTCCTTAAATGTTATGGTGCGTGCATGAGTGCAGTCACTCTCTCACTTCCTCTTATTCTTTTAAGATGACCATTATGGATCTTTTTTAATATATATATATATATATATATATATATATATATATATATATATATATATATATATATATATATATATATATATATATTCTTTTTTCTCAATAATTGTAATAAAAATCGATGTATCTAAATTGATATGTTGCTAGAAAGTGTCCTCCAACTCCTCAGCAAAATTTAAAATGTAGTAGAACTTTCTTTGGCCGCTTGTTTCCTCTGTTTCTTCCATTTTTGGCCTTTCTTTCCCAGTTCTTTTTCATTATCTCCTTTCGTTCCTGATCTCTTCATATCTTGTACTTGAACTGCTTTCTTTTCCAGCGGGCGTGTGGATTTTCTTCTTGTTTTTATCTTCGGTCTTTCTGGTTTCTTTTCTTTCCCCTTTACCGTATTCAATTCCATATTAAGTTTTTGTTTGTTCTTGTTGGTTGCGTGCACTTGTTCATTTTGATTTTGCTGTTGACCCTACTGATGTTTGCTGTCTGTCTTCTTAGAATCTTCAGGTTGCCATGTCTCTTTCTCTTGCTTGCACTCTACTTCTACCGTTAATTTTTAATTGTTGCTGCCATTTCCATATTTCAGTTGTTGCTGCTGTTGTATTCATTGTGGAACTTGTTGTTGCTCAATGTTGTATGCTCCTTGTTGTTGTTGCTGCTGTTGATTCTTATTTACCCCATGTTGCCATCGTTGCTGTTTCTGCAGTTAACCTCATTTATTTTCTCTTCCTGTTCCGTTCCTTTTACATTCTGTTTAGAAAAAAACATTATTAGCTCATATACGTGTGTTTGTCCTGTCTCTTCCATTTTCTTGTCTCGAGGCGTTGGACATTTTTGTAGGCATGACACGTGTTTCCACAGTGTTTGCATTTCCTGTAGCAGATACAGTTTTGATATCATGTATTCACTATGAAACCGTGTAGAAAGAAGACTGGTTTGATTTTCCGTATTTCTTCCTTTTCAATTTCTAATATCCTGATCCGGTTCTTGATCTGGCTTATGGGTGGGTCCCCATTCTAGCATTCATAACTTTGATCTTAGACTTGTTTTCAAAACGTTCTATAGTGGCTTCTAGAAGTATTCATATGGCAGGTCCGCTATATGTAATTGTTCCGTCTTTTTCTTGATTTTTCTCAGAATGGGTGATAGCTCCTTTATAGTTACACTTCCTCCCCCTATGACCATTTTTCCATATAGGAATATCGTTTAGTTCCCTTGGGTCTTAAGATTTATCCATGGAAACCTTTCCGGTTAAATACTTCTTCTAGGTTTATAAAATCTCTGTTCCACACTCTAGGCTATCAGACCTCTCCGGTGGCCTAGTCATTAGAACGTCTGACTCGGTCTTCGTTCTCGGGGTATATATATATATATATATATATATATATATATATATATATATATATATATATATATATTCTATTAGTCTTTTGGCCTTGGAAGCATACTGCGTGATCCACAAAGAGTGCTTGTTACATTTTCATAGACTTTGGACTTTGGACTTGCGAGCTGTTTGTTTAGTTCTCGCCATGACTGTAATACACTCTAGAGAATGGGTGTTAGAATTAGATTGTCTTAAAGCCGGATTCCGGCCAGAATGCCGATTTCGACTAGTCTGAATGTCGACTTCGAGCCGATTAAAGTTTCGAAAACACTGGTATTGCAAACCACATGTAGAACTGATTACACTGAAAGCTGTGATAGCTGTCACATGTATTATTGAGCTCAAGGTTGTGACAGTTTCCCACATGTACCGGTAGCACTGATTATACTCAAGTTTGTGACAGTTTCCCACATGTACCGGTAGCACTGATTATACTCAAGGTTGTGAAAGTTTCCCCACATGTACCGGTAGCACTGATTATACGCAAGGTTGTGACCGTTTCCCACATGTACCGGTGGCACTGATTATATTCAAGGTTGTCACAGTTTCCCAAGTGTACCGGTAGCACTGATTATACTCAAGGTTGTGACCGTTTCCCACATGTACCGGTGGCACTGACTATATTCAAGGTTGCCACAGTTTCCCAAGTGTACCGGTAGCACTGATTATACTCAAGGTTGCGACTGTTTCATAAACGAGACTCCGCTCTCGCGGTTAGGTACCGGGTCGTAAGCTTGCACTGTGTTCACATGAATCAGATTGTTTTTGTTTATGGTTTCAAGTCGTAAACACGCATCTTGTTCATATGATTCATTTTTTTGTGGATGTGTCTATCACACAATGAAAGGTAAAACAGCGATGAAGTTCAACACGACAAGCATGAAAATCATGACATTGACACGACGGGGACACAAGATCTTCACTTCGATGTGTCAGCTCTCGGATTAGTCATTTATAGGTTGTTTACGGTTACATGTGCCACGTAGGCCAATTCGTCGATTCTTTCAGATGCAAGTTCCTTAATAAATAACGTGTCAGAAACTACAACAGCTTAGTAACTGGGCTCCTCTTGTATTTCTCTTGTTTCTTAAATCTAGTGCATCTTCCTGTAATTTTGTATTTTCCTGTATTCTTTATTGGGAGAGCCAAAACATTATGTCATATAATGGTTTTATCGAAACCTTTGCAAATGAATGGGTAATTAAGATTCCAAATGTGTTTTCTTCATATATGATACATATATTACGGCACAAAAGCAAATTCACGTTGTCAAAATATCCATTCATTCAACATCTGGAAGATAAAACATTCAAAATAAGATTATTTTTAAAAAAACCAGTTTTTATTGAATTTAACACGAATTTGTTGCTAAAACTTCTTGTAAATGCGAAATGAGCAATTTTACTGGAAATTACTTTAATGAATATGTGATGATAGACCATTCTAAAAGTATAGAATACATCAATATTAACGTTTGAAATTATTGAAAGTTTGCGTTTAGAATGTAATTATGTGACATTGCGGATCAATTACCTTTGAAAGAACCACTTGGTTCGATCTAACTGTAAATATCGTGCTGATAAGGGTTACGCAATACAGACATAATGGCATGAAATTCAATCAATCTGCATCACCAGATACCATGCAGTTCATTCTGCATACGTGCAGGTGACTTTGATGTATCATATTTCACTCCTGATTGACAAACAAGTTGCTGTTCTGACTCTCTGTATGCTGTGTTTGGCTGAACAAATCGTTTTCAACGAACCATTGCAACATCAAGTCAATAAAATAACAACGTGTGCTGGCACTCCCCAGTGAAAATTCATGCTGATGTTATAAAAGTAAACGTAATTCGTTTATATTACCTGGTCTGCAGGGTCAATTTGTATTGTTAGAGTATAACGATATCTTTGACTTACCGGGGCCCAAGGAGGTTTTAATGATGTAGAAGTATAGCGACCTTTTGTAACGAGAACGTTCCTGAAGAACCTGATTCTGATTTTTATATACCATGCGTGTTGACTACCCTATAGCATCACAGAAAAAGGAAATCGCATTCGGTACTTTCTGTATTCTATCCGAAACAATGTTGCAGTTAGGTTTTAGAGTAAGTTTGTCTCAAAATCATAGCATTCTTTTCGACAGGGCACAAACATCAGATTAGATATTTAACCAAATGTCGAAAATTATCGTTTCTCGACTTAGCACAAGATGTTGCTCAACCGTGTTGACACATAACCTTTATTCAGCATTCATCCATATTAAATTTAAAAATAGAGTGTGTTGGTATGAATTTTAATATGACATTGTGAACAATAGCTAATATATTAACGATTACCAAGCCTGGATTATAAAAAAAACAGTCGGAGTTTCTCAGACATAAGTATCACATATGCGAGTCATGAATATCTTAAAACTTGGAATTTGAGAATCCAATATATGGCATTGAAGGAACAACCTCGCAGACTTCATATTAAATTGTGATTGGTGTATTCATAATCGGAGGCTAAAACTGGTACTCAGATCATCGTCTTGACCGGAAATGAATTAATAGCGGGATATTAGCAAGCCAAATGACGACTAATTTGCGTTTGAAAACAATAATATGTGTTGTAAGCTGGGCTTGTCGTATTGAAACAGATTTAAGATAACCTTATCAGAGTTCTTTCCCTTTAGTCCGGTTTGTATGTAGGTATCACGCTATGTTCATCAATAGGTTTCACTCTATACAACCCAGTCCTCTTTGTACTTACTATACTTAAAGTTAAAGCTTTTAGACACTGTTGTGCATGCCGGGTAATTTACCAGTCAAGTTCTCATTTACTTGTAAGTCCAACAACAGTTTTACGAACGATACATAGCTAAGTAAATATTCAGTGGAGACGTTTATATGGAATACTATTAGTGCCATGTTTGAATACAAATTTTATACCGCGCAAATACGACTTAGTATCTAGTAACTACGAATGCCACCTCTTAGATACGAGATATCTAAGTCGCAATTACGAGATAGCAAAGTAGTAAAGTCACGTACATATATATTGTTACGATTCTGTCCTCTTAAACTAAGTAACAGAAAGGAGCGAAAACCAACAAGTTTCGTAAAATAATATATTTTCCTGGAAAACAAAGTGACAATTTAAAAAGAACTTACAGCATTGTGAATTAAATCTCAAATAATCCTCCTAAACGTTCTGTCAAAAGTCCAAATGTAGACTTCCGAATGAATTCAAGTGATGTTCCGAATAATTCTAATATAGAACTTGCTGATGTGACAATAGCCCCAAATGTGCT
The DNA here is from genome assembly GCA_028554795.2 of Sinohyriopsis cumingii. Taxonomy (NCBI): domain Eukaryota; kingdom Metazoa; phylum Mollusca; class Bivalvia; order Unionida; family Unionidae; genus Sinohyriopsis; species Sinohyriopsis cumingii. The sequence continues at coordinate 134,271,928 of CM068826.1, read as the reverse complement.
AAAGTGCCAACAGTCATGATGTATCATAATGAAATAATACAAAATGTCCTAGAAATTATTCACAATGATACCAAAGTAGGGATTTAGTTTGTAAATATTGCAAACTTTTTAATTCCAGTGAATAGTTTCAATAACTAAATCCTCTCAAATAAAGGAGAGTGAACACATTAAGACAGATTCCATTTTCGATGTTATGATAGGAATGAATAATGTTGAAATAAACAACATTATTATCAAATAAGATACGTTAACAGAACCAGGATGAGGATAATTTTCGCATCAATTTAGTGAAGAACTTGCTTCTATAACGTTCTTAACTCCTGTCAAAACTAGAACGTGACCTCAACACTTGTAAACGTTTATCTCCAATCAATAATGATCTTAACATTTAGTCTAAAGTCACAGAGAATTATTATATTAGCTTTGCAATATGTTTAAAAAAACAACAATACATTACTCAGGCACGCCCTAAGCTCAATTACTGACAAAGGCCAATCGCACCATATAGACATACAAAATATATAATCACGGAGAAACAGCCAGCACAATATATATATATATATATATATATATATATATATATATATATATATATATATATATATATATATATATATATATATATATAAATAAATAAAAATATATATATATATATATATATATATATATATATATATATATATATATATATATATATATATATATATATATATATATATATATATATATATATATATATATGTGTGTGTGTGTGTGTGTGTGTGTGTGTGTGTGTGTGTGTGTGTATGTATGTATGTACGCATGCATGCATGTATGTATGTATCTATATCTATATTTACTTAAGATCAGAACAAAAGTGTGCAAACACTTTATATGTTACTTAAGGAATGCAATTTTTAATGAGATATTGATGCCAAAATATACAATAAGCTATGACATGTAATTATATAAGTCTGAGATCTTTTCTGCCGTACGTGAAAAAGATAAACTGATATAAAAATGTTACGAATGTTATGAAAGCAATTCTATAATATGTAACACTTGGACGAGAAGATTTCTCAGACCCTATAAAGACGATAAACCGGATATACAAAAGGCAATCTTACCATTGTTGCCAACAAATTCCGTATCATGCCTGGAGGATATCACTATCCAGAATAAGGATATGTTCACAAGCCTGATAGTATATCTGCTATCCATGGTTATTGTTATCACAAAAATGCGCTTAACAGCAAACAGTACTGTCTGAATATAAGCAGCATGTTGGAAAAATTTGCGGGGAAATTCGCCAAGACGGTCGTCAAAATAGTAACAAGAACCCAACACAAATCGGGTCTCGAAGAAAACAACTAAGAAACAAAAAGGACATAGAGCGAATAAAAATTGACAACGCCACCATTTAAGGAGTTACATAAATAAATAATCACGAAGGTTCCTCAAAACTTCATGATAACTTATAAGATAGTTTCTATATGATTGGCAGAACCAACACGATAGGCCTATGTAAATATTTAGTATATGGAACAAAGGATATAAATAGTTGATACACAATTATTGACACAATTAGCAAAAATGCCAGTGGAGCATGCCAATGCATAATGAAGGTGGAATTGGTATTAAGAATGCTTTGAAACAATCATAAACGTGAGAATACCTGAGAAAGTATTGCTCGACTAGAGTAATAAATTTTACGAAAGAATTTTTTTTTCTTTCTGTAAAATTACATGATAACAACATAGAAATGTATCATACTTGGAACGAAGGTATGGCTGTTGTAGCTGAAAGGTATAACAGAACATTAAAATATAGAAAGTTGATATACTTTACAACCAATAAAACAATTACGTATTTGAATGTTTGCTAAAACAAATAAATATAATAATATAAAACACAGGAATATTGACATGGTTCCTGCTAGAACTAGCAAAATGATTATTGATCGCAAATGTTAAAAGCACGTGTCCAAAACGCGTTCCCTAAACTAGGCAGGTTTTTTTTTTCTTCTTCAGAACAACCCCTCTTATAAATGCAGTGTAGTTCAAGTTCTTCATAAAATTCATCTACGATTCTCTTAATGGCTTATATGGCCATGAAACCCGCGTACAAAAAATCATACTCATTCTAGACTCAGAAAACAGTATAAATGTCATCAAGCGAATGTCATAAAACGTATTGATTCGACCCTTTAGAACGCATACATGCCGTCGAACGAACGTCCTAAAAGATATTATTCTAGGTAGAGTGAAACGCAATAAATACAGTAGGAACACGTCGTTTGTAAATATTAAGTTATCTCCCTTTGTGTCATCAAAGGATGATTACAAATCATATTAATACATAAGAGCGTGAATAAAGTTAGCCAGTAAACATCATACGTGATATTTTTGTTTAATATTACAAGTCATAATTATATCTGGACGAAGTAACCAGACTGTCGTAACATTTTTAACACCAACATCCTTTGAGTCCCTGTACCAAAAATAACCATAAATCTCTTTGAAAGGACTTAGTCAAACTCAGCAAAGATATTTTGCGTAATTGAAACTTACGGGTGTTTTGTTTGTAAGAATAAATGCATTCGATAGAAAATCCAACACAACTGAATATAGTCCTCCAGGTCAGTAAATGTATTATTATGACCTGAAGAACAAGTTTAGTTTTTTGTGGTCTATGAGTATGCACAGCATTCATCACTTATACTTATATCATAGTGCATCATATTGAAACTTGATGTATAACATGTGTATTGTATTTGTGTAAGCTATTAGAAAATTAATTTCAGTTTTATTGATGACTGTAAATTGCAATTGTGTAAGTTAATAGAAAATTAGTTAAAATTTTATTGATGACTGTAAATTGTAATTGTGTAAGTTATTAGATAATTAATTTGAATTTTATTGATGACTGTAAATTGTAATTGTGTAAGTTATTAGATAATTAATTTGAATTTTATTGATGACTGTAAATTGTAATAGTGTAAGTTATTAGACAATTCATTTTGGTCAACGGGTAATACAATTTTTAAGATATTAAGAGTGTAAATTACGTAGGATCTTTAAATAGTTGATGACGTAGGTGTTTACACTCATTAATAACAACAAGAATAATATTAATAATAAACCTTTTGACAAGTTAGGGATAATATATTATTGGTTGATGGAGTCAGGTGGGTTCTTATAAGAATTAAGTTATTTCCCATTGGATGGGATAGGTCAGGTGGTTCTATTACGATGTATGGTATTTGCAAAGTGTCACATGACGAGTAGTAGAAAAATGCTTTTCACATTATGCCTGGATATAAATACATGGAGCTAGACACTTTGGTCAGTATTCTTTCTTATGTTCTAGCTGTAATACCAGTCTTCTGAGGTATTTAATGTTGTGTAGATATTATTTGAGAGGAAAGGTTTATTTAGTTTATTAATTGGATTATTAGTTGGAACTACAAAGTGCTTATTGTACTAAAATATTATTCTGGGACTATTGTTCATTATGCAAAAGGGTGCTGGAGAATGCCATTTTGATACGTCAGGACAACGGCAGACAAGTGCATTCGAGGAAATGAAATTTATTTGGAACATTCCATCATTTTGGACTTGAATAGAAAGTGTTAGGACTATTTTGGATTCAGTTCATAATACTCTAAGTTCTTCTTAAAGTTTCATTACATTACTTTAAATAAGTTTATCAAAACTTATTGGTTGTACTTCTTTCTGATACTTATTCTATGATCATATCATCGCAAAAGTATATTATATACACATATATTTTAGAGGTAAATATTAAATACAAGGAAACTGTGGATTAAATGTCTTGTTCCGTAACTAGCTGCATTATATGTATTGGGAGCTGATAGTTGTATGGGGTTCTCATGGGTCGTTCAGGAATTAGCATTACGCCATAGGTTTCCATTTGGACGCATAGTGGGATTTATACTGGACATTCTATTTTACATTTGTCCATGGGTTTTACATGGGATGGTATTATGGGGTCAAAATGTTGCCAACATGTTTATCGGGTCGAAGGGGTTAATGAGGTCAAAACCTTTATAGGGTCAAATTTGAATGGTAATGTTGAATTCTTTATCTACAATCCAGTACATCAACATATACTATCCAACACACCGTGGGTAGTTGCCGATATTCCGGTCTCTACTACCCAACACCTCACACTATACCATCAACCCTCCATGTGTAGTGACCAATACGCAGTGTTTAGTTATCCATCATCCCATACAGTACCATCAGCACGCCGTGTGTAGTGATCAATAAACCATCATCTACAATCCAATAAACCTTACATACATTCCAACACGCCCTGTATAGTGGCCAATATCCCGTCACCTACGGTCCGACACCCCATATATACAATTTAACACGCTGTTTGTGCTCACCAATGTTTCTTCATCTGGTATGTTGATGGTACAGTTTGTTGCGTTGGAGAGTGGTAAACGTATTAGTGGTCACTTTGCAGGGTTTATTCGATGATATATTTTGGATGTTAAGTTGTCAATGACGGGATCTTGGTTATTACACACGGCTTGTTGAATAATATATATGGTGTGTTGGACTGTAGATAAACATTTTAACATTACTATTCCTGTTTTGACGCTGTAGAACTTTTGACATCATTAACAGTTTTGACCCTATAAACATTTAAACCCCATAATACCATCTTCATTGATACATATGAACTACTTTAACATAGGATTTATAGTTTTGCTCTGTAAACTGTGGCTCTATAATACCATCCCCATAACAAACATAAGACGGATTTTCCCGTATGGGCCCAGAAAGATTTTTAATCTTAGACTGTTACCTCATGTTAAACCTATGGACAATTTTAACACTGGATTTCACTGATGACCCATGAGTGCCTTCTAATGTAAACCTGCAGCATAAAGGTGAACCCCAGAGAGCCCCATTCAACTGTTAGTTTGCTATTCCAAATATCTTCTGGTACATAGTCATCTTTGAAGTTAAAACTGACCAGAAAATTGACACCATATTGTAGATTAAGAATCAACACATGCCATTAGAGACTTGGTACGAATATATGTCAGTTCTACAGAAGTTTGATTACGTGATACAACCAGAACTCAGCTGGAGATAAATCGGGGCCGCATGTTGGATGTAGCAATGTATGTTGTGCTCCCTTAGGAAGTATGTCACGACGGCACATTAATGCGCATGTGCTCAAGGAGTAGATGAATACTGTACGTACCATGATCACCCGGCTTGTTTGTTAGTGTTCCGTACAATATGACAATACTTTGGATGCAAAAGTGTCAAGTGACGATGGTTGAGTCAGGTACATATACTTGGAGGACGGTTCAATTTACATCGAAAACATGAGTATAAATCTCTTACAATCAGATTGTGTCATGTGGTATTTTACGTTTAACTCATTTTCTTAGCTCCAGACCTTATTGTTTTCTCTTGAGTCGAGTTAACAAAATTTGATCTATGTTTCATCATCCCCGATAATCATATTTTTCAAACGCCTTTGGTAACTCTTTCATACTTGGCGAGTAGTTGTTCGGCGACTTCAGTCCAAGTTTGGTTTTGATCAGCATTCAATAACTTTTTGCGCCCACTTTTTGAGCTTCATCTAATTTTCAAGATGTTGAAAAAACTGATGAATTGATGCCCATGATAATGGAAAGATCTTTCACTGAACATTGAGCATTGTCATCAGTAGTGTAGCGACCTGTCAAGTGGAGATGTGCCAACAGTCGCTGGATCGCAGTAACATAATCCAAATTTTCCTCGTTTGAATTCCCAGTAATTCCCAATTATTGTCACTCTCCAAAAATATTATGTAGAGGACCTTTTATTTCCAGAGAATAATAAATAATTTCACTCAAATCAAAATCTGAATACAAATATATAAATGATTGCTGACGAGACGGTATTGCAGGAATGAATAATTTTTCCAGTAAACAAGATTTTATACTTCTCTACTTGACCTATTTCACAGCTACCATTTTCTAAAAAATCTATTACCTAATGGAAATTTCATTCTTGAATATTCTAAATGTTTGCAATATAAAATCTGTTACTAAAATGATAATGTAGAATGTAGTAAACACAATGTCTTTGACTCAGACCAGGAGAAATATATTTACTTTTATTGATAATAATCCTATTATTAAACCAACATTCATAGCGAAAATATTAGCTATGTGTTAGTTGTTTACAGAATAGAAAAAAAATGTGATTTAGGTCACATACACAGTGAACTTGATTTTGTAGTAGGTCAGCTACATGATACAATTTTACATAACCCACAACATGTAAAAAATAAAAAAAAAAAGCAAGCAATGCAAGTTATATATACACAATAATAGAAAGCATAATATAATACCAAACTGAATAATTGTTATAACGGAAACGCCATTCATCCGCGTATAAAAATATAAGCGTGATGGAAGACCATTTAATCACACTACAGCGATCATATAAATCTCTACGGTTTTGCAAGTTTTGCCAGTGGTAACCAAAATATGTTAAATTTCCCTTTCTGTTCAGCCGAAGATACTATAATTTAAATTATATTTTTACTATATTACGTGATTAGGGTCGAAAAACTATAACATACGAAAGAGTGAAAACAACAAATTTTGAAAAATATTACAAATAATTTATTTCCCTGGAAAAATTCTGCAAAAATGAAAATATATGGACGTATGGTTTCCAGAATCAAATCCAAAAATAATCCTAGAATAATCCACGAATAAAATTTTTTGAAGTCCTACTATTGAAATGTTCTAATGATTCCAAGTTCGAGTCCCGACGAAGAATCCAACATGGTAGGCGATGACGTATGATGTAAACTGTATTGTGCTGAGGTCTACAGTTCCTTGTAGAAACACAATAATTAATCCTCCGGTTTTGGAAATCCAAATAAAATTCTTAAGAAAATTCTTTATTCAAGAATTCTGTATGAACACAAAATATTTCCAGGGAAACGAATTAATCTTTTAGAATCCGAAAAATTAAAATAAAACTCAAAACTCAAAAACTAGTAAAAACAGAAGAAAACAACTTGACATCAAATATTCAAAAGCTCCTAAACCTCTGAGATCTCTCTCTCTCTTCTCAAAACATCACTATTAATACTAAGTATTTCGCAATTTTGGAAATGACTAATTGCGAAATAGAGGATCAAGTGATCATGTTTATATATAAAAATCATAGATCCCCTGTATTTCCTTGATAAGAACCATTTATTTTACTCCGAGAATAAAAGTTGTTTACTTGACCCTTAATCAAAGCCAGGAACTAAGTCAAAAATAGAAACAAGTGTTTCTATTATTAGGTATTAATGGAAAGATTCAGGTCAAACTGAATCTTCTGAAAAATATCGAATTCCTAGTAAACAAAATTACATTACATTGACATGTAAAGAAAATAAAAAGATTCCAAAACCCACAAACAATCAAATCAAATCAATCACAAATTAAGTCAAATATAACTTAAATCAAATATAGGTAACAATTATCACTCTCAATAAATTTTGTAGCCCTCTTCAAACGTTTGATACAGTTTGGTTGACTATTTTGAACTTGTCTGGTAAACGATAATTGAGGTCCACTTGGATGGTAACTAGTGGAGTCCGTATTAATTAGGGTCCACTTGGATGATAACTAAGAGTGTCCGTATTAATTAAGGTCAACCTTTTTTCGTTACAATTAATCTTACCCATGCTACTGTGCTGAGTGATATTTAACTCAAAGTTTCAAAATTGTTTCAAAGCTTCGCTCTTATTTCATGATTCCTCGGGCTATCTGATAAACTAATGTATTTCCTCTGGTACTGATCAATACCAATTATTCGCTGCTTCCATTCGGAAGAAATACACCGTACCTGAACAGCCTCCTAAAAACGAAGATACATTTGTTTAGATATATTCATCTTTTATATTAGAGTTAAAGAATATGTCTATCATTTTACAACCCGCTCCCCAACCCCTCTAGCAAATACCCAACAGAAAACCTAAACAACAAAAAAAAAAAAAAAAGGAAAGAAACAGAAAAAAAGAACGAATGTATAACTTATCACACATTTATAAAATAAACGACTTTTAAATAAAAGCATATTATGCAATTGTACCTTGACCATGGAAGTCCTGTGTCCAATATGCTAATATCAATAATGACCATGGAAGTCCTGTGTCCAATACGCTAATATCAATATTGACCATGGAAGTCCTGTGTTCCATATGCTAATATCAATAAGGCAGCAAAAGAATCTACTTACACAATGCACAAACAAGGATTGCTGGGAAGAATTGTCCGTTGGCCAGATGAACAATGATACGTATATATAGAGACAGTTTGTCCGAACAGTGCAATTTATTATTCAATTCTGTTCGAAAGTCTTTTACACTTTGTTCAGCAATTAGCATAAGCTTGGATCAGCTTACAGAAGCAAGAAATATCCAAATTTTACCAAACCCAAATCTTTTAATAACATCTTGTTGTGGTTTAAGCTAATTAATATTATTATTAGATATGCATTCAATAAACAACTGCCTATGTGCAGTACGGCTATAATATTTACAGATGCTTTAACACCAAAACATTACTTAACTAACTCACCTGTCTTTTTGTTTTAATGAACATCGTCGTCAAAAGACGATACCATTTGTTGTATCGAGGGTAATATTACAATAGTAACAAAAATAAAGACAACCCGTATAAGAAAGATTAACGGGTACCAATTACATTCAGATTTCAGCAGGGACATGTACTGATTGTAAATTTAATACGAGAAAAATACATAATTCTTTCCAATAGAGACATTAATATCACTGTTATGGCATGGTCTATTCCAAACAATAGGTCGTATCACTTAAATAAATATCAGATCGTGAAAACATAAGACTTGTTTGTTCGAGTTCGCAAGTCGAGTTCTGTTGGTTGAGTTGAAACTTTTGAACTTTAAGACCATCCAAACATGCAAACAAAATCAAGATTATACATCAAGCAATGCAGCTTTGCCAGGCAATCTGTCTACAAAGATCAGTTTTCAATAGACTTATGTGCATACTATGTTCAAGTCATTTTCATTTTTTAAAGTATTCCACTTAAGTTATAAACAGTCATATTTCAAACTCCATTTCCCAGGCTTCGCGAATCTTATACATATTGATTCATTAGGCAGTTTTCCTGTGAGGAAATGCCCTTAAATGCACAAAATGAAAATCAATAGATTTTCTTTGTTTCATAGATCAGAAGTACAACCACTCAGGATATATATATATATATATATATATATATATATATATATATATATATATATATATATATATATATATATATATATATATATATATATATATATGAGAACGTATGTATGTATGTATGTATGTGTGTGTGTGTGTGTGTGTGTGTGTGTGTGTGTGTGTATGTATCTATGTATGTATGGACCGCTCCGGTGGCCTAGTGGTTAGTGCGTCCGCCTCGGAAGCGGGAGGTCGTGGGTTTGAAACCGGCCGAGTCATGCCAAAGACTTACACAAATGGTACTAACAGCTGCCTCGCTTGGCGTTCAGCATTAAGAGGTTAGTGTTAGGACTGGTCGGCCTGGAGTCAGGATAATGTGACTATGGTAGGACATCATGCTACATGTCTGCGGCATGATGCCCCAGTGCTAGGCATCACTATAAACTGCCACACTGCAAACTTGGTAGCGATATGACTGAAAAATTGTTAAAGCTACGTTAAAAATCCTAATCACACACACACACACACATGCACACACACATCACTTATGTATGGTATGCATGTATGTATGCATGTATGTATGTATGTATGTATTTTTATTATTAATATTAGTAGTAGTAGTAGAGGCAGCAGTAGTAGTAGTAGTTGTTGTTGTGAAAAGTTTTTAGGTCCCTATTATTGGTGGCAATTTTTTTTAGTTAGTATATATATTTCTTTCTTTTTTCATGTACACGACTTTTTAATACAGAAATAAATATGATAAAGAGTCTATTTAGAACGGAAAATGGAAGATAAATTAATATATATTATTTAAGATTGTTTCCCTTTATGTTTAAAATATTTTGTTTCGATTTCCTATCAGCCGGAATATGATTAACGCTCTTATTTTTTCAACAAGATATTTGTCTAGAATTTATTAACAGTATATTAGTTATCACTGATATTTTTATTATCACATAAAGTTATTCATTAACGCCCAGAGATGCTTAATAGTTATAATATTCAAAGTATCCAAAATCGTACAAAGATGACAGAAACGATCTCGGGAGGTTTTAAAAACGAATGTATTCCTTCATGCCAAATTTATTGGTCAACAAGTCCTGCTAGTAGGCAGTTAGATTGATATTGTGCTGTTTTTCTTACATAAAGGAATGTCCCTTCGCTTGGAAAGAACATTTAATATTGCTGATATAGATTGAAAGAAAGATAAACGTACACGTTGAGAGAGAGAGAGAGAGAGAGAGAGAGAGAGAGAGAGAGAGAGAGAGAATTAATGAAGGATTGATGAACAGATATTAAAACAGATGGTTATACAAACGAGCAGAAAGACAGACGGAGCTTTAGATAGATAAACAAGCACCTATAAATCATCAGAATGAAATGTCTCGCCTTTTAAATAGATGTATATTCCAGTAACCTAGCAACTTCACTGGAGCATGAAAAACTGATCACTGTAACCTTCTGTTGCTGTTCATGAAGACCCACTGCAACGAATATATCCGTCAAGTATCATGACTGAACATGCAGTAGTACAAAGGATACAGGAAAGTGCAGATATGCAACGTTGACGCCTACGCCACAGCCACAAGAACACAAACAACAACACTGTCCAAAAAGTAATATTTAGGTCTCGAATGTTATGTAGGCCATAAGCAAACTGGGAAGACAAACATTCCGATAGATAAATATATACAGACCTATATAAAGACCTTTGTATTGTGTGTGAATACAATGAATATAGTATCTCGTTATATAACAAGACAAATTATTCTTGCTGTGGAGAAGTTTATTACGAAGGAAAGAATTACAAAGGAGGTTGGCAAACGTATGATTAAGTTATACTAGAGTGAAAGTAAGAAGATGCAATGCGAGAAAGGGTAACATCTGAAGCAAGATGGTCCACTAATTTACAATAAATCAGGTTAATATTGGATAATATATTCCACAAATTGTTAATAGTATATTCTACGACCTAGAATGACCTGGTCAGCATTTAAGTATAATTTAACTTGATTATTGCAATCTGTATCACGTGCTAAGTTTATTTAGCCTTCTTATAGTAGCAATGTGTATTGGAGCACGTGATAATAAGTCCGATATTAATTTATTTTAAATGTACATTTGGCAATTAATGAGAATTTCTATTGAAGATTTTGTTCACTTCCTTAACTCGTATCAAATGAAGTACATCATGGTTTCTGAATGTGATATGTATGTAGAACTACATGCCCTGTGCGCTTTTTGCTTTCCATTGGAATAGTTATTAGGGCCTTAACCAACGGTTAAGGTTGCCACATCACTGTAAATGATGCATGCTAGCCATATAAGTATACCCTACTAGTATATAATTTTACAATACCATCATCGCTTTCATTGCAACTTCCTGAGTAGACATGACCCCTTATGACTATCTCGCTGGTCAGTCAAACCCACAGGTCATTCTGGTCGACCTGTATTTTCATATTTGTCCCTGGTAGATAAATAAGATAAATAATGTTGCTAACTACGTATGACACAACAATAATCTCCGTTTGTTCCTCGTCGAAATATCTCATATAGGTGGCATGAGATCAGCCTAAAACATGTCAAGGAATCAAACAATATGAAAATCTGTATAGACATCACTTGAGTAAATTTACATACTAGAGCTAAAGCATCATAACATATGGAATGAACACAAAAATAAACTTATTTATGAAATACAGCATATGCATACAGTATACAATATATAAATTATATTTGGGTTTAAATAAAGAACTTGTCAAATCTAGTCCTCACATCTATATTATAGTTAGTTAACAGTTCCATGATATAGCTGGCTTGTGATTTAAGTTTGAAAATGCAATGTCCGCACTGTGTAGAAAATGAATATATACCTATAAGGAACAACAGTCTTCGCTCATCCAAGAAAATATAAAAAGGAATAATATTGACGATGGATTACTCAAGCTCCTGTTAGCATAGAATGCACGAGTGTGCAGGAAACTCATAAAATCAAACAAAATATTATGTAGGTGGAATATATTCATCTCCAAATAAATATAGTCACACTTGTCTTGACTGATAGGAACAAATACAGTACATTTTGGAGATGAGAGCGGTGGTGTAAGATATTCGAAGCACTAAAGACAATACCAGCTTTAATCACAATCCTTTTTGGAATATCTTTAATTGTCAATCAAGAAAGTCGGTTTTATTTATAGTTCTGAATTTATGGATTCTTACAAATGATGAACATGTGATTGTGATCGTAGAAGTAGGACCACATTCGCCTCATTCCTTTCGCTTTGTATGGTACAGCACAGGTTGGGAACAGAACGTATGTATTGTACTTGCCGTCTAGGTCGTTTATACCAGGTACGTACCAACCTGACCATCCGCCGCTAAACCATTGTATTTTGTAAGCCGCTATCCTACCACCTAGAATAACCTGGTCAACATTTAAGTTCAGACCTGCTGGCCATCGACAATCTCGTGTAGGTGGTTTGGAGGAGACCTCTGTACAAGTAGCCTGGGTGGATATGTCATATGTAATGCAGTCTCCAGTTGGACAAGATCCTTGAGCCTTTGTTGAAGTCGCGCTCATTAGAAGAATGAAAAGAATCAGGTTACCGACTGTTCTCATTGTGCGCATGTCATAGAAATTCTCTCACTAAAAGTTTGACTGTTGACTGTTTCGTAAAAGCTGTCCTGGTGCTTAATTTGTCTGCGTTAAGTAGTTATACATTAGGATGCTACCCAATATTCAGTGTCTCTTGTTTCTACTGACACCTGCTTTATATACAACCCAAGAAAACTAAAGAATAACAACTAAAACCAGTTTCTTCTAGATCAAACTTCATTAAGCAATCCATTATTGACTACTTTATCAAAGTTACACTGATGAGCATAACATTGTTATTGAAAGAAGAATCTTTTGATATATGATATCACTCGAAAGATAGTAAATACACAAACTACTCGACAATAAAGACAGATAAACACAGCGAGTTTTAAAACTCCACATGTTAACGAATAAAATGTATGATTATGAGAGACTGATCTGAAACACAGATGACCATGCCTTTCTGCAGAATAGGGACTCCATTTTTTATAATAACATCCTAAGGATAGTAAAAGTGTAGCAAGAATTAGACCCCAATGCATAACACTTATTCATTAAAAACAATAGGACATGTACCCCTATTTCGTTTTTAAAAATGTGCTTTTTCGCAAGGCGACGAAAATACATGCCCCCCAAAAATAATTGAATTTAAGATAATTTCTTTAACAGTGAGACGAACGGATAATTGTAATGGTTGTCTTATAACTGCATTTTTATACTTGAAAACGGTTTTGAAGCCCATTCATATGTCATTTGTTTCTAAAATAGAGGCAGTGTTACAATAGATCTTGAAATAGTAATATAGGAATTGGTTGCAGCTGTGATAAAATAAATCTAGCTAGATGTTACCCAGATTGTAGAGACTCTAGAACAAATATCTAAAAGAAACTTTAAAACACAGTGAACAACTCACATTTAAATTGAAGCGAAATAAAAAATACTTTTGGTAGTAAACTTCTTGAACACTAAAATTATGAGTTATAAACTACTTTTGTACCATTGCAGTTTATTTCGCTGCATAAGCTATCCCTTATACGATCCAATAAAATAAATTAAAAAATTACACTACACACACACACACACATACACACACACACACACACACATATATATATATATATATATATATATATATATATATATATATATATATATATATATATATATATATATATATATATATGTGTGTGTGTATATATACACACATGATTAAAGGCTCATGATTGGGTATTTATTGATATGTAAATTTTACCATATCACTCACAAAGTAAGTAAAGTCCTTATAAATCTAATTTAATTTTGTCTGTCATCACATCAGCAGATTTCATTAAAAAAGCGTTCACTTTTATGCAGCTTGATGTTTTCTTTCATTAGCCACTTCACCGCGACAGGATACATAACCCCACCTTCGTTAACCAAGAGGTATCGATTTTTATGTTGTAATATATGTACAGTATCAGAGCGGGTCATGGCAGTTACCTAAGGAGCGTGTTATAATATTTTTTTTTTGAATTTAAGGAAAAATGGCTGATGCTATTAAACCAAGCTGTTCTTGTTGTTAATCAAAGGGGTGGATGAGTGGAGGCTTGTTGCTGTTATTAGTATGGTGTTATAGATAAAACTTCACTTGCAATGACTTGAAAACAAGCAACCAAAAGTAGTCCACAGAATTTATCGATGTGTAAAAATTCCAGATCTGAATCACATGACCGTTTACAGCCAATCAAAGTGGAGAAACCACGTTCGATTCATATATATATATATATATATATATATATATATATATATATATATATATATATATATATATATATATATATATACATACATACGTGTCCATTGTACTGAGATTCCCTGTTCGTCATATGACTCCTAGGTTTAACAGCTGCTGGAACATGTTATCAACTCGTGTCCATTTTGCTGAGATAATCTGTTCGTCATATGACCCATATACTATTATATTTACTATGATAATAATAATTCTATAATATATATGGTAATTAATCTTAGTCCAAAATGAAGTTTCTGGTGTATCTGACCAGTGACATTTGTTTCGCAGACAACCTACTACACATCTAAGAATTTTGTATAGTTACGTATTAAAACTTGAGATCATTTTTAACTGTAAACATCTTTACTTCTGTTTGAGTTAAAGCTAAGTCATGATTATGGCCTGAGAACGTTCCAGAGAAGAAACTTTCCATTAATTTGACAGTGTGTTTCCGGAAAATTTTAATTGAGAGCCAGGTCTAGTGGATGGGCATTTGTATTTGCTCACTTAAATATTATTCATTTTTGCCTTAACATCCGAAGCAGAATTAGCCCTATTGGTGAATGCAGTTTTTGATTTGGGTGGATTTATTTATTTAAATAATTATTCACTGTAATTACAAAGCGCTCAATAATATTCTTGGACTTAAACATTAATTTGGAACTGTAGTGAATTTAGACAAGGATATTTGGGATTATGTTATTGTGATACATCAGAAAACTGTTAAGATATCGCCACATTCCAGGTCATTGGCACATTAGCATATTCAAGATAACTGGCACATCAACACATACAGTATTTCAATTTATTTAGACTCCCACTGGAATTTAATTGGAACTTCATACATTTGAACTTATGATAGAACCTTTAGGATTATTTGGGGTTTAATTCACAATACCGTAAGTTCTATTTAGATTTTCACTTTTATAATTTAGAGAAAAAATATTTATTGAATTTTACAAAATTTGTAGGTTTTGCTCTTTTCAGTTATTTAGTTTAAGACATTAGAGTTGTACCTATATATCTATATATATGTATAGTATATCAAAACAATGGTACATTACAGTAACATATAATGGAATAAAAATAATTTAAAACTAAGAAACAAACAGTTAAATTAAATATTCATAACAATATATATGTATGTATGTATGCATGTATGTATGTATGTATGTATGTATATATATATATATATATATATATATATATATATATATATATATATATATATATATATATATATATATATATATATATATATATATATATTCATTCATTCATTCTTGAGATTTAGCAGTAAAGGCAGGTATGACTTTTCATTATCAAAAAGGAAGAAGAAAGGATAAGTACTTTAAGTACTTTACAGCTGACGTTTTATTACACTGTTTTCTCCGGCAAATGTAAACTTTAAACTTTAAGGCATCTCAAGACTATAAAAACATTGTCCTATATTTTGTTGCATCATTTTGAAAGAAAACAAAGATTGTAGTATGTAAACAAATGACATGCAAGATTCTGCTAAAATACACTTGAAATCAAGTGCAATGCAATATGTTACTCGGATAGAAGTCCAAAATATTTGAACATGATACAGGTATATATCAGTTAATTATTGTTTCATGCCGTCTCAAGGATCAATAAATTTTAAAGAAAGAGAATAACAAACATGTTACAATTTTAATTTTAGCTCATAGACGTATAAAAAAATCAATCAACACACTGCAATTCAAGTTGAGACTGACATTTTTCAGAACGTTTATGTTAAGTACTCTTTGTATTTACGAGTCCTATAACGACAGTGTTCTAAGTGGTTTATCACTCTTTACAAGAGTCAGCCGAAAACACTCATATGTTAAGAAAAAGTGATGGTGTTGTTAAATTCCAGGGGTCTTTACTTGACCGAGCCGTGTCAAACCCTGGCGCGATTCCCGCTAGAAGTCATACATTTACCTCTAATTTCCAAAGACTTCCATACAACTTCAGTGGTAAATTAGAAAGCCCGACGTGTCCGTTCTATACATTAAATTTTACTCTAATCAGTGTAAGACCACATATCTCACAACCTGCCAAATATCTCTCAAGAGCTCATCTGCATGGTTTCTCTTCATCAGGTTTCCGTACCGCCAGCTGTTCATACCGTAGGAAATATACAACTATCCCCTAAAACAATGAACTATTTTAACTACGCCACATTAGGCCAGTAAAACTTTTGTTTCCAGGCACATTTCGCCAGTACAGCTGCATCACATTTGCCCCCATGGCGACATAAACGGTGTCTGCCGAGACCCTTCTTATTTATTCCTTTGTGTAATTTACCGGTTTCCTACCGTAAATACTGCCACTGCAGTTACGCTACCAATGTACACCACTAGATTTTAATATGGACTATTTTACGACAGGGTCACACATTTTGGTTTTGACCTGAATTCACTACTAGTGAACCATGGCATCATGGAAACTCACTAACACTTCACTCCGTGACGTTTGCTCCTAGTAATTGGCTAATTATTTCGGCTAAGGAATGTTTCTATTGCACCGAATTCCAATGATCAGACAAGTAATCACAAATATTTAATAATTCCTTAAAACGGGGCGCTACTCCAACTTTATTATGGTATAATTCATTTATGTATTTGTACAACTTCTCAAATAGTTGTTACTATTGTGAGAAGGCAATTATCAACTCTTGATATTAAACTATCTATAGGGTATTTAAAGATAAAGGAATTTTTTTCTTCTTCACAATATAACTATTTTTCTTTGAATGTTTTATTGCTTGTCCATCTAGCTGCCTGTTAAATCTCTTTCGATTATAACTACATATGCTTTTTATGTATTTTATTTTATTTTTTGTCTCATGTACTAACTAATGTGAGACTCACATAATTTAAATGAAGCCAATGTATTATAATTATTATCTAATGGGTCACCTCTATCACCAGGACCATAACAACAATTTGTTTTTATTCATTTAGTCACCCTTTAGATTATTCACTATCGCATACATAAATGTGATTCTTATACGGATACAAAGAATGAAAGAGAAAAATACTGCTGACACATTTGGTGTTGAAATGGAAACAATTAATATAAAATTGCCCATGTGTGTTTGATAATAATATGTATAGACTGTTATCCTTAAAGTGTATTCTATAACAATAGATATCGACTGTTATCCTTAAAGTGAATTCTATACAAACGGATATAAATAACCGACAGGATCAAAAGTAATAGCGACCAGTATTACAACTGAACATATACCTGCTGGTCATCATCCTCGTGTTCAAGCAAACATAAAACCTTTTGTACGCAAAGGTGCATTCGTTTCCAGCTTAGTTTGAAGAATCACAATATTGAATTTGTGGCCTGCGAATATACCTTATGTCCCAAGTAAAGCGAGCTGTTTTTTGGCTTCATTAAGGCGCTATGACCATCCCAACTCCTAAGTTTTGTGTCCGCTCTTGACATACCTTTGAACTTGCTGTACTAATAATGTCTCTCAGTATATACGTTGCGTATCGAATTTACAGTTCTCCTTTATCAGAAACATTTTAACTTTCTAATCGAGCTAGCGAGCAGGAGAGAGTGAAAGGGAAAGAGAGATTTGACAGGTGCCCCTTATCAGAAACACATCAGCGTTCGAATCGAGCGTGTGTGAGAGAGAGAGAGAGAGAGAGAGAGAGAGAGAGAGAGAGAAATGGGAGAAAGATTTGACAGGTGTCACTTACCAGAAACATATCAGCGTTCGAATAGAGCGTGCACGCGAGAGAGATTTGACAGTTGGTCCTTTACAGAAACTTAGTTGCGAGCGAGCGAGCGAGAGAGAGAGAGAGATATTAATATTTATATCTTCTTTTAAATATGATTTTGAATAAATAGTCCTACATGATTAAAAGAAAGGACAATTTTATGGAGTATTTAGCTGATTTGGTTTGAAACCTTTATGCAATGTTATTATTCTTCAAGTTTTAAAGACTCAGTGTGGCACCACTCTCTGAATCTGTTTACAGCAACGATGAACTCAGGTTGAAAATCAAAATATTTACTTTACCATTCATATTGGTAAAAAAGACTAAGCTAAGTTAAGCTATGATTGTTCTGTAGACTATTTATCAAACATTATGACTATTTTCGTAACGCCCCTGAAGATTAGTAGGCGTGTCATCGTGTATATCTATCTATCTATCTATCTATCTATCTATCCAGTAGGCATGTCATCGTGTATATCTATCTTGTATCTATCTATCTACCTATCTGTCTATCTATTCATCTATCTATCTATCCATCTATCTATCTATCTATCTATCTATCTATCTATCTATCTATCCATCCATCCATCCATCCATCCATCCATCCATCCATCCATCCATCCATCTATCTATCTATCTATCTATCTATCTATCTATCTATCTATCTATCTATCACGAAACTAATTAAATTGACTAATGAGCTAGATACCATTAAATCCCAAATCTGCACTGGTTTAACATCCCTGGTTTGGGTCATGATCGATTTTTTAATTAAACAACAAAGTCGAGACAATCACGAGACAAGTTAGTGCCTTTTAAACTATTTGTTATAAAGTTATATTTTATAGTACTCTGATTATTTAATAGATGCGAATTAGAGAATTATTGTAACATTGATGGGCGTGTGTTTATTTTGGGCGATTGTATAACTTTAATCCTGATTGGTTAAGCTGAATTAGTGATGTATGATTAGGATATGAAATTCAATGTTTCTTGTGTTCTCTCTCGGAAAATTAGTCAGTATACATTTTGTTCTGCGGAAGGGGAAAGTCTTGACTTCCAGAAATATAGCTAGTAACTTTATTTGTCAAAATTGTCCAAGGGAAGGGTGTCTGGAAGTTTGAACGACACGGGGCTAAAGGTACAGAGAGATTCTGCTATGTAAATGCGAGCGAGTCTCGAAAGGCACAACGTGTATCTCAATCTCATGTCAGCAGTTTATTTATTTATATATGTATTTTAAATTCATACATCAATTTTCCTTTGATGAGTTCAGAGAATAATTGTCTGAGTTCATTTGTCATAAATCTTATATGATTCGTTTATTCTATTTCATGCATTTCCTTTTTTATACGAATTTGAGAGAATCGTTTGAAATTATCTGGCTTAATTGTTATGAATCACGTTTGCGGGGAATTGATATTAATATGCCTGTAAATGTTATGCCAATGAATTGTTACTTAGGAAATATTGTAGTTAAGATATGATGTGGGCTTCGTGAATGGATTTGTATAATTAAGATCTAAATTATGTTAACCGAGCATTAATGGTTTTAGCATTAAGAGTGTCTACAGACCGACATTTAGTACAGTTAGTGACTTATAGTCCACACATGGCGTAGTGCTAATTTAATATGTCCAGTTTATGTCATAGTTTAGTTAGTGATATCGAGTAGCCGTTAGGGAGAAACATTAGTCTTCTAGTTTTAGGGTCTCTGTATCAACTATCAGGTTGCGAACGACCTATATTAGAATTAGCTTCTGTTGAACTATTAAAAGACGATATCTAACGTACCGAGACCAGGGCTAGTGTTTGACTACAGAAAAAAACCCTGACACATATTTAGGTTGTTTATTATTTATTTTAACAAGGAAAAATTAGCTCCATATACGTACTCATACAGAAGCAACTAATGGAAAATCATTACGGTTGATGACCCGAAATGAAGCTGGAGAGAGAGAGAGAGAGATCCACTGACTCCAACCTGTCACCACCGTTGAATTTGTAAGGACAGATAAGCAACCATGTTGTGCCAGCATGCTGGGTAATTGAGTTCTATCATTAATTCGATTTAATTATGAAATTTGTCTCATTGATATAAAAAGAACACATATTTTCTTCTTTTTATTTAAATTTAGTAATTTTATTCTTAAGATAAAAAAAATATCAATGAAATGTCATGTTCAATTCGATTTTATTTATGTAATTAAAACATTGTTATGTTTTACGTGTAGTTGTAATCCATGTATCTGCTCAAATCTCTGTCACTCCATCCATTAATTTCTTATTTTATTTTATTATTTACTCAATCCGGGCGATTGTAGCATGATAAATAGGCTGGGGTCGGATTATAGCGAAGAGCACTAACGATGGTAACAAAAATACAATGTTTATTTATGAATGATTCAATGGAAAAAATTTTGTTCAATTCGTGCACATACAAGATCCAAATGTTGGACAGGTAACATAATATACACGAACCTGATAAGGTAATGCAGTGTAAATGAAATGTAAAAATGTGAATTAATATGCAAGAAAAGAAACTAAAATAGTTCAGAGATTTATGATTCAAAGTGATCTCACACAATGAAATCAAATGATTCACTTAAACGTCGTCAATATTCACAAATAATAATAAATGATATAGTTCAACGAAATATGATATGCTTCACTCAAAAAAGTAAAATATTGCGTTGCACTCCAATAGTGAAATGTATGAATGTTTCATTCGAATAATGAAATGCGAAATATCTTCTCAGCTCCAACGCTAGGTCGGGGGGATGAGGAGCCACCACCAATATTCCGACCCTCCTGATATGCCTAAAGATCCGTACAATCTTTCATTCTCTGCAAACCCTTTGGTCCAGAAGCCCAGGTTCTTCACTAATAAACAACCTTAATCTTCTTCCAGCCAACGTCCTCTCCGACAGCAGCACACTGGGTATAACATAACCCAAATTAGCCCACGGCTAAACGACTACCTACAATCCGGTGCATGTATGGAGATGCAAGATATCACTCCGTTACTCTCCCAGCATATGTATAACGGTAAAAATTGCGCAAGTCCAGGTGGGTGGAGCTTAAGGTGTAGGAACATTGTATTCAGAAATAAAGAACAACACTAGCTGTGATTGGTGTATTATATACGAGTTGTGCTTTCTGTTAGGCTTAAAATGTTAAGCCTCTTGGCAACATGTGAGATTATATTAAGTCCTATCTAGATCATATTTTTTATTTTTTATGATTTCTAAAAATGTGGTACACATAGCTGAAACTGTGTATGTTGTGACTAGATAATTCTTACCCTTGTCTAGTTCCACCAGAGTTATCTATCTTAAATGCAATCGAGTACCTGGTTTTTAAATATGAAAATGTTTGAAGGCCGCTCTGACCCCACTTGCTCTCACTGTGTTGGTTGGTCAACCGGCAGACTAATGGACCAACAGGGATTGACAATAACAAAAATACCCTTATGGTAATTCTCCCTAAACCACAAACATCTCTCTCTCTCGCTGGACCATTGTAGCAAGCTACTTTATCACCTGTGTCATATGATATCTATGGACCAATGAATGATGGTCAAAGTTACAGTGAAACCGATCAACGGAAAGGGGAATGTGAGTTAGTGATGAAGGATAAAATCAATTTTATTGTCGGTAGTAATATTAACTGGAGCAGAAAAATTACTTAGATCATCTTAAATACATCAAAATGTTTGAAATATCTGTTGTTGGTTCGTCATTTTGCTTAGTTTATATTCCACACTCTTTTCCATACATTCACAGATAAGTGACGAAGTATACGTTCTGCGTCAAACTGATATCAACTGACCTGGAAAGAGCGATATTTTCAAGCCTTTACGGCAATCAAGGTCAAGAAACCTAGTTTGACGCTTAAACAAATGTGAAAATATGTCACATATTCTTTTGGGAATTTCATCATACATGCATCCACAGATATGTATATGGGTAGTTTACAAATACCCATGCTTTTGACATTTGTGTTTATTTGTTGTTTTGACCTTTCCAGTATAGTTCAAACAGATAGTATCCCTATCGTACCGCATAAAGGTAGAGCTACTATCTCAGTCAGTTTTGTGTAGTTTCATCCAAAGGTATGGAAAGGGAAATGTTACAATGGGACAAAAAAATATATGGATGAAGGAACATATTAAATGTACGGCAATATCATTCGAATCAGTACCAAGAAACGGAATGCTATTCTAATGCTTTTAAATAACAAAAGTTCATTTACTTCCGTTTTCAAGTAAAACAGATACAAGTAATGATATAATACTGTTTTATTGTGAAACGAAATTGGTTTGACATTCCATGATGATGATGCAGCTCATGATGATACAAACGATCACAGAACTAGTGGAGTAAACTGGCTTTTTTTTTTTAAGAACGAAAGTGACACCCCGCAGATACCCATTTAGTCACAGATGATTTAGTCTGTCAAATGCTAATATAGGATAGACGCTATCTGTAGCAAAAGAACAAATAAATAAATTATTCAGCTGATAAAGAAGTACTTGACAACAGCTTTAAGTTCCATTATGAATGATATTGAGGTAAATAAAATGCGAGCTTGGTCCAGATTTCATATGAATTATTGTCTGCAAAGAGCTTTATGACTAGTCATGGATAAATCTATACTCCTTTCTTAAAAAATATAAACATGCAATTACTTTTAATTATAATTTATAGTAAAATAAAAAATATAGGCAATTTCGGATTATGATCCCCTCGGAAGCTCTGTTGATTTGATGTCCACATTTGTCGCAGAATAAATCCGAATCACATCCAAGTTGTAGCTTCTGCGGATTATCCGAATTTATGTACTTGGGATAAAAGTAGGACCACATTCGTCTCTTCGTGTTCGTATTGTACGGAATAAAGCAGGTTCTGTCATTTGGATTGCAATTGCTATCGATGTCATTCATTCCTGGAACGTACCAATTGGACCATGATCAGCTGAACCATTGTATTTTGTACGCCATTATTCTTCCTTTGAGAATTACCTGATCGACGTTGATGTTTAAGCCGGTTGGCCAACGGTAATCACTTGTAGGTACTTTAGTTGCAACTTCCTTACAAGTAGCCTAGGTAGATATATCATATATTACACAGTCTCCAGTAGGGCATTGTCCGTCTACTTGTGTATGTTTGCAAAAGAGGGAGACAAGAAACAACAGCGGGACAAACTTACACATGATCCTCAAGGCTTGTAGAAATCACAGAAGCTGTAATTTTCTCTAGTCTACGTATGTGAATATTTAAAAAGGTCCTTCGCAATGCCGTTCTGGAAATAACTGACAAGGAGACACAATCGGCAGCGCCTTTGACTTGCAGGTACTTTATATATACGGCCATTGCGCAATAAGATTTAAATCCAGTCCAGTCTGGTGCATACCAATATCTTGTTTAAAGTTCGCAGGTGTCTTGGAGATTTTTAGGAATGATTAACATTTTCTAATGCAAGACATTGGGCGTCCTTTGAATAAAATTTTCCTTATTAAAGCACGAACACACACACGCACGCACGTACGGACGTACGTACGTACGTACGTACGTATGTATGTATGTATGTATGTATGTATGTGTGTGTGTGTGTGTATGCACGTATGTATGTTATATACGTATGTATGTACATCTATTCAAATGATACCGAGAAACATGATATTTGCACGAGTGTTTCCATTTTAAGTCTATTACGTTAAAAAAATACAACTTCAACTAATACCATATTAGTAGTAGTAGCAGTTGTCGTAGTAGTAGTAGCAGTTGTTGTCATTTTTTTTAGGTCCTTACTATTCGTGGCAATTTTTTTAAAATTAGTATTTATGTTCTTTCTTTTGTAATGTAAACGACTTTTTGATACAGAAAAATATAATTAAAAGTCTATTTTGAATGGAAAAATGGTAGATAAATTAATATCTATTATTTAAGATTGTTTCCCATCATATTTACAATATTTTGTAATTTCCTATGAGCCGGAATCCGATAAATGTGCTCCTTTTTTAAATGAGTTCTTTCTCTTTACTTTTTAACCAGTACATTAGTTTGCATTGATTGTTTTTATTATCACATAAAGTTATTGATTTAGCGTACTTCAACACCCAGAGGCGTTAATAGTTATAATATTTAAGGTGTCCAATATCGTACAAAAATGATAGAAAGAATCTCGGGAGGTTTTAAAATTGATTGTATTCCTTATTGCCAAATTTGTTTGGTCAACGAGTCCTGTTAGTAGGCAGTTAGACTAATATTGTGCTGATTTCAGTTTTTCTTACATAAAGGAATGCCCCTTTGCTTGGAGAGAACATTTATTATTGCTGATTTAGATTGAAAGAAAGATAGACGTACACGCTGAGAGAGAGAGAGAGAGAGAGAGAGAGAGAGAGAGAGAGAGAGAGAAACTGAATGAATGATTGATGAATAGATATTTAAAGAAATGGTTATGCGAACGTGTAGAAAGACAGACGGAGATTTAAATAGATTAACAATCAACTATAAATCATTAGAATGAAATGTCTCGCCTTATCAACATATATGCATTCCAATACCCAGAAACGTCACTGGAGCGTGACAAATTCATCATTGTAACCTACATTTGGTGTTAAAGAATCATCCAAGACCCAATGCAGCGAATATACCAGTCAAGTTTCATGACTGAACATGCAGTAGTATTAAAGATACAGGAAAGTGCAGATACGTAACGTTGACGCCTACACCAACAGCCACACCAACACAAACAACAACACTCAAATATGTAATATTTAGGCCTAGAATCTTATGTAGGCCATAAACAAACTGGGTAGACAACATTGCGAGAAATAAAACATATAGACATATATACAGACGTTTGCATTGTGTGTGAATAAATGAATATTGTATCTCGTTATATAGCAACAAAAATATTATTCTTGTTATGGAGAAGTTTATTACGAAGGAATCAATTACAAAGGAGGTTGGTGAACGTATCATTAAGTTATACTTAAGAGATGAAGGTAAGAAGATGCAATGCGAGAAAGGGTAACACCTGAAGTAAGATGGTTCACTAAGTCAAAATAAATCAGGTTAATATTGGATAATATATTCCACAAATTGTTAATAATATAATTTAACTTGATTGTTGTAATCTGTATCACGTGCTAAGTTTCTTTTGCCTCCTTATAGTAGTAATGAGTTACTGGAGTACGTGGTAATAAGTCCGTTATTAATTTATTTTAAATATACATTTGGTAATTAATGAGGATTTCTATTGATGATTTTGTTCACCTGCTTAACTTGTGTCAGATGAAGTACACCATGGTTTCTGAATGTGATATGTATGTAGATTTACATGACCTGTCCGCTTTTTGATTTCCATTGTAATAGTTATTAGGGCCTTAACCAACGGTTAAGAGCGCCATGTCACTGTGCACGATTCGTGTGAGCCATATAATTATACCTTACTAGCATTGCTTTCAGTGCAACATCCCGAGCAGATATGGCCCAGTATGACCATTCCGCTGGTCAGTCAAATCCACAGGTCCTTCTTGTCTACCTGTATCTTCATATTTGTCCGCTGGTAGATAAACAAAAGAAGGAATGCTGCTAACGACGTAGGACGTAACAATAATCTCCCTGATCTTTCCTCGTCGAAATATGTCATAATGGTGGCATGCGTTTAGCCTAAAACAGGTCAAAGAATCAAACAATAAGAACATTTTTATGAACATTAGTTGATTAAATTTACAAAATAGAGCTACATCATATTGATATATGAACTGAACACAAGAAACGTCTTTATGAAATATAGAATATATATGCAGTACAATGTAGCCGGCTTTTGATTTAAATCTGAAACGTCCAATGTCCGCACTGTGTAGAAAATGAACATATAGTTATAAGAAACAACTGTCTTCACTTACCCAAGAAAATAGAACAAGGAATAATATTTACGATGGGTTACACAAGCTCCTGTTAGCACAGAAGACACGAGTCTGGAGGAAACTCATGAAGTCATTAACATATTATGTAGGAAGAATGTATTCATCTCCAAATAAATATCTTGTCACTTGTTTTGAAGGATAGGAACAAAGTGCGTTTTAGAACTGAGATCGGTGATGTTAGATATTAGAAGTATTAAAGACAACCCCAGATTCAGCCACAATGCTTTTTGGAATATCTTCACTTGTCAATCAAGAAAGTCTTTTCTGTTTATAGTTTTGAATTTACGGAGTCTTACAAATGATGAACATGTGGCTGTGATCGTAGAAGTAGGACCACAATCGTCTCATTCCTTTCTCTTTGTATGGTACAGCACAGGTTGGGAACAGAACGTATGTTTTGTACTTGCCGTCTAGGTCGTTTATGCCTGGAACATACCAACCTGACCATCCGCCGCTAAACCATTGTATTTTGTAAGCCGCTATTCTACCACCTAGAATGACCTGGTCAACATTTAAGTTAAGACCTGCTCCCCACCGACAGTCTCTGGTAGGTGGTTTAGAGGAGACTTCCATACAAGTTGCCTGAGTGGATATATCATATGTAATGCAGTTGGACAAGAGCTTTGAGCCTTTATTGACGTCATGCTTATTAGGAGAATGAAAAAAATCAGGTTACCGGCTGTTCTCATTGTGCGCATGTTATGGAATTTATCTCACCAAACGTTTCCTGTTGATGGATAAACCCAAACTATCACAGCTACAAGTTTAATATTTTCTGCTGCATGTCTCGTAAACAGCTGTTCTGATACTTAATTTGTCTGTTATGAAATTATGCCTTATGATGCTACGCAATGTTCAGTGCTTCATGCTTCTACTGACACATGCTTTATATACAACCCAAGAAAACTAAAGAATAACAGCTAAAACCAGATTCATCTAGATCAAAATTAATTAAGCAAGTCATTAGCCAATGCCCTATCAAGGCTGTACTGATGAGCATAACAATGTTGTCGAAAGCAGAATCTTGTATATATATCACCCCAAAAATAGAAAATGCACAGACTACACGACATGAAAGAAGGAGATGAACATATCTGTTTTTAAAACTCTACATATTATGATACAAATCATTACCTTCTTGCAGAATAGGAACTCTAGTTTTTATAACGACATCCTAAAGATAGTTAAAACGTAGCAAGAATAGAAGAGCTCTATATACTGGTGGTTTACTTTAAAGATTATTTTTCAGGCAATAATAAAATATATATTTTCTCTTTTTGTGCGAATATTGATCAGGTCCTTCATACTTTTAGAAAAGCATGAAGCATTATTTTTTTTATAAAGCGTGATTGTCGATGAGATTTTAAAATGCAATATTTCATGTCAATCAGTAATTGTTTGGATTTCGTGGTTGTTTCAAACCACGATTTTAAAGACCCCAATGCATAATGGGACATCTACTCGTATTTCGCAATTTAAAATATGGACACACTGTACTTATTCGCAAAACAAGGAAAATTTATACCCATATATATAGTAGTAGCAAACCGCCGTTGTTTGCCTTTTTTTGCCACTTTGGGTCCTTGACACCCATCACAGACTCTGCTCGCATGATTTTGTTTAGTACATATGCGACCCATGCATGTTTAGGAAGTGAATTTTACACGCACGTGACCGGATGTGGTTGAAAACGATACAGATCGATACACACTGCAGACCCAACAATGAAATAATTTACTGTCGCAGCAGCAACATGTGTGTTTCGATCGATAACCAGGCATCTGTTATTAGCTGTATAAGTGATATAAGTAGCTTATAATAATCTGGTGCTATAAATCAAAGTAGATCGTCTCAAAATTCAGAGAGAGATAAACCGTTTTGATTTAGTTTAGCGGTATTGATCTCTGCCTGCTAAGTGAAAAGTCAAAGCGAAATCATGATATACAAGATACATTTGCACCGGTTGTTACATAACCTACTAATATTGCAAGGTACCCAAGATTATATTTGGTGAGCGTGCTGGAAATAATCTAATGGCATATCTTGCAATATTGGCCCCGCTACGATAGAGGTTATCACATGTTCATCAACTTGACGTTAAATTCGAACATTTTCATTGAGCTTATCGCCACATAGTGGTCTTGAGGTTAAGTCGTCTAGCTTTGAAACACGGCATTGCCGGATCGAGTCTAACTTTCCTTAAAAGTTGGGAGACAACCTAGTCCTTGCTGGGATAAAATGTGAAAACGAAAGTCAGTATGATGATTGTAAGGTAGATATCAGTGATGGATACCTGGCAGGCAGGTCGTATCTAAAACTGATCTATACTGCACATATTGATTGACCGTAAACCTAACACGAATCCATGCTTAGAATTAATTGCGTGCCAATTAATTCTAACATCTAATTTAAGCAAACACATCTTGGGCGAAGAAATTTCCTTTATCAAAGAAATTACGACGGCATATAAATGGCAAACAATCTGATTGATTCTCAAAATATTTTGAAGGAATTTAATGGAGGTATCTAACAGTGGCATTAATTTAACAAACGACTACAATATCAAAAGTGCAACGGACAAACCAAGTTGGCTTTATCACTTGAATGCATCATACAGATTTATCAAAGAGACACAATATATGTAGTATGCGTTCTCAGAAACAAATATGGAACACATTGGTAAATTGGTTAATCTGGGATTGACTTTAAAAATGAAACGAAATAAAATTGGGCAAATCTATGAAGAAAATTAAAAAGAATCTGCAGAATATTGTACATGAATGAATACACCAGCAAAAGAGGAATATCCCGAATACTGAGCCTGGAGGGAGTGAAATTTTTGATGATGTTCGTGAAACTTGTTTTAGGTATACTGATGAACATACAGAAGAGCAGATAAATTAAACAAATAATTTTGGGACATTAATATAGGTATGGCATCCGAACTCATCACGCTTCAGTGGATATATGAAACGTATTATAACGACTTAGAGGATCAGCAACGCAAACACCGACAGAAAGTTTCAGACGTTATTTGTAACTAAAAGCAAAGAAGCAAAAAATGTGTAAGGCCCAAATGCCCCTGTTAGGTGCAAGAAGTCGTACATGCCAAATAATTGGAATAATACTGAATCATGAAATATATTGGTCCTAAACATCGTTGGCTGCTTAAATCCAGATAATATCGACGTTTCGTCACATTATGAGACATGTAATGTCTCCCTCAAACCGAGAAGTCCAGCCATTTTTCACATATGTACGAATTAATCCGATGTTGATTGGCCTATCTTGTGCTGAAAATGGCGTTAAACCGTACAGCAATAACGAAAACAAGACCAGTTATCCATTCCTAGGACGGCTCTGGCTTCATCAACAATTCCTATGCGTACCGATGGTCCAATAACAGTTCTGCAAGAGTGCGATTAAATAGTTCCACGATATCTTGGTCATTATGTACATTGTCATGTTCGACTGGTATTCGCATATAATGTTTGGTTAAAAGCGCAGAGACGGACCCGAGAAATTATTTACCAGGATCCACTTGTAACAATCGTGGCCATATGAGCGGTCGACGTGTGTAAATGTGTTTGTGTGCATATGCGACACTTGCAGAATTTTTCGACGTCAACGGCTCAGCTTCCTTGTATCTGCTGGTCACGGACACGATCATATGGAAGAAGCAACAAATCTGGCTGATGAACTTCATTAGGTGTTTGGAGATAAAACCATCCACGTAAAATCTTTCACAAGTAAATAAATTTTCCACACGACGTATTTGGCCAACCATTTTCGAGCAATTCCATGATTGACGTTTACTGCACATGCTTACTTTAGACGGCGGTTTCACCTCTCCAATATTCACGCGAACTGTAGCATATTTGAATAACGTCCTGGTTTATTGTAATCATTGTTTATTTATATTAATATTAATTTGCTTTCAATGAGTGGATTTTTGTCCACAAGAGGCAGGTTATTCAAGTACAATGTTTGTTTACATAACTCTTTTAACGACAGATCTTGAGGTTCATTCTCCCAGTGGTGGAGTAATCGCATTCAATCCTTTATAAGCAAGGTTACGTCGATAACACGCAGCATCAACGCGGTTGATAGGTGCTTTACAAGGCTCTGGTCGGTTGTTAGAATCGAGCACGGTGCAGGAGATTATAAACCAGTCTATGAAACTGAGAGCGGATATTCGTATCGATCAACCTTTGCAACTACAACGGAAAAACATTTGGATCAGTCAGTACTTACTCCTGAATTTGAAGCAGAAAAATATTTGGATCAAGCAGCTGAACCTCAACCAAAACTTGTACCTCCATTAGACAAAGAAGACTTGAAATTACCAGAAGAAAAACCTGCACCTGAATGTTCGACAGTGCATAAAACCCCCAAATGGTACAAAGTTTGGCACAGCGACCGTTACCAAGACGTACATCCATAAAGCAAGGAGAAGGCCTTGGTGGATTGTGTTACCCTAATGACCTTGCTGATCGACTGCAAACACATTTGTGGGATACGTTCGTGTGGGAAACAAAGCACAAGAAGTCATCAATGAAGCCGATTTGTTTTGTCAACGGTTTCTCACCAACGACATCATGGGCAGAGACACATATCGTACGCTGATGCACGAACTTGTTGTAGATATTCATGATGTAGGCCAAGAAAGAAGTTCTTTCACCGTTGATGAGTTGTGAAACAACTTAAACGGTGTATTTGCTACGTGAAATCTATGATTCAATGCGACCATTTGGTGGTCTGCCCGAGAATAACACATTTGTGTGTTCATCAGATCATGGATCAACTTGGGGTATTGTGGAACGTCCTACAGACGCATACGACAATAGCTCAATCAATGCTGAGGTCCGACGTAATATTGTAGTGTTGACTGGCAAGAACTCCAAAATT
Source organism: Sinohyriopsis cumingii (assembly GCA_028554795.2). Taxonomy (NCBI): domain Eukaryota; kingdom Metazoa; phylum Mollusca; class Bivalvia; order Unionida; family Unionidae; genus Sinohyriopsis; species Sinohyriopsis cumingii. The sequence goes on along the minus strand of CM068826.1, from coordinate 134,240,729 downwards.
TCCATACGTGAACATGAGCCCAAACTCAGCTCCATTTTCGTCACTGAATCTCCGCAATGTTTGGTTAACATTAAGCAGGCGTTGTTGAAAACATGTATTGGGTGGCCCAAAGAGATTCCCAAAAGTGCAGGACCTCAAAAGACTGGATATCATATCGCGCCTGACATTGTGAGAATTACCTCAACAACACAGATTAATGTAACTTATGATGCAGTCAGTAGTAATTATGAAAGCAATTCTGAAACGACAAGCGTAGTTGTTCAGGGTTATATTTTGTTTGAGCTATCAGCAGCCGTGAACCAGGTGATTTTATATCGATTAATTCATCGGAACCTGTGTATCTTCCATGTTAAAATAATCGACTGACACATATTCATTTTTCCCTTATGGATCAAGACAGGGACGTTGTTGATCTGCGCCGTAAAACGGCAAGCAGTCAGGCTGTGGTATTAAAGAAAATCAATATTGTATAAGTTGAAACTCAAGTCTCATAATAGCTCAGTTCAAAGAGATATTTGATTCAGCATTTATCATGGGATCGCCTGTGCTGTCGATCAAAGTAAACGATACGTTTAGTATTATTCATATCCGGCCAAGGATCCCAATGAATTAAAAAAATAATTGGAAAGTGAAGGACACGTCATGGTTTTTCTTCCATTTGAGGCATTCGTTGAAATTTGGGGAAAATGATACGGGCTGACGATAACAATTACGGTGCCAACGCCCTAGTGTGATTTTGTCAGTGACGGTATTTTGGGGTTGTTTAACAGTGCAAGTCATTCCATATATGGGAAGGAAATCGAATGAAGTTTGAACAACGTTTTCTAGCCACAACGATTATCGGACATAGCGATGATTACTCGGCTAAACGGTCATCAGGAACCCTCTGAACAAATTCGGCACAGATGCTACTTCTCATATTGCAAATGCCTATCACAAAATGTGGTCGTATTTGGACCGGCATCAAAACGTTGACCCTGGTCTACGGATTTCCCAACAAGATTTTTATACTTTCTACCGGTTTTATTACTTTTTATTGGAACACCTGGAATCCGTTATTGACATGCATTTTCATGTACGGGTAAGTGCAGCTGTTGCTGATGGTTATCTATGCTATTCTATGATACTTTCTGACAAGACTCTATTGTTAGAGGGTGCTAGTAGCCAATTGTGGGTCATCGATGCACCTGTGGAAAATTCTTAATTAAACCTGTTACGTATTTAATATTAATTTCCTATCACGAAATGAAGGTCGGCCTTAGTGAGAATAAGTTGGACAAATTAAAAACGCAATCCAAAGCACTTTTGGGGTCACAATGAAACGTATTTCAGAAAAATTGACTGGAAATATCCTGGTGTAATTGATCCAAACACATCTAGCTCGGCTTAATGTGACCAAACACAATAACACCTCAGTGAAATTAAACGGTGGAAAGGTTCCATTCCTTGCACCGGTTACGTCGTTGTTGGCCTCAGAGGCGCCATCATTTGCAAAAGCTTTGCCGTTAGGGGTTGTCAAAACTGCACCAGACATGGCAATGAAAATGCGCCAGGTGTACACATAGCGTCTTTTGATCTTATCAAAGCAAAAGGCCTTCGATTGTCAGGCACAAGTCGTCGAATACCTTCGGGATGAAGTCTTCGATTAAACGGTCGCAAAAGAGCACGCCGTTGACAAGTCTTGATTTACTAACGATGGCAAAGTCAATGAAACATTTTCGTGGTGTCTTGCATCACTCGCACATGAGATCACATTGTCAACCTGGATTTAACAAAAGGCCCTGGTATCCATTGGGTCGCATACGCGGTAACACCTCAACATCGCTTGTATTTTGACTCGTATTGACTTCCCCGCCAGTAGAAGTTGTTAATTACTTAACGAAACACGGTGATCGTTGACGACATTTGGATGGGCCATTATGCGGATAACAACTCCACAAGCACTTATTGATTTAACATTAAAGTTCGCTTAATATGATACAAAATTATTAACAGCTACGGACGTTACTTTAACTGAAGACATGGTGTTGATGTGGATCTGAGCAGACTTGTCACCAAAGCGAATTTGTCTGGGTTTACTAGTCGTATTGTTGTTGGCATCGATCCAGGTGGGTTTGTGATTTTTGAAGATCAAACTGGTAAAATTAATACGTCCATTGTTGACATTCAAAATATTATTGTCAAGCTCAAAGACAACTTTGTAGTGGAGAATATGATTGAAGTCACTGACAATGGTGGAATCAGAGACAGTGACGAGTCGGTCACGTTTATCGAAGACTATGTTGATATTGGAAATGGTGGGATGAAAGAATATCCGGATCAGCAGATCGCTAAGGTGTCCGAACCACCATGTGTAGTAAGTTCATGGAGCATATTCACGAACCTATTGACCAGTGAAGGAAAGTCCAAAGCTGAAGCTAAAACAAATGGCCGAATTGTTATCACTGCTGTCGGGAATGGTTTTGATACACCTAAAACTTACATCTTAAAAGTGCACAAACCAGATATTTTCTTGTGCATGCGTGCATAACATGTATAACAGTGTTATCGTTCATGTGCATTGTTATGTATATTTAATATACATTGCTTGTTTGTTAGTTTTATTTTTTTAAAATTATTTCGTTACATTCATTATAATTTAACACTGTATGTTGGACTTGACCTTGTACAAAATCGAGTTCATTTATGCTTGACCCGAATTGACCATTTTTATTTTATTCTGTGTGAGCAGCTAATGCATAGCTAAATTATTCTCAATTTGTATGGGTTTAAAATTAGAATTATTATTAATAGAAACAAATATGTTTATTTGGGTCAAGGCCTAGGTTTTGGAATTTTCTTTGTGTTTCTTTACATAATCCAGTTTATAGTTTTAATTTTGCAATCATCAGGCCCATTCTAGAAGGTTATTGTCCATTAGGCAATAGTTTCTCTTTAGAAAATGCTAATGTGACCTGAGGTCAAGTAGACAAGTTTACGGTCTTATAACTTAGAGGATCTTTCAGTCGTACTTTAAGATCTTTCACTTTGAAGTTGTATTATATGTTGTGTCCAGTTGGGCTGAAGTTTATTTCTTCAAATTATTGGATTCAAGTGATTGTTTTCTCTGGAAATAAAAAAGTGCTCTGGTAAAATTCTTAGAGACATTTTCTTGAATGTATATTGAATTCAAACCGGGATACCACAGACAAATAATCGCCTTCAGTTTTTGAATTTATTCTGGAGTAGTACTGAATTTTATTCAGGAATTTATTTATTAGGACTTGTGTCTGTCATTCTTGGATTAATTTGGGATTTAATTCATAACACCGTATCTTCCTTTTTTCATTTTCATTTTTTTAATTCTAGGGAAATAAAGTATTATTTGTTGTTTACAAATCTTGTTGCCTTTCACTCTTTTCCGTTACTTATTTTAAGAGCATAGTCTCCTAACAGTTAATATTTTTAGCTGACGCCGGTGATACTGTCTGTTAGACACCGGTTGTATTGCGTGGATTCAGTGTATGAGAGGTCCATAGTGCATGGTTTAATATGTGTATGTTAGATTCCCAACGGGTCCTTCAGCAGACTAGAAACGAATGTAAAATATGGGACCATTTCTTGTCTGTGACTTAAGATAATAAAATAGTGCGGCTTCGTATCCCCATTCATAGCAGGAGTATTTTGGGAATTTCTTGTTCTTTTTATCTTTTATGTTAACATAATGTTTTAAGCCATGTTTGGCACATGCTAATGCAGTGAACTGGGAAACGTTTGGAATATATAATTCTGTATGTTACAATTTTGAATTCAGCAGGTCATGTTGACTACTTGTAGTGAGTGATTAATATAAACTGAGTATTAAAATTTGCCTAAGATTCTTTGTTAATTTTGAAGATTGGCTTGTCGAGGTCATGATGTTTTAAGAGTACCATTAATATGACAAGTCCATTTAATATTTGATGATAGTAGCTGTAGTGTTTTAAGAGTGCCATTAATATGACAAGTCCATTTAATATTTGATGATATTAGCTATAATGTTGTAATTGTGCCATTAATATGACAAGTCCATTTAATGTTGGATAATAGTAGCAATCTAAAATGTGAGGGATAATCCGCATACCTTAGATAAGTAATTTTAAAAACTTGACTAGGCATATTTCTTACGTTCGTGCTTGGTTTATCTGGATTAAACTTAGGAGCAATTGCTTCTGTGCTTTATCCAGTTCAGCTAGATCATTAAACATGTGCAATTTTATTTTCAGCACGAAAATGAAACGTGTATTGCAGAGATGATTCATCGGTAAATAGATAGATAAACAATGTGTACTATCAGCAGTATAATTTACTTATATTATTAGCAAATGAGGCCTAAGAACGGATACTTGTTGTTCCCGGCATTTAAAATAATTTATATAGTGGATAAGTGTCCTGCATTAATACCCATTTGTTTTATATTTATTATATAGTTTTCAAACCCTTTTTGCAGATTACACGAAACAAAGGTGTCAGAATTGGATATGCTAGACTAGGATATTTCCTTACATATATATTTTGTTAATCAATACAGCATTTTCATAACTGATCGTTGTCCTTTCACTTAATCCAAACCCACTGGATCTATCGTTTAATATGCCTGTTTTCAGCTCAAGCAAGTTTTGAAAATGATTACGCATACCTCACTTCTATGCAAAGTAGAGGACAAAGTACTAAAACTTCAAAAAAATGTCCACGTCTTTGCGGCTGAGATCGTTCGTTCATGAACCAGAATTTACAGTATCATTTGTATACAGTACGATTCTAGTTTCAGGTTCTTCACTGCTGGAAAACGTCAAATCTAGATTGAATCTTATCTTGCAAGTTCCATCGATTTTGTATATACTTTTCATATTACTTGAAAAAGAGACAATGTATTTTGTTGATTATGCAAATTAGACAAATCATTAGTGTTTTGATGAAGTATCAGTGCTACAATTGCTTAAAAGTTGGATAACTATGTATATATGTCAGATTATTATTCAAAAGGATTAAACTGATACATTTATTTCCAACTTAAGAAATTGTGGTTTTGTTTGCAACGCAAACATTTGCAGTACATGGCGACATCTATGTTTAGCTTAAATTACATATTGCTTACAATATGCACAGTCTAAAGTCTTCCTTTACAAAATTTGACATTTAGATGAATTCTGCGTGAAAATTACATCCTACAACAAAAAGATATGAGCATTAAAACTAATCTAGAATCGTTTACAAAATGGTGGTCATATTATGTTTCTGTGCCTTGTGATTTTAATTTAATTGGCATCCAATTTTGCTTACACCTTCATACTGGTCGAAAAGCAGAACCAATGTTTTAAAATGAGTACCCGTTGGTCAGTAAAGATTCAGAGACGCTTACGCAATATGTTTTGTTCACCGCTCAAATTCTCCTTATACAGAAAACAGTAGAAAAAGCTGTTGTATTTTACCATCAAATATTTGCTGCTAAAAACAATGAGCACCTGCTAATTTAATTACATTTATTGTGAATTAAACAAGTAACAATAATAAAAATTAAAACACGTATATACTATAGACAGGAAATAAAGCTTGTATTATTGATTTCTAGGAAGACAATGGACATATGTCATTAAAAAATGAAAATATTGTTTTACAACAAAAATGTTAAGACACTGCATCATAATAATTCCCATTATTAAAAACCTCTGGACGTTTCACTTTAAAATGTGACAATCTAACATAATATTAATACAGTTTGGGAAAGAGGACTAAAAGGAAAACATTTCATTATGATCGTAGAAAATCAACAAATTTGAGTGCATATCATTGACCAGTTGTGCTGTAATAAAATTTTATTTACAAAAAGGCAGTCTCAGTTTAATATAATTGAGTTCTCAAAGGTAAATATACCAATTACTTAACAATGTCACACGTTTACATAACTCACTCCAATTATAACCCGCTGTCTTAGCTAATGCCGTAAACTTTAGATGTCCAGATGTTATTGTCCTGGTTCTTTCATTCACCTTTCGTTTTCTCTGTCCAGCCTTTTTATCTTTGCTCATAGTGAAACTACTGTCCTTGATCCGGTGGTTGAGGTTAAGCCAAAATCTGTTTGAAAGAGATACAATCTTCGTTTTATATTGGTATTCCACAATTATTCCGGTAATTACTTTATTCCGGTTTTTATTCCGGTAAATATATTTATTTCGGTTGATACCTTTATTTCGGTTAATCTAGTGACCGTAAAGGTGGCATAGTGCACACTGAATACATTATTTTTCTGCAACTAAATAATAATTCAAAACACGTAGACATTGGAACCATAATTATCGACTTTCACCAATCTTAATATTAATTAATATTAGTTACAGATGCTACTTGGTGAATATATAAAACCTTTAGAGAAATTGATAAAATTAAACTACAATATTCATATATCAAAGGAAAAGGTTGAAGGTAAGGTTTACCAGCTATCATAAAACAATACACAAAGCTGTCCGTCTTTTGTAACCTGCCCAGTATGGTTACATGAATCCAATGTTGGTAGTTAGTAGAAATATTCAAAGATCTTCATTACCACCAAATTCAGACTCAGTGTCATCTTTGCGGCCCGATATCGGATATACTCCATTAGCGTACAAGACTCCCACTAAAATAATTCCTAATTGTCGTATAGCATGTATGTCAATACAGCTCATTATTCAAAAGCAGTTAGAGTTGAAACTCTTTTAAGATTTCTCTATTTCAGCCATATTGAAAAATCACGGATGTACCATACTGATCGAATAGAATCAACCAGACTTTGTTACACGTTCGTATAAAGTTTCCTCGTCATACTCCCTGCTGGAGCAGAATAACTTTCAAAATGTCCAAAATCACAGTCATAATTAATTTGTTGTTCTTTTTTAAAAGAAAGAAGGACCTTTTGTATTGATTAGTAACGGCATGTAAAACGAAATGTAAATATGGCCAACCATTTTTGGGGAGAAAAAACAAGATTTCCAGATAGCTCCACGGCCCGTAATGGGCACAGCCACAAAGAAAGCCATAGCAAGAGTAGATGAGAAACTTTCTTAAATTCAACACGTAATGAAAGTCACGAAATATAGGTAACGCTAATGTCACGATCAAGCTACGGTATTGTAAATAATACCGCAGAAGTTGTGCATTAACGAATTTCGAGTCTGCAGTCTGCGATTTTTGACACCCTATCTCTCTCTCTCTCTCTCTCTCTCTCTCTCTCTCTCTCTCTCTCTCTCTATATATATATATATATATATATATATATATATATATATATATATATATATATATATATATATATATATAATTGATTATTACACATGGTTTCCATAGATGGAGATTATTATATACTATATCATGCAGTAATCACAATTACTACAATTACTTTAGTACTTATTTTGTATCTCTTTGTAACTATTGAAATTTAGTTCTTAAAAGGCCAAGATATTTGCAAACCTTGATATTTACAGATGATAGGATGTTTTATCTATGTTAATCAGCGTACTTGATAGGAAAACCAAAGCAACTGAGTAATCTGAGAAATCTTGATCAGAAAAATACATTGCTGGGACTGTATGAGGAAATTTACCTTTTTGTTGTGTCTTTGTATACACACCACATACATCAGTTATCTTTTTACACTACATATACACTACATACTCATCCAACAGTCAAAACTGAAGTAAAATATATTTAGATACATGTGTTTTTCATATAAATTAAAAAACAGTTTCACCTTCTACCACTGAAAAACAGGTTGAAACTTGGCACTAAGTTTCACTGATGAGAATATATTGATTTTATGCTGTGCCTTCATCTGAGTGGTGAGAGCATCCCATTAAAATATAAAGAAGAATGAATAAGAAAAATGCGATGACACGATAGGTATCGCTTGTTAAACTGTTTTGCTCTAAAATATACTTAACAACAAAAATCGGAATAATTTCATGTTAGGCTTGCAAGTACAGAAAACTATATCTATCTGACTTTAAAATAAATATTTACTCTAATAATCCCCATACATAAAAGTCTTGTATGCTTCTATTATTATCATTTATCTATAAAAAAACACATTCAGTTCTCACACAAGCTGCGGTGAGCTTTCAGCGTAATTGGAATAAAACTGCATCGTTCGAATTTTAGAAATAAATTAACTTTATTGTTTAATGTGTGAGTGCAGCCGACTTTTTTAAACGAATAAATAAAAAAAAATCACGAGGTTGGAAGCAAATATACAAATCCTTTATATTTATTAAAGTTCTATACTGGTTGAGTAGATATTTTAAAAGTATATAACCTATACAAAAGAATTTTGGATTGAATATGTGGTGTCCTACTTCGCTTTATGTTATTCCAAAACATACAGGCATATAGTCGCCTTTTGAGTTAAAATTGACCAGAGTAGTATCCTTGTGGGAGTACTCTATACTGATTAAGAAACAATAAATGAAACTAAGAAATTGACATGAATGTATCTCCACTGTACAGAGCTTTTGGTTTGGTACAGCTAGTTTATTTAGTGCCAAGGCAATTTGGTAAGGTGCCTTGCCCAAGGACACGCCACAGTAGCAGACCATGATTGGGTTGCTGGTAGGATTCGATCCAGTACTTTTTGTGTATTGTGTCCTGCATGTAAACCAGGGAGCCCCTACGAAGAATCTACATAATAATTAAATTAGTTGCTTTAATTATTTCAAGCCTATCCGTCTTTTAAAAAGTTTTGAATGAAAGATTTGATCAAACACATTGTATATGTTGATCTGGATAGACACATATCAATGCCTTTTCATTTAGTTTGTGGATTTTTAAACCAGGGAAATAGCTTCACATTTTTCGATGATGTTGTTAGACTGAATCATAATAAGTACTGATATATGTGTATATATGAGTCCAGTATTAGATTTATTAGTAGTCATATAGTGTGTCAACTTCCATAGGTCATTAGTTCTGACACGTTAAAGATGTATAGATGTCCAGACGAATGAACTATTAGAAACACTTAAGCAAAATGTTAAGGAATATTTGTAACTTTAGAGTGGATGTGTTATTAAACCTGCTGCATCAAGAAATAAATGTGAAACTTTTAAAAGCGTTCCAGTATGCCGATGACCCACATTGTAGTGCAGAAAACGAAGGAATAGACTTCTATAATGATTATGTATAGGGTGACTTAAACAGTTTGTTTAAATGAATTAAATATTGCTGTTAAATTAATTGATTCTTGCCTTTTCGATAGGAAAATTGAGCAGAGCAGGTAAACAGTTAGAGAACGGTAAAAACAGTGGTGCCGATAATATACCGAATACATATTTGGTGGAAAGGATGTCCCTGATCCATATATACTCTACATAGTTAATGTTACTTTCAATAGTGCTTGCTTAAAAGACATTTAGTCTGAGTTTGTTGCTATACCTTTTCATAAAAGAGTCTGTAAATAACATAAAAAATATAGAGGCATCACCCTTTTTAGTTTCATAGATAAAATATTTAGAGGTATTTTAATTACCAGACTTTTTGATTGGGTGGAGAATCACCAGGTGTTTGTTGAATTTCAGGCCTGTTTTAGGAAACATATGTCTACAACGTATAAACCTTTTATATTATGTTGATTGATAACTCATTAGTAGTGTCAGATTGCGCGGTTTGGTTTTCCCCACCTTTGAGTTCTGACTCAAAGTCACGGCCTCTATCACCCATGATGCGGCAAGCAAGCCCCATACAATGTGAAACCAGTTGATGAATAATCCACGAAAGTGAAAAAATTGTTTAAGTATTAAGAAACTGTGCGTTATGCCTTTATATGGGTTCCCTTTGGGCCCACAGACACCGTCCCCGCCACCACTCTAATGACATGATATCCTCGAGACGATCGATATATGTTGGTTACTTTTAATTTTCTCCGTGGGGGTGGTAAAAAGTACGTCAGATGAGTGAGCCAGTCATTCAGGTAGAGTCTCGTACGGATGTCAGTGACCCCGAAGGTTTCCCAAATAACTCTGCTGTGATTGCAGAAACAAAATCCCGCAAAGTGTACTCAGACAGGCAAGCATATGTTAGCGATCTTAAACAATGTATACAGACAGGATTGTACTGCTATAAACAAAAAGCTCTGTGTTGATTTTTCTCCAGTGCTGTGCTTGTACTGCCAAAGAGAGAAATATATTAGTTGAGTTGTGAATATTGTAAAACAACGATAAAATGTTACGTTTAGAAAGATGCTTAACTCTCTCCTCAGTATAAGCATACATACAGTGTCGCAGCTAAAACAGCACAACAACACGGAATTTAAATACCAAGTCGTATGAGAAAAGCAGACACACCTGAATTATTAAAACTCATATTAGTACTGAATCCACAACGACCATCGATTACCACTGCAACTGCAAACAATAACAACAACCAACCAAGCAAAACCAATTGTAAAATAACTAAGACAATTTTCACACGAGCATAACATCCGAATACCCAAACATGCAAGAAAAGCCGACATTTTTGAGTTAGTAGACACGTTTAATAAAACCGTCTTCGTGCTGCAGATGAACAAAAGCGTCGTCACGCATCTGCTATCGCTACTGAAGACGGTTAACACGTTCGTGCAAAAAAACAAAAGTCCAGGATTTCAAATTTCAAAAGCGTAGTGGAGAGTATGAAAATCACGTGGTCATTTTCCAGCCCACCTACACACTAGGCACAGAAGCTCCACATCTATTGTCAAATATGATTCTTAGAATCGTAGCGGTGTTACAAAACGTTGGTCATAATGGGTTAAAGTAAATATTGATCTAAATTCATATTTTGTTTTGAGCTGCAAAGTCATGAGAGGCTGGATATTAAACTACTACACTGATAATTCACAATGGTACCCTCTTAGTCTTGAACCGCAAAGACAGCAGTGTCATGAATGATGACACTGGCAGAGGCATTGAAAAGATTCTCGAAACGCTAGAGAAATACACTTTCCAGGATCGGGTATGGCATTCTAAAGATGTTCACAAGTGGATGTCCATCTTTCACTTTATTAACAGTTTCGTGGATCCAGTTGCATACCCACACCAGACTGGCGTACCTCCACGGTCGGTTATAAACGTAAAAAACGTTCAGAATCGTTGTTTTGAATGGGGAATGTCGTTAGCACTATAGTCGGTCAAGGACAATCAAGAAATAGCTAAAGATATCAACCATACCTGGGCGAGGGTTACCAAAGTCACAATGAACAAATCTGAAACACTTATCTCAAGTATCGCTGCTAATGTGTTCAGTTACGACAAAGGCGTTTATTCACTGGCACTATCCTACCATGGACAAGACGGCCGAATCCAAATTGATTTGTCGTTGCTGAGTGAAATGAAAAAATAAAAATCGATATCACACTACATGGATAAAACATTTTACTCGTCAGCTTAAACGGCACAGTAAAAATCATCGCCAAAATACGCATGCAGACGTTGCAAAGATCAGGTAGCTCTCAAATCGCTTGAAGTCACAGCAAAATGGATTAGACGGCAGCTCGATTCACAAGTAAAAGCAATTAAGACGGATGATAACATCACATGAATTTTCCGCAGTAAATCACTGCTGGAATTGTGGGCAAAGAAAACGTTTACTTCTATCGATGTTATAGTTTATGATCGCTGCCATATTATTAGTGCATATAGAGGTGTGGCACACAACGCATGCAATTTTCAACTGAGAATTTACCCATATACAACCAAAGTCATGTGTTGCTTCATGACATGCATAGGTATGCTGGCCACTTAATAAGACAAGCAGCAACCACAGCGCCAGACTCACCGATTAGCTTGATCCCCAACAACATGGAAAAATACCATCACAACATCAACAGTGATAACGAATGCTTGTTTGACAGTTGAGCTAGAATAGTTTTTACACGACGTACATAATGATTATCCGCTCGCCTTTGAAAAGCTATCGGTGCCCGGTTGATATCTGTCTTCCTATCAGTGCTCAGTCGTCGATGAGTCTGGTCGCAAACACATCAAATGCACCAAACTGGTACCAAGTCTAACGACCCAGCACAATATATCTGCTAGATCTGCAGCTGTGCTTGTAACTGGGTATGTGTAACCAAAATCCATCGAGCTCTCGAATTTTTACAGCAAGATTAATAGCCCCGTACATTCGGATGAATACGTGCCCAGGCACAAAAGCCACCAACGTCTCCAAAAAGGACTTTTTCAAACTCATGAACAATGCCGTGTTGGGAAAACCATGGAGCATTTGCCTAAATAATCCGAATTGATATCGTCCGTGATAGTGAGCAAGTTAAACTTTGAAGGCTCATCGCTGATCCGGCTTTTGAATCCAGAATAATCTTTGATGGTGGCTTTATTTCTGTTCACAATAAACAATTAAAACTCAAACTGACAATACCAATCTATGTTGGCTCGTCCGTGTTGGACTTGTCATAGCTGCCCATGTACGAATTTTACTATGACAAGATCAAACCGTTTTTTTTTTTCTTCAGAATAAGGCCGAGATCTTGTAGAAACTGATGCATATCACCACGGACGATGTGTACTCGAACATGGAGCAGCCAAGTTTGGTTAACGAATTTGATACCAACAAGTATACGAAAGAACAACCGTTGTTAATTAATGCCAATAAAATGGTTGTTGGCAAGTTTAAATATGAATGCTCATGCCAGCTAATTGAAGAGTATGTGGAACTGCGACCTATAACGCTCTCAATTGTGTTCGGCTCCAAGAACATTAAAGGGCCAAAGGTGTTCCTAAGGTTATTGTGCAAAAAGATCTCAAGCACCATCTTTACTTGGAATGCCACCGAGACCGAAGTAGGTTCGCACACATGGCATATATGATCCGATCCCAAAAGCATCGTGTGGGTGTGTACCGATGCACTAATGTGAATTTGTCCCTGCTCAATAAGAATAGATGGATACTCCTTAATGGAATCACCAATTACTCGTTGGGTCATCATGTTATTGCGACTGATATTGGTTAATGATGTACCAAAACAAATCTTGGTGGCAGTCCCGTATTTGCTCGAACGACTTGAGGTTCCTCTCGCACAAACGCACAAATGCATGGCTGTGAGGCTTTGCTCCACGCTGTGTTGGCTACTAACGAATAAGTGTTGGTTGTCTGAGTGCAATCCGTTCCATAATCGGGATTAAGTCAACGAACTATATTGGGTCAGTGGCACGTCGTTGTTTAATTCTTGGATTATTTTTCGATTTAATTCGTAAAACCGTAAGTTCTTTATTTTCTAATTTTACATTTTGTATTCTGGGAAATTAATTATTTGCTAAATTTTACAAAGATTTCTGTCTTCACTCTTTTCTGTTACTTATTTTATCATAGACTCATAACAGAGAATTGAGGGTTCGTCCGGGATACGAATCTTGGATACAATATTTCAGAAAACTTTGTTTTTAAATTAAAATTTTCCTAGTTTCAGAATTATTTAAATCCCAAGCATTTTTTCACATTTTAGAAATCATTAGTGAAATCAAGTTTTTTTTTACAATGTCATTAAAAGTGGATATCTTTCTTTCAAATCATACACTGGAGCAATTAAACTGTTGTAAAAAAGATGCATTGATTCAGCTTGCCAGACAATATGATCTTTCTGAGGAAAATGCTTTTTTAACGAAGGAGGAAAAAAAATATTTTGGTCCAGTATTTGGTGGAAAAGAACGTTTTGGATAAAAGTGCTTTGGTTTCGATCATTAAGTCTTTATCAGACTCTAACATCAAAGTAAAGGAATTAAAATACAAGATGGAATTGGAGTTAAGAAAGCTTGAACTTCAGAAAGGGGAGAAGCAAATGCAATTAGATAAAGAGGAAAGAGAGAGGGGAGAATGCAGTTGGATAAAGAGAAGATAGAGACACAAATGCAGTTACAACAAATGCAGTTACAGAAAGAAGAACAAATGTTATTGGAGAAAGAGGAGAGAGAGAGAGAGAAACAAACGCAGTTACAATCGGAGAAAGAGGAGAGAGATCAGGTGCAAATGCAAATGCAAAGAGAGAATGAAGAAAGTGAATATCAATTTAGAATAAGAGAATTAGAGCTGGCAAGTGAAAAAAAAACGTTCCCACTTTGCATACAAATTCAAGTTTTGATGTTACTAAAAAGTTTAGGTTAGTGTCCCCTTTTAGAGAAAAAGAAGTAGACAAATATTGTCCGCCTTTTGAAAATATTGCTGAACATTTTTAATGGCTGAGGGAAAATAGAACTCTATTATTACAGAGTGCACTTTTCGCCCAGGCCCAATATATATATGCATCCCTGTCAGCACAGCAGAGTGCTGACGATGATCTTGTTAAGGAATGCTTCTTAAAGGGTTATGAGTTAGTCCCTGAGATTTATGGCCGAAATTCAGGAACTATAAAAAAGAAGCTTGACAAAGTCCTGTCGAATTCGCAAGAAAAAAAAGGCAGTTTTTTAATAGATGATGCTCAGCCAAGAAAGTTGATCAAGAATATGAAAATCTCAGACAACTCGTATTACTTGAAGGGATCAAGAACTGTGTTCATAGTGAAATCAAGATTTATCTTGATGAGCATAAGGTCGAAACCGTGGAATATGCTGCTTGTTCTGCTGACGAGTATACCTTGGCTCATAAAACTTCTTTCGTAAGTAAGTCTTCCACTTGTTAGTCATCTGGTAGAAAAGTATTTTAACGTAACACAAGCCCTTCTAAATTTCAATTTGTCACAATTTTCGAAATCAAGCTTCAGATAAGAATAATCAGAAATCCTTATCTCTTCCTACGTTCACCTATTGCATGAAGAAAAGACACATTATTTCGGATTGCCATAAATTGAAAAATAAGCAACAGAATCAAGACAGACATATTCCAAATGCTCTTATTTCTAAGAGGCCAGGTCAATCAGTGAAACTGAAGCCTCATAAGTATCTGTCTGTTGTTTCATTAAAAATTGGGATTCTTATGAGACAACGCAGACCTCCCGAGGTACCTGCTTGTGACAAGTGGTCAGTGACTTATCAAATTGTAGTTTTAAAATCATACGGACAGAAAATATTAAGTCTGGCCCATGAAACTTCTTTGGCTGCTCATTTAGGGATTAATAAATTTTATCACAATATCTTGACTCACTTCTGTTGGCCAAAAATTAAAAGTGATGTTTGTAAATGCTGCAGATCTTGTCATACTTGTCAAATAGTAGGAAAACTCAATCAGAAGATACCTAAGGCTCATCTGCAACCTATTCCTGCATTTCACGAACCATTCAGCAGATTAATGGTAGATTTTGTTGGTCCCTTACCTAAGACCAAGTTAGGTAGCCAATATGTGTTGACCATAATGTGTGCGTTAACAAGATTCCCAGAGGCAATTCCTTTGAGGACTATTAAAACTAAAATATATCAAAAGCTTTGATAAAGTTTTTTTAAAACTCAATTTGGTTTTCACAAATCTATCCAATCTTATCAAGGGTCAAATTTTATGTCCGGAATATACCAGCAAATTATGTACGAATTAGGCATCCAACAATTCAAATCTTCTGCCTATCACCTTGAGAGCCAAGGGGCTTTAGAAAGATTTCATCAAAGTGTACTTTTGTTTGCTGTTAGGGAATCAGTTCAAAAACCATTAGGATTATGTCCCTTTCAACTAGTGTTTTGACTTACTGTGCGTACACCACTGAAGTTGTTAAAAGAGAAAATTCTTTCGCATGAAGATACTGAAATCAATCGCCTTTATTATACTTCCAATTGTAAGTATACTTTGTCAAAGACTTGTGAGGTTGCAAGAACGAATATGCACTGTACTCAGTCAAACATGAGACTGAGGTATGATACAAATACAAAGAAAATGAGATTTCAGCTTGGTGATAGAGTTCTGGCTCTCCTGCCCATACCACGAAATTCTCTTTAGGCGAAGTATTATGGTCCTTACACAGTTGAAAAGAAAGTAAATGATATAAATTATATCATAAATACTCCTGGGAGGCGAAAACAAAAACAACTTTGCCATATAAATATGTTAAAGGAATATTTTGAGAGAGATAGCCAGGTTATTCATGCAATTAATTCATTTGTATCTGTCACACAATTTGAGGATTTAAGCGAAGGAACGCAATCAGGATATATATATATATATATATATATATATATATATATATATATTATATATATATCTTTATAAATATGGTTAAATTTTGACAATTTTATAGTCAATAAGTATTCATTTATGTCTAGACAACTGCTTGGTTATCACTTTATAATTTTAATTTTACAAGAAAAAATGGCAGCTTTTAAATAACATTTATGTACAAAAATATAAACAAGATACATGGCTCTCACCTTGATTTGCCCCATAGTCGTGCTAGGGTATATTTATTAAATAACTTCTGTATCGTGTTCTTTCTTTCCTTTTTTCACAAGATACCAGGAAACATTTCTTTGATTCAGTAACAGTATCAGGCTCAACATCATTCATGTGCAATTTATATACGACATATGAATAAAATGAACTCCCTCGTTGTGTACAAATCATTTATAGCCACGGTAATGCCAGACTCAGTTAGCTCCACCCGCTGATTGCTGATAATTTGATCTTGTCAAAGGAAGCTCATCCCGACTCCATTAATTCTATCTTGATTGTCCCTGATTTTCAGCCCCCTGAAATCTGTTATTTATGGTTATGTTAGGGCCCTAAAAATGTTTTGTTCATCCACCCATCTTCTGAAATGATATTTTAATGTTTGGAAGTTTTCTATCTCAAAACTATAATATCATAGCACTGATTTCCAGTCAGACAAAATAACATGTTCACACACAAACAAACATACTTTGAAAAACAAATTATGTTGCCATAAACACTGGTTTCACATGCCAACTATCTATTGTTCTACAAGTAAATGAAGATATAGCAACTTTCTCAAAAGAATTGTTGCTGTGTCTATATTATGTGTGTATTTTATAATTCAGATTTAATATCAGTTAATTTGGTAACCACTTAAAGGGTTAAGTGCAATGTTTTCTTCCTATGGATACTAACTATATGGCTCGTAAGCATTTATATCATCATTTGTCCCTTCACTCCTCTAGTTTCTCCAGCCACTTCAGCTAATTAGCTTTTGATTGGCTGCCTTTAATTTACTAATCATCCCACATCCCCATTCCAAACCTTTTTGAGATGATACAGGAAGGTCTGAAAAGACCTACATTGGAAGCAGCAAACATCAATGAGATGCTTCCTATGGAGAAGAGGAATGCAGGTAATTCAAAGATGACAGCACGATGAAGCAGGGGGATCGGATACGTTGGGAAGATGCGATGTCCCGACACCTATCCTGGAGTGACATCGAGAGAGCTGATGCCCAACAAACTAGCTTCCTCTTACGCTCAATGTATGATGTTCTCCTTACATCAACAAACGTAAAAACATAAGGATTAACTGATGACCCAAATTGTGAACTTTGTGGTAGACTTTCAAATTTTGAGCAAGTGCTGTCTTCCTATAATATATCTCTAAACAACGGTCGTTATCGTTGGCTCCATGGCCATGTGCTTGCTGAGATTGCTACCGTATGGATATAACCAGGAAAAATACAAACAAGTGAAAAGCAGTCCAGACTCATCAGCTTTGTGAGAAACGTTGAGACACAAGACAAAAGACTGAAGCAAGAGGCATCTTGACAACAGTGCAGGATTGGGAAATGCAGGCTGATGTAAAAGAACAGATGAAGTTCCCAAGAGACATATGTAACACCAACTTCTGACCTAATATTGTTCTGTGGTCATTAGGTACCAAACAGGTGATTTTATTGGAACTGACAGTGACACGGGAAGCTAGAATAGAGGAGACATATGAGACGAAATTTGCCAAGTATCAGCCACTCATCCATGAATGCCATCGGAACGGATGAAAAGCATGGAATCTACTGTGGAAATAGGATGCCGTAGCTTTGGATCACAGACTTTTGGTGTGCCATGGGAGTCTTCGGGATTTTATAAGGTAGCCGCAGGAAGTTAGTTACTACGTTTGGGAAACAGGTCGAGGAAGCCATGAGATTACATATTGCGGAAGAAAGCGGATCAATAGAAAAACTAATCGGTTCCTGGCTGAGTCTGATTAGCTCAGTCGGCGCACACCTAGAGGGTGTTTTGGGTCAGCGCCGAAACCCTTTAGGAAAGGGAATCCCTACCTGATGATTAAACCATTTGCAGTGCAAAACTGTATTTGCATATATTACTGAACTTTGGCAATCAGTCTAGTTAGGATATTTCGTTAAACAGCACCAGCAAGTAATGCCTTCATATTTTAAAAGAGAGCATTTTCATTAAATAAATGTGCATTTGTTTACATCAAAAATTACTCAGGTCAGCAATGTTTATGTTTGATACCAAATAAAGTCTATGTTCCCAAGCTCATTGTCAACAATTACGTATTAATAAATAACTAACGAGCTAATTCTTCTGAATCATTTTTAATACAACTCTGTGTGTGTGTTACATGTGTTTCAAATATATAGTTAGATGCTTACCCATGTTGCCTATCTAATTGTCAACAATAATGTGTTGATAGCTAACTTGCTAACTAGCTTGCTAATTTTTCCCCATTTTTAACAATACTACATTGTAATCTCTGAATTGTGTGTGTGTGTGTGTGTGTGTGTGTGTGTGCGTGTGGACTGGTGTTCGATGTGTTTCAGAAATATACTTAGATACCTATCTATGTTGCCGAGCTGGTTGTCAACAATAATATACTTGTATTAACTTGCTAGTTACTTTGCTAATTCCTCTCTATTTGTTTTACTAAAAAACAGAAGATTTCTTTATTTATATGTTAGACATATATATGGCTTTTAAAACGAAGAATAGATGAAATCTTTGTCTCTGTCGTACACTGCGTTCCCCCTGTGTTAGTTACACATTTTTCCAGCTGATTAGGATATAAAAAGTTTCAAATGGTTGGCCCTTGTTACTGAAAAATATCATAGAACCAGCTAGGTATAACACACTTTGAAGATAACATTTCTTTATAAATGTAAAGTTTTAAAGTTACCAGATTTGCAATCAGTTGATTTGTTTTGCGATAAACGTGGTCCTAAAATGTCTAAATAGTCTTCGCTATTCTTATTATTGTTTACAGTTTTGCTTCAGATTCAAGATTATTGTTTTATCTGACTAATTCTTTTATGTGATTCATTTTGAGGTTTTCTAAGGAGTTAAAAGTTGGGATGGAATGTGAACTGTTGGTTATTAATGATAGATTTTAGGCTGATATATATACCCTATTTCTTCCAAAATTGAACTTACATATATATATATATATATATATATATATATATATATATATATATATATATATATATATATATATATATATATATATATATAATAAAATTGATAATCTTTCACAGCTTGGTATGTATTTTCATCTGTATATTGAGGCAAAATTAAATGTCATTTTACAAGTTCAAGGTATTCCTAGTCCCAATGGGGAAGGATCCAAACGATAAATATACCAAAAAGGTATCTGTTAGGAAGAAAATGTAGGTCTAGAAAGGTCTTATGAACTGGAATGTATCATATTTCTTGTTTGAACATCTGATAAGATTTGATAATATACTAGACGAAATACCTTAGATCGGTATATCGACAAAACAATTTATTGCTATTTCTGTGATATGGGAAAATGGCAAGGGTCATTTGTTTCATAGGCATACCGATTTAAGATAGTTTGAATCGTATCAGATGTAACAAAATGGGGTATATTCGGGTTTATTTGAATGTGCGACAGATACATTTTCTTCCTGTTGACCGCTTTCAGCAATATTTATTTTCTGTTTGCTTCCCGACGGTTCACGTAAATGACTCGGAATACCTCTCTAACAAGTTATGTGTGTATGTATGTAGGAGGGGTGACTCGCGTTAAATATAAGAAGCTCTATTTTACCTTTGATACTTTCAGGGATAACCAAACTAATGTTATTCTGACAAATATACAACTAAAACAGGATAATTTACTGGTAGGTCAATTGAAGAACAAAAACAAACATAAGATGCATATCTAACTATGCATAGATGAACTTTTATTTCTCAGACATTAAATGTAAAATAAAATTAAATAAATATGAGGTCAAGAAAATCTTGGAAATAAATGTATTAAATACGGTAATAATTTATACAAAACCAAAGTCATTTGACAATTATATTAAAATAGTATCAAAATAGGGTAAATGTAATCTGCCGTGCCGATACATGCACAAAACCGCTTTGGTCTCCCATGTTCTGAACATTTGATTTTGAGATGAATGTGATATGTAAAGGCAAGCGCTTTAGACAACTCAGGAAGGAAGTTTATGTTTAGCAGGGTCTAATCTGCCAGAATATGTCACGTTTCTATTTTTGAACATCTGATACGATTTGAGAATATACTAGACAAAATACCTTAGATCCGTAAGCCGATGCGATAATTGATTGGCATTTCAATAATGACGTGGACACAATGGCAAGAGTTATTTTACCAGGCTGCATACTGATCTAAGATATTTCGCTTAACACATTCTTGAATTTTATCAGATGTAATAAAATCTGATAGATTTGTGTAGCTTTGAACCTGTCAGACCTACTTTTGTCCTGTCAGCTACTTTTAGCAATATTTTTTTCAGCACTCTTATCGGTGACTTGGAATACCTCTCTATTGGAATACCTCTATATTGTGTGCCTGTGTGTGTGTGTGGGGTGGTGGTGGTGGTGTGTTTAGATTAGGGACTTGCAGTAAATATAAGAAAAACTCGTTTTAGTTTGATAATTTAAACAAGAAAACATAACTTTTATTGTAACAAATATGCAACTAAAACAGAATAATTCATAGGTAGGTCAATTGGAAAAAAAAAACCAACAAATCCATAACGTTACATCTTGCAATGCATAGATCAACATTTATATCCCAGACATTAAATATAAAATAAAATTAAATTAATATAAGGTCAAAAATCTTGAAAAAAAAGTGTATTAATACCGCAATAATTTTTCCAGAACCAAAGTCATTTGATAATTATGCTAAGTTAGGAACAAATATGGCTTAATGTAAGTTTCCTTCGCCGATACATGCACACCACCGTTTCAGTCGCCGCTGTTCTCAACATTTGGTTTTCATTTTGTATTAATCGCTGGTGCAACAAATGCAAAAAACTGTCTGCAAGATTCTTTGTAACTATTTATGATCAAGTAATACATCTACTGTTATTTTCTGAAGATTCTGGCAGGATCGTAGTACGCACTTCAGTCCCAAATATAAAGGTAAAATAACTTTTTGAATGAAAAAGAAAATAAGTGTCGGAGGTCATCAACCACACGTTACACACACACACACACACACACACACACACACACACTCTTATATATTATAAGATTAAATGACCATGGCTGGGTATCTATCGATGTGCAAATTTTACCTAATCACTCACAAAGTAAATAAATTCCGAAGGACTTTATGTAAACTTTGTGAGTGATTAGGTAAAATTTACATACCGATAAGTAACCAACTATGATCATTTAATCCTTATAATTCCAATTTACTTCTTTTCTAACATCTGATTAGCAGATTTAACCAACGAAACATTCACATTTATTTACATCGAAGTTTTCTTTCATTAGCCTCTTAACTGCGATATAAAACATAGCCCAATCTTCAGTAGCCTAGATTCAAAGATTCTTAACACAGTGATACGGGGTAGAATGTCATTGCAGGTCATGCCATTGATATACTGTTATATTTTAATATATAAAAAATGGTTGTTGCGGTTAAACTAGGAATATTCCCTTTTTTTTTTTGAAAATTACGCTTGCGTATGGCACGTGTTGTTATAGCAACATCGTTGTTACTTTCTACGCATTTCGATCTTTTAAAAGCAAAATCGCGTCCATTTTTAGTGCCATTCCTTGGTTGACATGACCCTGACCTTTAATAACCGCTGCTGTAACATGTTGTCGAGGTGGAATACAATAATTTCCGAAGATTGGCTTCTAAAGCCTCCCATATGCCTTCTTCGGCAAAAGGGATGAGTGTTGGAGTGAGGATGGTCTGTACATTTGCATTGTTTTAACTTCTAATGGTCGATTTTAAGCTGCGGCTTGTCATTTTTTATCGGAAATCACAGGAATGAGTGGGTGGGAGCTTGTTGTTATTAATATTAGGGTGTAAGGCGTTGATATAGATAAAACTTCACATCAAATGATTTTTCAACAGGGAACCAAAAGTTGTTCGCAGAATTTATCGATTTGTAAAAAATTCCAGATCAGCATCACGTGATCGTTTACATCCAATCAAAGCGTAGAAGACGCAGTCAATTTACAATAATTGAAATTATATATATACACTCCATTTAAACGATGTTGTAAACCAAAAAGCTAGACTTGTACATAAAATTACTGATTATTACGCATATTGTGTGCAAGTGCATCATTTTAGGTGTGTCATTATCGGCTTGAAATAAAACTTATTAACCATAATGTAAATAGCCCACGAATCTTGAGTTTTGTAACAGAGGAGAAAACCATTGACTTTTTAATGGTCTCCTTTCTTTATTACAAGCCGTCTTGGATAAGAATTAAATACATATTTAACGAAGAGTGAGGAACCTATTTTATCTATATGTGTTTCATCTGAATCTGATTTGGAGCCAACAGCGACTATTATTAAACCTTGTTCTTTCACAGCAAGTGGTCATAAATCTAAATGCTTGGATACAGTAGCTTACTAAAGGCGGAGCGGGGGTGGGGGGTGGGCCGGATAGAGCGGCAGCCTCGGGTGACAGAGGTCTTGGGGTGCCAGAACCCCTTTCGGTCATCATGGTCGCCCCGGGCGCCATTTACCATTAGTACGCCACTGTTTGGCTGAGGTTTTCCGCACGTTTAAAAACAATCAGTCATGCATTTCGTCATGTACTATCGTCCGTGAATGCAACTTATGCTAAAGTGACGAGTCAACGTGACATCATTTTATTTCTCTGGGCACTATTAAAATTGAACATTGTTTCCATTGTTTCATCCCCGCACCCATCATCCGCGTGTTTAAATATTTTGTCTATATAAAGTGAAACAAGCGGTAGATGTGCTTGATATTCATGCATTGTTTGCAGTGGATCTCTTCTGTGTATTGTATGCATGGAGTTCAGGGTGGAGGAAGTCGGGGGATTACCCGAAACACAGACTAGGTTGTAAATTATTTAAATGTATTTAGTTCCTTTCTTCAAAGTTAGAAAATAAGCACATTGATGTTACAAGTAATTTGACGATTTAATTTATTATTCAAGAGATATTCATGTCAAATACATGTAGATGTCTTGTACAATATTTATGAGATGTAAATTGTTGTTCTACCTTTTAAAACATAGAGGATAAAAAACATTTCGTTTCGTACTGTACAAAAGTTCAGAATATATATAGAAAAATATCTTTAGTTCTTGTAAAATATACTTGAACTACAGCGATTTAAATTCATGTGAAACTCTGATATTTAAAACACAAAATAAACCCCACAAGATGAACATTACTACAATAATTCACTTTTGATGGCTCTTAACATCCGTGATAAATGTAAAATGGCATTACCATATATGCAGCTTGTTCAGGAAATGAGCTACATTTAATGAAGAGCGTGCGGCGTACAAAAGCAATGAGAGAGAGAGAGAGAGAGAGAGAGAGAGAGAGTAAACTTCAGTACACATGAGCCCCACAATCACATTACACAACAAATGACTCGCCTTATCCATTGCTCTAAAATAACGGTTAATTGTGTTTTCCTCCTAGAAGAAGAAATTACTGTACAGTGAAACATTCATCACATCGGCGACTGTCCTGAATAGTCTTTTATTAACACATGAATTATCGCGTAAGCAAAAAAATCCCCCTCTCTCTCTCTCTCTCTCTCTCTCTACACGATGAGGCAATATAAAGTTAATGAAAATGAATGTATAGAGCAGTGTTCCTTTAAATCTGGTCCCTACTAGTAGCTTATAATGAAAATATACACCAATCCATATTGAGCCGACACTATAAAGTACCATAGGGTTTCATATCGTTGCTAAAATCTGCCAGTTTATATGTACCGCATACAATAATACAAAGAAAGGTTACTCTCCTCGTTTCTTTTATGACCTATTTAAGAAATTAGATATCTCAAGGTACATTTTGTTTAGTGTAATACGTTTAGCACAGATTTTTAGCTTTCATAATCGACATTTTAAGCATATGCCAAATTTGACATTTTGCGTCAGTGATAACCTCAATGTTCGTTCACAAATGAGAGCGTAATAATTCATTTAGTGCATTGCAATACAGTTGGAAAATGGGGTGGAATTTGAGTAGCAACTAAACTTTGATATGTACGTTAAAGGTCGATTTACGAGATAAGCATTGGTGCTAAATATGTCATGATACGCAAGCGTGGCTTGAAATTGAAATATCAGTCTCAATTCTTAAAAGTATCGCAGAAGAAATGAGATAAGTGTCCTCCTTGCATATATATATATATATATATATATATATATATATATATATATATATATATATATATACACGTTATGAACAGGTACATTTTAGCAACGTTTTACGTTATGAGCCCCGGTGGTGCAGTATTGTCGGACACACCATTCTATATGTAATGTACGTATGGCAGATATGTTATGTCCCGATTACTGTAAACCTTTTCTTTTGTAGATATCCAGCCTTGATTGCCATGCCAGCATCGCAGACCGGTAACTAGTAAATCTGCATCTTCCGAGTAGGGTCAAGGGACAGCTTTTTGCACGTATTTAATTTCGCATCCACATGCCTAATATTAGAAAATTATCAGAAAAAAATAAAATACACAAGTGAAGTTAATAAGGTTCATAATTTTGGATTACTATATTAAAACAAAGAATAAAATTATTATTCACTTAACCTGATAAGTCAATGCTAGTTCATAACAAAATAAGTTTCTTCAACTCATCCCAAATTTATACATGTATTTTTTGTGTCTGACGGTCATTTTTGATACCATGTGATGCTCACAGTGCAAACACAAGCCCTTTCCCTTGGTGATAATTCTGAAGAAAAAAAACATTGTATACTTTACAGCTTGATGCAATTCAAAATAGTTGCCATCCATGCTGTTTTTAGGATATTCTACTGGCCTTGAAGGACTCAAGGCCCGAATGATATGGAAAAGTGTGAACCAGTCTATAAATGTGAAAAGAAAATAGAGTATATATGCGTTTCATAGGCCAGAATTGGATGACAATGAAAGTAAGATTTAAAGAAAAATAATCATTGGAGAGCGTATATTAGTTGTGACTGTAAAAAATCCAGATACATTGTTTTATTGATAGAATTTCAGTCCCTTTACAGACTTGAGTTGTAAATGCTCATTTCTGAATTCAGCACCTGACTCTTTTCTTTTACCTCACATCAGTTTCAAGAACAACACAAGCCTGAAACACATAATTTACAAACATATCCATATGCTAAATTTTTAAACAATAATATCTGAAAAAGTCACATCAAAACCTTCAGCGAAGATATTTGACAAGGGTCAGTTTACAAAATTATTTCCTGTCTATTTAATTAGAAGTGTAGCTAAATATATGGTAGAGAGTATACCAAACTGGGAACCAGACTAATGCTGCTCTGAATAGACCTGTATAGAAATTAATTTGCTTGCATCAACAGGGAATCGGTTACTATCGACATAGCCCCGACAATAATTCCGATTGGTACGCCTACGACGTTTGTTGTCGTTACCATTCAAATTACACCAAAACCAATAATTGTTGCGGCTGCAAAACCACCAATTCCATCTACGACCAAAGACGTGCGTTTTTATCTTACTATAATGGCGGTTCTCTTGCTGAATTCATATCGGAGCTCTTGCTCCGCTTCCATTATTTTTTCGGTAACATTTAGGATCCATCGTATTTCTTCTAGTAATATTACAATTGGTATTACAACTGCACGACAGGCAGATCCTGTCTGGACCATCACGTCCAGGTGTAATACGCACACACACTTCTAGCCAATTACTCTTTTATGCATGGTACAATTGTCATACACTTATAGAAGAACTTAGTCTGAGGAATACTTAAATCTCCGGCGATTGGGAGCTCTGGGGGTCTAGTGCCCATTTTGTATTCAAAAACGCACCGATTGCGCCTATACCTTTTACATCTAACGTTCGTCCTTGCCCAATGACTGTCACCCGAACAATTGCATCCTTGCTGACTGCTATTCGAGATCTTGTTTTGTCTCATTTGAGTTAATGTTGGTCTAAACTAGTCATTGGTGAATGTAACCGGGGTGGATACATCGGTGAATTCCACTTCGCCATTGTAGAGCAATCCCTGGGTGTTTTCGCACCTGATTGTGCTGTGAACGCTTGGGAGTTTCACGTGCATCTGCGATGATTTCAAGTTGACTTCGAGTTGGTTTTGGTACATCAGGATGATTCCAATGGCCAATGCCTACTTGACCCTTAACAAATTATGTGTTAGTTCATAACATTGTTTGGTAACACCACTTTTGAAGCAGATATTCAACGACAAGTGTAAAACAATTACTATAGCATCCATTGCTAGTTGGTCCAACACCCCGTCAGTAGATCTGGCAACCTCATCACCACGGACATAATTATTTATATGTAATAATAAATATAATCTTAAACACAAACAACACATACGGTTAAGTACCCGTTAGGATAGTTTTAGTCCTTCAAACGGAATTTCAATCCTGACTCTAATTATGCTGTTACTGTGCAGTTTTAATAATCCTTAAGCGATAACAGTTGTACATAACCAAGATGCTGTTTATCATTTGTCAGTATTTTCATTGGCCCCTACAAACCTTTAGTTTCGTTAATGAAAAGCAATAATTCTGACTTCCGCACCATTATGATGTGAGGTTTAGATTATCAAAACCATTGAAATAAAAACTGGAAACAAGTAGACAATTTGCTATGTTTTCCTCTTCAGTTGTTTAATCTCCTTCATTGGTTAACATTCCCCCGATTGCTGTTCATGAATTTACAATAGGTTTTAAGTTTATCATTGTGATCCTCAAAAATCACAAAACCACCTGGGACAACGCCATCAACACGACTAGTAAGTTTACTAGTTAATTTTTGTGTAAACTATTCATTTGCACAACGGCTTTGGTGGCAAATCTGCTAAAATCTACTTCAGCACCGTGTCGTCGAGCTTGTTGACGTCCATAAATGTTTATAGACATTTGCATAATATTAAACGTACTTCAATGTGGACACTTAAGTACATATTAAACGTACTTCAGTGTGGACACTTAAGTACATGCAGCGCTTCAACACGATGACAACGAACATACATATCGACAACAGGTTGTCTGAGCAACTCCAGATGTTTCAGTGAAAAGTAATAACTCGGGTATATGGTATGAAGATGTTGGGAAATTTTGAAAACAGTGTCGATGTTTTGATGCCGGTCCGTCTGTGCAATATGAGTATAATAAAGCCGAATTCCTTCATAGGGTTCCTAGTGATCGTTTACAGGTCTTGTATCTGCATTATTAGTTACATCTTTAACAAACATCATTGCTGCGCCAGCTGTTTTCGTATACTCGTCTATGTATCTGGCTAGTTAGAGAATCTTTGTGGCAACATCCACGTTGTCAAGAATTGATTCGATTTCATTTCTGTTGATGGAGTAATGTGCACTGTTAAACAATACCGTTACAAATCCAATCCAGGCATAAGCTTGGTAATCAGCATCGCCATTTTGTATAAATTTTTCCTCAATTTGAAATAATTCATCACACAGTGGAAAAAACTAGATGTGTCTTGCACCCTTAATTCTAATTTTAATTGATTGGGTCTCTGACCGGGTATGAGTAATACTAAAAATCTCTTTTACTTTGATTTCACATCACAGGTGTGCCCATTGTCAAAATGCAAGATTATATATATCTTTGAACTGATCCATGGTGAAAGTAGATTAGCCTTATACCTTTCATTCGAAGTGGAGCAAATAAATTTACGTTCGTGAGATTAGCAGTGGACAAGAAGGGTCCTAGTGTAAAAATTAGTCGGCGATGATATCTCGGCTTCATTAACAAATTTACAGGGAACATGACTTGATTCTAATAACCAACCGTGCTTAGACGGTTTAGGTGTTGATTGTGCAGAGAAGTAAATGACGGAAAAATCTTTCACTTTCTTCAAATCTTCAGATCGTTTCGTTTTGCGTGATGCCATTAAATAATACAGTATATAATACAATCCCGTCTTCATACTGTGTATGATGTCGCGCAAAACCACATACTGCAAATCCAACCCGAGTTCAAGCCCGTAATTGACGAGTAGCGAATACTGGAAATTGTGTTCGATATCAAAAGAAGTTGTACGTTTGTAGGGAGAAACCGTGGACGCGAAGGGGGCGATGATCTCTAGGCTGCATCAACAACGTTACAGGTAACACTATATAGTAAATACACTAGTGAAAAACACATTTCTGAATACAATTATTGTGCGCCTGGTACACGGCTTTCTATACGACTTGATTCTAACAAACATCCAAAGCCTGGAGAGACACCAATAAATCGTGTTGATGTTGCATGTAACCGACATTGCCTAGCTTATATCCGTGCAAGACAACGTGCCCACGTTGATCTCACAAAGACCCGAAGAAAATTGCGGGATCAGGTGCTTGAGAACCAAGCGCAAGATAGATCATCGAAGGAGGAATGCCGACCAAGATTATGCCTGGAGGCTCTGCGTTCTGAGGAAGGAAGTGCACTCATTAGATGTAAATAATATTAATACAAACAAATAATAGACATAAAATGTCCGACATTATCAAAAATATAATATAATCCGCTCCGCTTGGGTATTGGAGAGGTGAAAAGCAAAACCGTTAGCAATTGCGAAAAAGGTCACTCATGAGATAGTTCAAACGTTGTTGGTCAAACAAATGTTGTGGCAAATGTACCTACCAGTACCGAAAAACATTTCACGTGGTTGTTTTGATGTCCAAAGACCTAATAAGGCTCATCAGCGCGGTCTCTTATTTCTTCCACATGATAGTGTGCGTAATCATGGCGCATAAGAGTGAGCACATGTGAGCGCTTTAACCATTGTCGATGTTTTTTCTAACATATGCAAAGAACCATTGACATCAAAAGATTATGCAAGTATCGAAGATGCACCCGAATACATTTATAAACGTTCCTGCTTAACAATACCACGATATTTATCAGTGGATCCTGGTAAAGAATTTCTTGGATATATTGTCGCTTCTTTTGTCCAAACACCGTCTGCGAGTTCGTGTTGGACATTTTAATATATCTCGTGACCAAGATATTGAGGAATCATTTAAACGCACGCATGCGGAGCGGTTATTTGGTCATCAGCACGCGCAGGAATTATTAATTAGGTATCTGAGTGCAGCGCATTCACGAACCGCAGGGCGATCTCATGAATGGGTATCACGTCTTCCATTAGTCATATCAGCACTAAACAATGAAGTCACACACACGATTTGATTTAAACCAGCAAATATGATTCGAGAAAAGACTGTTACATTTACACAGAAAATGATCTCATAGCTGGCACTTTGTAAACCATTTGGAAACATGTTTGATCGGTATCTGTATGTACCTGGAGAGTTAGAAGATGGACATCTTCGTGCAAATAAACCGGTATGGTACATCGGTGTGTTTACGATATCAGAACGGAATGATACTCCACGACAAGCAACCAATCTAAGTTTGTCAGGTTCACTATTATATACAAGAATTGACTATAATCGGTTTGCTCCGATTCTCGATGGTGTTTCAGAACATAGCATTGTTTATTACCTTAAACAAGAAGTTATCAAACTCATTTGTGGCCTTAGTTCTCAAATCTTTATTAATCTGCACATAGGTCACCACCCAAGAGTGCTGGCAAAATTCAAGCACTCGATGTATCTTGATTTCAAGCATACCCAATCGTAGATACAGCTGAAGATTTTGCAGATACATAATTGTGTTTGGTGCTTAGAATTATTTCTAGCTGGATGAATTCAGTGTATTTACGTGCAGATTCACTCGTGAATGTTATTATCGATCATAATCATGACTATTGGTGAATATAATTGTTGTCGAATTAATTTAGCTCTAAATTCAATCTGTTTAAGAAACATCTAAATCGTGTCTGGTGCGCAAGCGCCCTGGGCACCATAATGGATTGGTGCCTCGGGTCGCCTTTCACACCAAATTACTGTATAATAAAACCATCATGAAACTAGTTCAGCAACTTGTGGTGTTTGGTCATAGTTAGACGCGTTCGATTCTTGAAATTTTCAAAATTATCGAAATTTTAAATCAGCTTGGTCCTTTAATCAACATAAAAGTTTTCAAACGTAGATGTAAGTTCATGTTCAAAGGCGGATAATATATATTTCAACTTAGTAACTCAGTTACCCATCACTGACTATTATACCAACTGGAGTAACTCTATTATCCATCACTGAGTATTACACCAACTCGAGTTCGACCTGACTGTGTGTGCTTGCATTTAATAGCATCAAATGTCTTAGAGAGTTGGTAAATTTACACCATAGTTTTTGCTATGCTGCTTTTACAGAAGATTGGTGAGTTAAGATTCCATTCTTATACATCAATTGATGTGTTCTTGCATATAGACCATCAAAGAATTCACCCACTTCAGACGAAGCGGGTGATTTAGTTAATGACAGACACTTCATTTTCTTCAACAACATACTATAAAATTTTCATCCTGTTGTGAGTATACACCTGACCTAGAATATTCCGTTTCATTTCTAAGATCATTTCTAAATTATTCAATTTATGAATGTCTTCCAGAATGTTTCTGAAAACGCATATAACCTCTTTAAGGCTTCTTTCAAAAATCTGTATAATGCATTCAAACGATACAGCGATTGAAGTTTTCTACAACGTACAATATGACACAGCCTTTTGGTAGATTAATGGCATTGCAGGGACCTCCATAAATTCCTTCAAAATACTTTTAGAGTCAATCTGCATTTATCTCCTGATATATATATATATATATATATATATATATATATATATATATATATATATATATATATATATATATATATATATATATCACGGCAATTCGTTAATATCAAATAAAATGTCTCTGTCCAAGCTGTGATTAGTTAATTAGTTCTTTGAAGTTATTGGCCATCCACTAATCAAAAGCTGCTCGGTACGAGGTTTTCCTACCTTGTGCAGTCCAAATCAGTTTTAGATACGATTAAAAGATTACGTGCATAGGCAGGTCAGATCGATAAAGACTAATTCCTGAATGACTCTTGTTTGTTATTTACTTATGTTATATTAGAAGTATATACCTGCAAGTATCCAGCGTAATAGATATGCAGGTCTAGATTAGTCTTTATGGAAAATAATTTTCTATATCGATCGCGAATCAATTTATTGGGAAGTTTTAAAAAACAAACAAAGTTATAACCAAATATTGGCAACGTTTCTATTACCGTTTGTATATTTCGATCACATACTATTAAGGATTAAATATATATCCTTCGAGCCAAAATATAGTATATTTCATCATTTTATCTATACATGAACCGTTGTTTATCAGTCTGCGTAACGTCATCCAAAATCGACATTGTTTGTCAACAAATCGTTGGATAAGAACAATGTATGAATGGGATACTCTTCTAACATATCTTTACACAACAATTTGCGTAACGTAATCCTTAATCCATTTTGAAATATACTTTTCTCGACTCTAACGTTGTTCCATGTACAAGATAACGAAGCGATTCCAGGTCACCAGGTCTTGTTTATTTAATGTTTCAACTTCACGTGACACATGTCAATCGCCTTGTCAATCGCACGTTGGCCGAAGAAAGAAGTATTTAACGTTGCAAGGTGGCATTTGTTTCCATTTCAAACACTTTGAGCCACAGCCACATTGGACGTCTTTCAATCTATCCGTATTCATTTTGCTTTTACAAACAGGACAAAAGTGTGGATTTTTTTTATGAGATACTCTATTATATCCTTAGAAAATGGATCTTTGAGAATATTACATAATTACAACATTGTGTTATATTAATTTGAAGCATACTGAGCTTATTCACCATTTGCTGCTTTACACGGCTTCAGGAAGAAATTAAAAAGCTGGAATGTCGTGTAGACACCCATGCCTTGTGCTCATCCTGTTCCACACGATTCTAATCTGGTACATTTATGCTAATGCAATCATTGAAAATGATCGTAAGGAAAATAAGACGAAATCACTAGAAGACGGATCAACTTGTCGTAATGTGTACCAATACTTTGGAGATACTTCCTGTCAAGCAAACATCAAGCATTACATAACGGATGCAATAAACACCGTGCTAAAGAGGCAGAATAGAAGTGATGAGAATTTAGATGAAAAAATCATAGCTTTGTCTGAAAAAATTGAACTCTTGGAGAGAAAGATGGATTACAAGTTGGATAGATGTGCATGGTGTTTTGGTAAGATTTTTACGCATCTGTATTAGTTACATCTTCATCATAATGTTGAAACAAACTTGCATACTGATTTTTAATTAAATGTATTGTGTTTGAGAAAGCGAAAATGTGTTTTGGTCAATACATCTGCTTAGCGTAGAAGTGTTAAAGGAAACGGTATAAACACATATCTTGATTTTGCTGCTGTTGATCTTTTATAACATTCTTTTTGTTAAATTACAGTAAAATGCTTTGGAATACATTTTTAATTCCGACAATTGTTTTTATTGTATTTATTAACTCTATTCTTATTGATGCTTTATGTTTTTATCGCTTCAGACGTATTAGTAGCGCTATTGTTTTTTTCTGATAAGAAAATCAAATGTGCTTAAGATAATGATTCTTCTAAGTACTAGATTAGGAAGTTTCTAAGCACAAACAACGTCATAATAACCATTTGGATGGAATAATGGTTTAGTTTCAAGGTTTTATAGCCTCGCGGAAAGAAAGGTACATTGCTGTACAACTTTCAAACATTCGAGAAAGTCAAAATACACATACACGTCTTTCACCTAATTAGAATTATATAGTTTATGATTGTTGCGAATAACCACGTGTTCCCGTAAACAAACAACTGATGCAAATGGCAGCTTACATATGCTCAAGAATAGGGCTTGAAATAGCACAAAGTACAAAATCTTTGCCTATTCTTAAATCGAATGTAGTTCTTACTATTTTTCGAAAGTGTAAGTATGATATTTTAAAATATGAGGAAAAATATAATACGCTAACAAAGGGATTTGGGTTTTGAAATAATTTACCTCTACAGTTCAGAAGTGACACATCTTACAATCTTCTGAGAAATTCGTACCATAAGTAACGATTAGTTATGCACCTGAAACCAAAATCAAACCCCATGATTTAGAGAACAAACAAAAGCCAATTAGAAGAATTTCACACTACTTCTAAGATATATACATCCAGTATTAAATAACTTATATCACCAGTGAGAATAAAGACAGGGAACATATTATATTTAAATTTTGAACATTTTACGATGTGTGAAACTCAAGAGACAAACCAGCATTTTATTTACAGGATCGAATGAAACATTTAGAGTCAATAATTTGCCCTGCAATCTTTGTTTGTGATGGAAGTATAACCTAATGTTCAGAGTTTTTAGCAAGATAATCTGAAAATTGCATTCTCAGAATAATTCGTTGTAAATGAGGCCTTTATAGGCCAATATCATGGTTATGCTTGAGTAATTTAATTTAAATTTAAAAATTATTAAACAAGAAACTTTAAATGATTAATCAGTTTGTATGACTCTTTATTTGTCACAAGCTTTCGAGGGAATAAAAGGAAAAGAAATATCCGAGTTCTCGAGCTTTATAAAAAAAATTCATTTAGAGAAAATAATATCCTTTTGGTTGGAAATAAAACTTTGCAATCCTATCGATCGTTAATGAAAAGAGTTCGTACACGTAAGCGTCCATCAACATAGTAGCTTCTCCCCGACATAAACAATAACGACAAAACAACATACTGATTTGTATGTCACTTTCTGTTAGGTCTATTCTTATATATGGGGCTGTACGCGATTTTGTAAAATGTAAATGGACACCGCCTCTTAAGTACCTGGAGTATTTAGTGAGTTGAACAAACAGTGCAGGCAGATTACGGTTTTGTGTCTAAGTCATTTTAACACTAGGGACACACTTAGAGATTGAGTGAACATGAAAGTCGGATTCGATTGATACTGATCTTAATATAACATCGGAAGAATATGACACAATAATAAAAGGTGGAAACTATGCCAAACTGCATGCTAAATCAAGGGCGAAATATCATTATGTTAGCAAATGTAACATATATATTTTCACTAGATTATAGAAGCTTGAAATTTTTCATGATGGTGTATTGCTTGCAAGTTTACGTTCGTAAATGAGTTATTATCGGCCGCATTTAAGCGGTTATATTAAATTTATTACGTATACCCGGTTAACATTTTTTCTAAGCGTTTGAGTTCTGCATATTTATAACAATGATTCAACATTTATGATAAAGTGGAAACAGCGAAATAAAAAAGTGAGTTGTCTTTAATGACTGATAAATGGTTTTTGCAGGTAATGCCAAGTGTCCGTCTGGATACGTATATTATGAACGAGACAAATTTTGCTTCAAGTTCCACAACGAATGTAAATCCTGGTCTGAAGCCAGGACAGTTTGCCAGCAAGAAGATGGAGACTTGATCAGTCTGAAGGCAGAGAACTTTGACTTCTTCAAGGACGTGTCACGATCGAAAGACGGTAATGTGTCAGCAGCATCATCTTTATTCATATTATACTAGTACTACGACTACTACTACTACTAATAATAATAAGTAGTAATAGTTGTAGTGGTAGTGGTAGTTTGTTTTACATGCTGAAGGAAAGGTTTGATGCAAACGTCATTAAATTCAAGGAGTGTATAGGATTTAACGTCACTTCAGCACAGTTACATTCATCAGATCAAAAGCCATGTTCCAAAAATGTAAAGTCAGATATTTCAAAAATAAAATATAAAGTTATAAAGGTTACAAAGACGCTCACGGTTATAACCCGTTTATACGTTCTTAGTGATATCGAAATGCTTGTTATTTTTGGTGGCCTGAGCAGAATAACATAATAGAGAAGTTGCGTCACATATAGATAGATAGATATATGAATAGAACGATTTATGTGTAAAGTGAGCAATAAACAGGAGTTGGAATAAATGGGAGTATAATATCCACTACTTAACTGTAATATTTATTAAAATAATCAGCTAACTTTCTGTATTATCTTGGAGTTTAGGTAACTGCTTTAACGTTTGGGTTGGTGCAACGGACATTTCGTCAGACGGACAGTGGTACTGGTTGAATGGTGAAAGGGTTACCTCCTTTTTCTGGCACCCAGAAGAACCCAATAATAATGGAGGAAGCGAGCATTGCGGCGATCTACATGTGTTGCGTGATTACAACTTAAATGATGACGTCTGCAGTTTCAACGCACGTTTTATTTGCCAGATAATTTAAAATTCCATATGGTAGCAAGATTTCCCACATCCAAAGACATAACGACATACTGTTTTACGTGGTGATAACCTACATTTCACTAGTTTAGATAAGTTAAATATATTTGGTACTGTTTGTTCACTGTTTCAGCTGTATTTTATGCATGCATGAAAGATTGACAGGACACAAACATTAGGTATATTGACATACAGTAATAATATTGAATAGCTTAGTTGCAATAATCAACCTTAATGTTTTTGCTGCCGACCCCAGCAAAACACAACATTGTTCCATTTTTAGGACAAACCCGTAAGGTATAATAAAGGAATACAGAAAGGAGCAGAACAATATTTTACGGCATCTAAAATTCCCAAATCAAGAATTGTTAATAAAATTAATAGAATTTAGTTCACATTTGTTTTGTTCTCCAACAGTTCAATACATGTATTCTGATTACGTAGGTTATAAATAACGTTGATTAATACATTTTAAAGTGACAATGTCCACATCATTTCCTTATCAGCAGCTTCGTCAAGCCTAATGCAAGACAAGAATCGTTTGTAATGTCTATACATGTTCATATTCGTATCAACGTTTACAGAGGGATAACCTCTTAAAAATGCTAAATAGGTTGATATGCCTCAGTCCAGAAAATCAATATCAGTTACTATGCAGTGCTATTTCGGTTTTGGATGTGGGAAATTGTTTCTGGCTACCATATGACATTTTTAAGTTTCAGTTGAATACGTCAACTGAGGTAAATGATTTTCATGACACTCTAACATACAATCTTAACGTGAGACTGTCCCTGCCGGGAAAAAAACGTATTCTTTAGGGAAAATCTGGTCTGATACATTTGGAAGTCGCGTATGCCCTATAGCAGAAGTGTTTAACAAATTTCAAGTCTGACAATTGACAGAGGATGTCATTAATTTATCATATGAACGTGTTTGTGATACGAATCGGTCTTGCCAATTGTTAGTAAACGGTTGTGTTAAAACTCAGTAAACCGCATTTATCCAAAATTAAAATCAGGCTTGAAACATGGGATTATAAAGTCATGATATTGGGTGGTTTGAGATTATGAGCACGATGCTTGCATATTAATGAGATGATCTTGCATCTAATTGGCTTACCTTTATATGACCGTGGAAGCAATATTTCTGATCTAATTAGGATATAACTTCGAATAAATGCTTTTAGCAATTAGATAGAAGTAAATTTCAATAATGTGTAAAAAAATTCATAGTAATGAGGTTTGTTTTCCGTCTGGTTGATTGAGATTGTTATCACTCTGGAAGCAATAATTCTCCTCCAAGTTTGATCAATCTTATATATCAATGGTCTTGGATGATTTTGATAAGGAAACAAGATCAACGCATATGATTGGGGTGTCACTGCATCTGATTGGCTGAACTTGTTACCTTTCTAAAAGCCATATTTTTGATCTAACTGACTTTGACGAAAATTCAAATCAAAGTTTACATGAGTTTGATAATGCATGGGATCTCAAACATATCATCAATATATAGTTGAAAAGGTTAAACCAACACGATTTACAATTCGGGAGATAGTTTTCAAAAGTTATGCTTTTACAATATTACATAAACCTTCCTAGTGAAAAAGTAAACTGTCCAATATCTGCGTCAGATGAGCAATATCAGGCTCACTTTAGGCATCTTATTATCAAAACTTTGTCTCTTTATTCTAACAATAAAATGTAATTTAATTTCTTATAGTCTTTTTATTGTTTTTATTGTTTGATTTTCGTTTTCGCTCCGTAGTCTGCTTGCGTTTACAACGTTTGATTAGAGCTCACCATTCACTTCGAGTACAAGGTATGTAGATCATTTAATGCAGGTGTGCGATAATTTGTATGGTATATTGTGCAGACAAATATCTTATACCATATCTGAGATTGTGTTGTTTATGATAAAAATGGTTTTAGAAAGGTGTAGGTCAAGAGGTTCCATACAACTCGATACTTCTTTCAGTAAGAACGACATCCACAGAATGATCTCATTTATATAATGTACAGTCACACACAAAAAAAAAAGAAAAATCGTTTTTGCTTTAAATATCAGTGTGTGCTATAACTACACTGTAAAGATTGATTCGAAGGGAAAATTTGTGTCTAGTACAATTTTAAAATTGGAATCTTCTTCCTTTTTCAAACTAATATTGAGAAATGAAATAATATTATGACCCTCCCTTTCTTGCATATCAGAAAGAAAAAATAAAAAATAATTGCACAAATAGTCTGAACTAGGCTGACTTAATATTTTATTCATGTTGCGACTTCTCCAAGATGATCTACTGTTATCTATCTATCTATTTATCTATCTATCTATCTATATATATATATATATATATATATATATATATATATATATATATATATATATATATATATATATATATATATATATATATATATATAGATATATATAGATATATATATATATATATATTGTGCATTTTTAGTTACCTTCATCATCGTAGAGTGTGCGTGATTTTTGTAAACAACATTAAACAGCTTCATTATAGCGGGTTGTACTTTAATTTGGGTAAACATATTTCCGTGACCTTTTGACCTTATATACAACTTAGAATGTTCTTTAAATGAACTTGTGACTTTCATCCTGGTTCCGTGACTGAGTCCTAGATTTTTTATCTAAAAGTAGCGATAAACAGAATTAATGTTTCATACATTAAGCAAATGTAGTGGAATGAGTCTTTTAATTGTGTCCAGTTATTATTTGAGATGTTTTTTTATGCAAGTATTAATTGAAATTACAAAGCGCCCATTGAATTTTATTATAAAATCACTTTTTTGGGATCTTTGTAGTTTCATTTAAAGACATTGTGGATTATATATTTGTGACACATCAAGACTGTTGACACATTATCTCCTTGGAGGCTACTTGCACATGAGCTGATTCAATATTGGACTTTATTCGGAACAACAATGGAACTCCTTTTAATACTCCATATTTCGTGACACGTGATATAGCTTTTATGACTAAATGTGATTGAATTCACAATACTGTAAGTTCGTTTTAAAGTTTTATTTTGTATTTTAGGGAAATAAATTATCTTATGACTTTTACAGAACTTGTTGGCTGCGGATTTTCATATTACTTAGTTTAAAAGATAGATTCGTAACACTACTCTGAAAAAAGTATAATAAAAAAAACAACCATAACTCATAACACAGACTGTATTTTATTTTACTCCATTACAACTACCATTATCATTCTGCATTCTTAAAAACTCCCAAATATAGATTTTCTATTAAGTATTTGCGTACATTTGAATATTTGTAGAAAACTGGTATTATATCTTTTGTATCATAATGTAGTCAAAACGCATTATTATTATTATTATTATTATTATTATTATTATTATCTAACTTATGTGTATTTGTCTCTGTAATTACAACAGCCGGATACCAATTGACCTATATTTTGACAGACGTATCATCAGGACTAAAACATGTGGGTTACTGTTAACAGTGCCATCCTGCAAAAATATATAGTAATCAAGAACAATACATTTGATGGGTATTTTTAAATTCCGAGAACTATTCTAACGCATACAGGCAACCGAAAGTTTGATTTCGTAAATAGAAAATTCTAAAACTTGATTTTCTTCATGCTCATTCAGACCCACTTAACAGTCCCTCTTTCCAACCAATATATCAATGTACACTTGATATCTGACACAAAATTTATGTTGCACTCAAGTGGTAAATGAAATATAAATGTACATGAAATATTTATGAGCTGAATTAAACAAAAAACTAAAATACAAATTCCGTAATCGATTTCGCCTGATAAATCTAAATGACGAGCTAGTAGACTTCAACGAAACGGACCTGATAAAAAACAGAGGATCAATATATGTTATAGCGTAGTGAAATGCTTAAGTATGATACATCAGACACATTTTCAAATAAATTTATGATATATAAGATACAATCAGCATAACAGATGTATATTTTAAATATGTTATTTTCCATTTTGTGTACTACTATTTGAGCAGACAAATTGATGATGTTCTACAGCAACGATATTCGGGTTAAAAAAAACATCTGCAATATTATTTATCTTTAAAAACGGCAACGGAAAAAGTATGCAGACAATATTAATCAGTCCATCAAGAAAATGAGAACGAAATTAAGCTTGGGCACTCAACCGAATTAAATTCAAGTAGTATTTGCAATTCATTATATGTAAAGGAAATTTTTTTCTTCCCGTTCGATAACTGTTTGTCTCTTTCGTTACTTTCTTTTTCGTCAGTCATCTTGATTTCATGCTACAACCCTTTACTGATTTGTGGCTGAATATCGGACAATGTATGGTCAGTCACTGAATGTTGTTGAGTTTGCTGCTTTAAACTATATATATATATATATATATATATATATATATATATATATATATATATATATATATATATATATATATATATATATATATATATATATATATATATATCTATATATCTATATATATGTGTGTGTGTGTGTGTGTGTGTGTGTGTGTTGTGTTGTACCTGTCGTGGATATACTATGTCTCTATTACTGTAAATCTTTCCCCATAAGTTTGGATTGCTATATTTAAAGAAAGAATACAATTATTATTCACCGGACTTGATAATTCAATGGCAGTTCATAGCAAAGAAGTTTATGGAACTCATCCCAAATTTATACATGTATTTTTCGTGTCTGACGGTCAGTTTTGATACCATGTGATCCTCACAGTGCAAACACAAGCCCTTTCCCTTGGTGATAATTCTGAATAAAAAAAACAACATTGTATACAAAATAGCCCAGTACAATTAAAAATAGTTCCCATCCAGCAAATTTTGAAAATTCTGCTTGCCTTGAACGATGCACGGTTCTAATGATATGGAAAAATGGGAACCAGTCTAGAAATGGGAAAAGAAAATATAGTATAAATGAGATTGACAGACCAGGATTCTATGAAAATGCACGTAAGATATGAAGAAAAATAATCTTTTGAGAGTTTATTTTATTTGTAGCTGTAAAAACCCAGATACATTGTTATATTGATAGAATTTCTGTCCCTTTACAGACTTGAGTTTGAAAGACTCATTATTTAAATCAGCACCTGATACTTTGGTGCGGTATTGAAAACATGTTTCAAACACGTGTAGATCCAGAAAATGCCGCGGATCATATCGTTTTCTCTATATAGAAGCTGTTGTCAAGGCTGTGTCTATACTGATAAATGTAAGTTTCATCATTAGCCGATCAGAAATTTGAAGAAGTTATTGAATTTTAATATCGTTTTGTTTGCTTAGGTTAACTAAGGGGACTGAATTAGTACTGTGAATCCTGAATCCACATGTCCACAACTACAGGTGGCTAGCTCTTCTTCATAGCTATTGGTATTTCACTGTAAACATATCAAAAAGTAAATAAAGGAGGTGTACCTGCCTCACATCAATTTCATAAACAACACAAGCCCGAAACACATAATTTACAAAGATATCCATTATGTTCGATTATTAAACAATAATACCTGAAAAGTTACATCAAAACCTCCATTCTCCTGCCACATAAGTTACCAGTATGGTGGGCTACATAGTAGAGAGTATACGTTACAGGGAACCAGACTAACGCAGCTCTGAATATGCATGATTCATGAAAGCAATCGTATCCAAAATAATTTGCCTGCACCACTAGAGACACCGGTTACTATCGATATAACTCAGACAATAATTCCGATTGGTCCACCTATGGTTGTTGTGGTTACGACTCAAGTTAACTGAAATCAAGTTGGTTACTTATTCCTTATTCCCAATTCAATAAGAAATAAATAACCAGTTACTTATTCCCCATTCAAATATTTTCACATACATTTTAATACTTATTTCTTATTCACACCGAGATTGTTTTCATTATTTCCAATTCAGTATGTAATTGGTTACCACTTAGTTAATGCAGATGAAAGCTGTTTAGGGAATGCATTGGTGTAATTCTGACCTGATTGGAGAAATACGAATGCTATAAAAATCTGAATGTAGTCAGATCACGAACTATATGTAGGAATGGTTTAGGATATTGGTTGGAATACGTGTTTAGTAATTTGATATAGGATTAATTAGCTGTGTTATGCATTTGGGTCCTGTGTTGTATACATGGCGTTAAGTATTAGTATTGGGTTCGAAAAGCTTTCTAATGACTCAAAAATGAAAGGAAAACCATGCAAAACCATACAAGTGTGAAATTGGAGATTTCCCTTTTGTGGTCGTCATGTCCTTAGAGGAGAATTATGTGGAGTATTTACGAGTTTAAGAAGCCTTCTGTTGACTTGGAATATTGTCTTAAAGTCCTTGGAACTAGGGAACTTAGCATGCTTGTAACCGATTCCAGAAATTGGCGTTATAAAGGGGAGTGGAGGGCTGGTAAAGCACATGCCGCAAGAAGATTATATCTTGTACAGTTTGGTCATTAAGCATCACCTTTAAAAAGATTTGACAAGGACCCTTCTTGAGATGTAATCTCTAGAGGATAGTGTAGGCAAGAAAGAAGTCCTGAGTAATTTCGTTCAGCTGATTTCGAGCTAGATGATGGAGGTCTCGTACGACACATGCCGTATATGAAGATTATACCATAGATCCTTCTTTGAAATTTTATCTCTAAGGGATAGAGGTCCAATCACGACAAATGTACTGACGAATTATGTCGAGAGGAAACAGCGAAATAAGGGACACACTATGGGTACCTGGTATTAACCCCACTCCTGAAAATAAACCAACAAAAACAACAACAACAGACAAATGTTAATTTATTGTATCGATAGTTTGTACTAATTGAACACCTGCTAAAAGGATTTTGATTTCAACGTCTCTTGCATAGTATCTAAACAGGTATACCTTCTAAAAGTGCACAAAGGTTCTTAAAAACTTCGTCGAGGGATTTTGAGAAATCTATGACTAGACGGAGTCCGTTCTTTTAGAGTTTACATATACCCTTCTTTGACATTTTATCTATAGGAAGATTGAGTCCATCCACGAAAGAAGTCATGACGAAGTTGGTCGAGAGGAAACAGGGAAATAAGGGACCGGTTATGAAAAACACACAAATGTTAATAGATTGTATCAGTAGTGTGAACTAATTGACCCCTTACTTAGATGATTCTGATTTCAAGCGTATCGTACAGTATCTAAATCGGGGTCCCGTTCTAACAGCAGGAACAGTTTGAGGAATATTCACCAAGCCGATTTCGTGAAATTCGCTGCTAGAGAAAGAAGGTCTAGAATAGCATATACCGTTGTAGAGTTACGTCCCTTGTTCTGAGTATTGATATGGACCCTTCTTTAATATTTTATTTCTAGAGGATAGAGTGCATGAACGAATAAACTCCTGATGAATTTCATCTTGTGGTAAGAGAGAAATAAGAGGTGTTCGACGGGTAACGGGTGTGAAAAACACTCAAATATAGATAGATTGTATTTATATTTTGTACTAATGGAACCTCCGCTTAAAGGATTTTGATGTAAACGCTTCTTGGACATTATTTAGCTACGGACCCGTTTTAACAGCAGGAAAATACAGAAACAGTTGGTCGAGCTTACGGAAACAGTGAACAATGGGGCGCCCTATGGGTACCGGGTATGTAAAGCAGGCAAATGTTTATAGATTGTATCACTAGTTAGTACTGATTGTGCTCCAGCCTAGAGGTTTTTGATTTCAATGGCTCTTGGACAGTATCTAATTAGGGAACCGTTCTTACTGTAGGAAAGGTTACAGAAAAACGCCTTCGAGCCAATTTCGAGAAATTCGTAATTGGAGAAAAATGGTCGAGTACAACACATACCGAAAAAAGATGACATACCTAATCAGCTGGGCCATTACGTCCCATTTTAAGAGCTTTGACATGGACCAGTCTTTGCTGTTTTATCTCTGTTGGATAGGTCCATCCACGATGGAGGTCCTGACGAATTTTGTCCAGGGGAAACGATCAAAACAGGAGTGTGCGATGGGTGTCTGGTATGAAAACCACGCAAATGTAAATAGACTGTATCACTAGTTTGTACCGATTGTTCTCCAACTTAGAGGATTTTTTTTATTTCAACATCTCTTAGACATTATCTAATTAGGAACCCGTTCTAACAGTAATCAAGGTTTGAAGAAATTTCGTACAGCCAATTTCGAGAAACGAGCAGCTTTGATAAAGGAAGTCGGGCAGAACATTTACAGCTGGGCCATTACATCAACTTTTCATTGAGTGTTGATATGGACCCTTCTTTGATATTTTATTTCTAGAGGTTAGCGATCACCAACGACGGAAGTCCTGATGTATTTCATTGAGTGGAAAGAGCGCAATAAGGGGCTCCCTATACGTCCCCTGTATGAAATAC
This sequence comes from Sinohyriopsis cumingii, assembly GCA_028554795.2. Taxonomy (NCBI): domain Eukaryota; kingdom Metazoa; phylum Mollusca; class Bivalvia; order Unionida; family Unionidae; genus Sinohyriopsis; species Sinohyriopsis cumingii. The sequence goes on along the minus strand of CM068826.1, from coordinate 134,196,825 downwards.
ACGCAAATGTTAATATATTTTATAACTAGTTTGTACTAAGAGTACTCTTCGAGCCGATTTCCAGATTTCGTGGCTAGAGACGATATGTTGTCTCTAGAGATCGAGTGATATGTTGTCTTTAGAGGATAAAGTCCACCAAAGAAGGAAATCCTGACGAATTTCGTCGACGAAAAACAGCGATATAAGGGGCGCCAGTAGTGAATAGGGTCTCTTGAGCGTCAATGGGAATTAGCATTAAAAACCACCCTGGGCCACTTTAGCGTCAATGGGACATTTAACATTACGAAAACCCCAGGGCCACTTTAGCGTCAAGGGAAATTTAACATGGGAAAAACTGTCCCGCCACTTTGGCGTCAAGGGAAATTTAACATGTGGAAAACTGTCCCGCCACTCTGGCGTCAAGGGAAATTGAACATGGGAATAGATTGTGGGCCTGTATAGCGTCAAGAGAAATTGAACAGGGTGGGCTTGTTTAGCGTCAAGGGAAATTGAACAGGGTGGGACTGTATAGCGTCAAGGGGAATTTAACATGGGAATAGATTGTGGGCCTGTATAGCATCAAGGGGAATTGAACAAGGCAATTTATTGTGGGCCTGTATAGCGTCAAGGGAAATTGAACATGGTGGGTCTGTATAGCGTCAAGGGGAATTTAACATGGTGGGACTGTCTAGGAACAATGATGGCAGAGGGCCAAACACAATAGAGACAGAGACAGACATACACTAATACAAGCCTGAGATTTATATATAAAGCATTATCAAGACCTGAAATTTTTCTGGGGTGTTAAAAAGTTTGCATAATTGTAATGATTCTATAAATAGTTATAATCAAGGAAAAGCTCAACGCCAAAAATGGATGTGACTAAAAGTAACGCTGAAATGACGAAATTGTCCCAGAATAAACATATCCCCGAAAATTAAGTTACAATAGCTTAGACTGAAGCGGATAAACTTAGTAACTACTTACAATATCAACTTGTGTGACGATCGTGGATAAACACCTATGTATCTGTTTATAGCTATAATCAGCTGAAATACCTATGAAATCTCACTATCTATTTATAGCTACAACTTGTGGGTTATTCCTTTGGAAAACCCCACTATCTTTTTATAGCCACAGCTTGAGTGATGTTCCTGTTTATGAAATCTAGTACATATGTATAGCTACAACCTGTGGAAAAAACCCTAAGTCCATATTTATAGTCTCAAAATTTCCAGCGTCAGTGACGTCACTTTACTAAACACTAGGAGATAAATGTCAACAGTGTTGCAAGTGGCTGACCTAAATACGCGCTACTGTAGGTAGGTAGGTAGAGTGTAATTGATAGGGAGAAAGTGAGTTTTATAGGAACAAACAGAGACCAATACATACACACAAAGTACGCGCGCAGACATACATACATGCACACACACAAACACACACACACACACACACACACACACACAAAGGGAAGAGTAAACACAATCCCCCAAATATACTATTAACACAGAGGGAAGCGGAAGAAACCCAAGACATGCTATCCACATGGAAGGGAGGGAAAACAAACCCAAATATACTATCCATACAAACGGACGCGAACGCATACAAATCCCAAATATACTATCCACACAACGTTGCTAGCGCATACAAACCCCAAATATACTATCCACACAACGTACGCGAACACACATACAAACACACACAGAGGGAAGAGAAGAAACAAACGAAAACCAAATATACTATCAACACAGAGAAAAGCGGAAAAAAACCAATATTTTCTATCCACTCGGAAGGGAAGGAAAACAAACCCAAATATACTATCCATACAACGTTGCTAACGCATACAAACCCCAAATATACTATCCACACAACGTACGCGAACACACAAACACACACACATACATACACACACAGGGAAGAGAAGAATAAAACAAAAACCAAATATACTATCAACACAGAGAAAAGCGGGAAAAAACCCAAGATTTTCTATCGACTCGGAAGGGAGGAGAACAAACCCAAATATACTATCCATAAAAACTTACGCGAACGCATACAAACCCCAAATATACTATCCACACAACGTCGCTAATGCGTACAAACCCAAAATATACTATTCACACAACGTACGCGCGCAGACACACACACACACTGCATTGGGTGACAATAGAACGGGTAGTACTTTAGTCTGTAATGCTTTGGAAAATGGACAGACTTAACATTATGTTGGATAGCGAAAGAAAGAATGGTAAAGAATAAAATGTAGGACACCATTTTTTTTTTTTTTTGTTTTGCGGTATTATAGGACAAAGATAACTAAGACAACCTCACATTCTATGTGACTAATGTTCATTGTTTTCATTCATTCATCAATTTTATAAAAAGGTATTGTAATATCTATTGTCAACTGACTGCTTAACATTTTGCTGTATATCTCAAATTTAAGAGATGTCCTGTGTTTCGTAGCACACGCGACTAACAATGTTTATGAGTTTTCACATATCTAAGGCGGGGAAAAGAGCAGCACGAAAACGCGCCCTGTTCTAGGAATCACGGTACTAATTCAGTCCCCATAGTAAACCTATGCAAACCCCATGATCTTCAAAGTTCAATAACTTACAGTTTTTGAGTACTCATGATCAAGCCTATATTTATCAGTATAGATGAAACCTGGATGTCAGCTTCTGTGTAGAGGAAAGGATATGAGCCGCGGCATTTTCTGGACCTGCATTTGTTTGAAACATGTGCTTCCAATTCTGTACCAAAGAGTCAGGTGCTAATTTTAGTAATGAGTGATCCAAACTCAAGAATGTTAAAGGACTGAAATTCCATAAATAAAACAATGTCTCTATTTTTTTCACTTACAACTAGGATAACCTCTCAAAAGGTTCTTTTTCCTACAACATAACTTACATTATTAACCAATCCTGGTGAACCTAACCCATATAAATACTCTATTTTAGGGAGGCTGGTTCCCATTTGTCCATACTATTAGTACGTGTGTCCTCTATCGACAGTCTAAACTGAGAGAAAATAGGTCGAACATTGGTAAATTTGTTTCTGAACGCATGTTTAGGTTTTGGAATTCAGAGTTAAACATAGGCAGGGTTATACAGTGCAATGACACTCGCGTTATTCTTTAAAAAGTCACGTGTTTGTTGCCTTTCTGAGAAGAAATTAAAACGGTAGATCTAATGTTGTAAACTTTTCCGTGACACATTGCGGTGCCAAAATAAGGATAAAGCTAAGACACATGAATTGTCCAAGCTCGTCAACAAAAGATTTTACATCATCCAACGATTTATTGATAGAAAAAAAATCATCGTTATACAATTGTTTTTGGAATAAAATGACATGACAAACGGAACAGCTCACCTATTTATGGTAAATAGTGGTCACATTTTATGAGAGGTATCTTCAAAATGAACAAATACTATTAGGAATTCAATAAAAACTACTATAAGAGAGAGAGAGAAAGAGAGAGAGAGACAGAGAGAGAGAGAGAGAGAGTATGTTATTCCTACTTTTAAAAAGAATTACGTCAATTACGTTTGTTTTTTTATGGCATATTTTGCCTAAGAAACTTTCAAGGAAACACACATTACACTTAGAAAATAAAATCCATCGGAAAAAATCCACCATTGTAAAATATCGCCAGAGTGAACTGCTGACAAATGCGACTAAAACGTATTCACAGAATAGTACAATTAAACATCATTCCTTGATGCATTTTGCAATAAGACTTACAAAATTTCCATAGTTTAATTTTTTAAAATATTTTTTTTATATAAATAGTCTATAGGATAGACCCAGTAAAGCATGACCATTCTCGTCACTGTGTGAATAGCTACTCAAGTCAATTCGAAGTGAACGCGGTAAGAAAATAAGTATAGCCAATGAAATGGCTTGCAACGTGTGATGCATTGTTTTGTTCTATGGCTGTGTGCCAAAAGTGAGTGCGTGTTTTTGGAAAATGGTAAAAATTGGATATTCAATTTTCTCATGACACTTATAAAGTGAAGAGTCTGTGCAAGTGTCAAAAGCCAAAGTCATATAACTTATGTATTTTGTATGGCTTGTAAAGATTTCCACTTTAGAAAATGTGAAGTATCACAACTTATTATCGCAATCAGAAGTGGAACATAGGGGCTTGCAAGAAAGAAAATAACTCAGACAGTTGGTGTCATCAAGAGTGCTAGTAACGGTACCCGAACTTGCTTGCTTGCTTACTTGAATTAAAGTGATTTTCGCTCCAATGGAGCATGTATCACTGGTTTAATCACGCACCGCGTGATTTTTAATGACTCCTGGGGAAGGAAAAAGAGCTTCATCCCCCAGGCTTTTATGTACTCACAGAGTACTTTTAAATTTAGCCACTCAGGTGTAGGACTAACTAGTCCTTAACAACCTGACTGAAAGGCTTTAATCATTAGTGGGAATAGTCTCACCACACACTCATTTTACTTAGTTGGATTGAAATGCCTCAGGTGTCAACCCAAGCAGCATGTAACGCCCGCTACGATTGGTCGGCAGCGATGACGTCACATTAGGACACATTGGCGTGTGGCAGGTGGAAATCGTTCCACATTATGTACCATGTCCGAGCGTGGTAAAGGAGGAAAAAGGTGCTCAGCAAGCCAGCCATGGATGTTAAGTAATCCCCAAAAGGCCAGCCCGTACTTATTTCAAATCAAGTCCAGTTTTTGCTATTGGACAATTAAAAGTACCAATAATGATGTGTTAGCCACCTGTGCAATTAGTTCAAATCTAACGATTCTGTTAAATTTCCTACTTCCTAACGTATCTATCTAATATTAGAACTTTGTCACTGTTAGGTTTAACAAGTTAAGTTTGTTGCGGTGTTCAAAGGGGTTAAGTTTGTTTCGAGAATAGTTTAGTCAAGGAGGGATACCAAGCCAAATATGGTTACCTATTTAATAAAAGGCAATCTTTTGGAACCCTAAAAAGGATTTTTTTCTACTAGAAGGTAATACGTCTCTCTTTCGCCCTCACGATCTTTTCCGCACTCATAGTCTCATGATTCTTGATAGCAGGAAATGAGTAGTTATGATGGGCGGCACTGTAAGGAGCGGCCTCTACCAGTTGACTGAGGGGGTATCCAGTGTAGGCTTGTCTGTAGAATTAGGGAAAAACTCTGACCTCAATTTTTTTTCGTTGGTTTTTTTGTGTGAACTTGAAGCTATGGCGATCTTTAAGGTTCTAAGATGGCGGCCTCCTCTAAAGACAGGCTTTCTCCTAGGATAAGGTCTGCTTCTTCGGAAAGAGAAGAAGAACTATTTGGTGTCGATACGACAGTCGACAAAGCCTCTGTCAGGTTCAAGTTGCTGCTGCTGCTGTTGCTGCTCTCTCTGTTGTTTCTAAAGTCTATACTTCTCTGTCCATTCTTCTTTCTCCCTGTTAATTTCTGCTCTTAAGAGCTCTTCTATCAGGACTTCAGTGACTTTTAAGATTCTCACATTCTCTATCTCTTCTGACTTCGGTATCAGACTTTGTCTGACCCTATGCAAATTCACGTAGGCTTCGTTTTGCTTAGCTAGTCTGGAGCAAATCTTCGTTGGAGGATGAGTCGATAATGGATGGTTAGACTGGAGACTGCCACCGGTTTTAATGTGAAAGCGCGGACGTGAAGGAAAACATCCCTACACGGTTTTCGAGTCGAGCAGCAGGGCGGGCGAATCCGACATTTTGTCCAATCGTCATTTGGCTTAATTAATACTTCTGCACTCAGCGGATCCGGTGTAGTCAGCGCCTGGTAAAAAAAAAACGACGACGGTCCATCCTACACGACGGTGACGTCATTTGGTTTAATGCGAGCCGATCCCAGTTTTGTCAGCGTCCGGTGAACACAGCGACGACCGCGTCGATGTCATTGCCCCCCCGCTGCTAAGAAGTTATTTACAATGATCTAACAAACAGAGTGATCACTAACTCCTCCTCTTGTAGATCAATTAGGTTATTTGACTGATCGGTAAGTCTAAAATTAATTCTCGTTAAAAACCGATTATGGCATCGCATATAGACCGGATTAATTGGGCTCTCAACGATTAAGAATCCTGGAGGGGCTGTTGGCGAAAATGAATAAAGGATATACCCCTGTTGAGCTTGATTTGATTGCTTGGTATCTACCTGGTAACTCCCTTCGATAACATCACATACTAGATTGATTGCTATCACCGATGCGATATTTACGTTGTATGGAGCAATATGCCTACCACCATCTCCGTTATCGTGTCTGAGGATAATTGATGGACCGAGAAAATCATTAAGAGACTTTCTTAGTTCTGGCGCCTTGTATCCTGGAAACTTGAAATCGGGTAAATCGGCTTCTGTGATATTATACTCGGTTAGGAATTTTTGTTTATTATCATCGTTGTTAGCAGATGTTGTCTTAACGATTCGTTCACTGATATATTCTATGTCTGATATAAGTTGATTTAACACCTCAACGTGTTTTCGTGCTTTTGTTTTCCGTAGCTGTTCTAGTTGTAATTGGTAATTACGATTAATCTCGGCAAACGCACCAGTGATATCATTTAAACCAACTGTGACCGTGGCGGACGATTCAGGAGTTTGCTTATACGGAAAATACCATTGCATGGTATTCCTGTCTTGAAATATAAACCCGCTGGGTAATAACGTGTTTCTTATAATAGACAATTCATCTTGATAACTGGGATTAATCTCATGATACGATTGCACATTTGTGTGCAAATACGCGGGGATTTCATTAGGTGGATTCTCGGGCCAACCTAGTATGGTTCTTATTGAACTGTTATAAATATCAACCATATACCCCGGTGTGCTTATTTCAATCGTCGACGATAACGTCGGTTCATGAACCGTAATATCGATTTTTGATTCTTTTCCTGTGATCGATTTTATCCTGCGTTGAAATTCTTTATTGATTTGTTCTACTTGGTATGACCCAGTTGGTATTGTAATCTCATTCCAGTCTGGGGTCCCATCGGGTTTATTTGTCCATGCAAAAACCAGCGAGTTATTAGGTTGTTGTCCGTTAAATGCTTCCGCTCGGATATTAGGCCAACTGTGATATACTCGCAATTTTGCCAGCTCTATTTCCTTCACTGGAATCGGAGAAGGGAAGTTTACACTGAATTCTGGCTTCGTTGATGTTATCGATATCATATTTGTTTGTACCGGAGTGGTGTTCTCCGCGATCCGTTGAAATAATTGCAACCATTCGGGGTTCAGCGACATTATTATTATTCGCTGTTTCTAGTGTTTAATTTCAACACCGAATATTAACAACCTGCTTGTTTTCAGGAGAATGTTTTAAGCCCATTGAAGTTGTTTCAGGAGAATGTTTTAAGCCCATTGAAGTTGTTTCAGGAGAATGTTTTAAGCCCATTGAAGTTGTTTCAGCGACGTGGTTTCCAGCTTCCAGTTGAAAATCCTCGATTTTTGACATCGCGGAGTCATACAACTGGACCATCGTGGAGAATTCAGCATCGGATATAAACGAATTATCTATCGCCAACGAGATCAACCCGGATAATTTCGAGTACGCGTCGGATACTATTTGATGTTTTACTGTATACTCGTTGAGTTTTTTCTGAGAACACGATGATATCTTTCTAGTGATTGCGTTGGCGACTCCAGCAATTGTTGTCGCCGCGGAGATAGCGATTGGAATAGCGATCGGGGCTATCATGGTCACCGTGGATAAAATAACACCGGTACCGGCTACTATACCCGACACCGAGTACACGACCGCGTCGATGGTGGTTATTTTTCGGTGGTATTTTTTTATTTTTATACGGTATTATTCGGAAAGCGTTTTCAAATTCGCGGAGAATTCTTTTACGGTATTGAATCGATATTGATGTGACGTCGGTGATACCTCTGATTCAATTACCTTGGTGGTCATTTTTATTTTAAAAGAGCTAGTGTTTTTAATTACTTAGATCCGCTACAAATTCCACATACCATGTAATGTTTGCCTCGGTTAAATGTCTATCGGCGGCATAAATTGTAAACTGTTCAGTTGCGTCCTTGTCTATAATTGTTGATATTATATTGTTAAACCCGGATGAACTCGACGATAATATATTAAAATGCATAATTGAAACCAGTGTCAATCGATAAATACCCTTAATAGTTGCGGTGATTTTTACTGTATTCTGTGTAGGAGTCCAAACGAATGATCCATGCCGAATCGTGTATACTGTGTTGATGGTGTTTTCATGAGGGATTTTTATTTTTGTCACCTCCGGTAGTCTGTCTTTAATCGATTCAACGTTAATTTTGATTGTTCCTATTTCCTGTGTATGCGCGTCTATACCCTTTTTGTTCGCTGCAACATCAGTTTTGATTGTTTCTATTATCCGTTTATGCGCGTCTACATTATTTATGTTCGTTGCAACATTAGAGCTGATTTTTTCTATTATCAGTTTATGCGCGTCTACATTATTTATGATCGTTGCAACATCAGTTTTGATTGTTCCTATTTCCTGTCCATACGCAGTGATATCATTTATAGTTATTGTAATTTCATCCGGTCTGGTATTTTTTTTACCAAAGAATTTATCAATGGTGTTATCAGCCCTGTTAAAATTTTTTCGTAACGTGTAAAATTGGCCCGATAGCGTTCTAAACTCCGAAATAGTATTTTTTATCCCCACAAGATTCGGTTCGGTTACCGTCGGGGTTCCAAAAAAACTAGCAGTAGTGAGTTGTATATCGGTGACAGACTTTTGTATCCCCTCGAACTGATTTGCTTGCGCGTTAAATTTATCATACAAATTTTTTAACGAATCCGACATGGTTATATAATTGTTGCCAAGTGTACTTATTTTTCCATTTATCGTCAAGATGGATTCACCTGATTTAAGTCGTCCGTCATCGGTATACAACGCGATGGTGTTCTCGGCGGCATCACGCTGTCGTATTAAAACGTCATTCAGCGACACATTACTGGATTTCAGTTTACCCTGACGATCTTGAAATACAACTATTTCGCCCGGGTCAACACTGGTTAAATTTAACGTATCAGCGATTTCATCCTCGATTAGTTTTTTTATGTCATCGGTGGCGAGCGTTTCCGTGGATGCTTTCAGCGCCGAAACCGGTCGTCCCCAGATATCAATCATTATTATTGTAAAAAAAACAGTGTTTTTAATTAACCCGCCGGGCCTCTACGACCCCACTAGTGTATTCGTTTACAACCACATGAGGTGGTTTCCGCGATGATGAAATCGCCGCGAGTACGTTCAATACCTCACGGCCGCATATCGGTGGGTCACTTAATTGCTGTGTTGGCAGCGTGGAATAAAAAACCGGGGCTGAACACGCCCGGATATACCGCATGAACTCGTTTGGCGGGGCTAACCCGTATGAATCAAAATAGACGATCGCACGCGGATCAATTGCGTATGCAACCCAATGAGTCCCCGCTCCGGAGGATTTATCGAGGTTAATTATACCGGTTTCAATATTCCTTGGTTTTGTCGGTAATTGATCCCTCATAAAAACACCTCTGAAGTTTTTTATCGCTAACGCGTTTGCGGCATCTATTAAATCAAAATTAGACATTGGAGTCATTGACTCTTGCGTTAATAAACGGTTCCCGGTAGTCTTAGACCCTTCCCCGAGTACCATGAATACGGGGTTCCCGGTAGTCTTAGACCCTTTCCGGCTACGGGTCGTTTTTTTTATAGCCTTTCCCGGTTGCCTTCTTCAATGCCATTCCCGCCGCGGAACCAACGGCTCCTAAAGCCGCCGCCTTCGCCACTGCTGGGGCCGTCGCGGCAATCAACGCTGGAATCGCAGCTAACAGCGGAAATATCCCACCGGTCTTTTCCATGTTTTTAATCGCTGCGGCCGAAAAATCTATTTGAACACCCTTTTTATTCTTCATCGCATCATTGAAAGGTTTTATTTGACGCGCCGTCAACGATATCTTATGATTACCACCTGCCATCTGTGACGGCTTTAACGTTATTGTGGTTCCACATTGTTTAGCCGACTTTGATCGTAATTTCTTGACTTGACCATCGGTCAACTCTACACCGACAACATTATACACATTTTTATTGTAAACGCGTTTATGTTTTCAATTACATGTTTTCCACTGGTGCATCAACGATTCTCATTCGTCCACCAACGCCTTCCAACAGCATTGATTTATCGCTGAGAATGACAGCAACCGCTCTATAATCGGCAATAACGCCGCGAGTTACATTAGCTCGGAAGTGTATATCAACGACGGATTGTCTTGTTAAATCAAGATGTTGCAGCGAAAAAGTAATAGATCGGATATAGTTCTTTGAAATCATGTTGTGATATTTGCAAACCAGTGTCGACGTTTTGATCACGACTCATATACGACAGCAACCGATGGTACACGCGTGCAATATGGTTTTGACCGTAATTAAGTTGTATATCCTCAGATGGTTCCTGCTGGCCGTTTATTCTCAGCGAGACGTCAGTAACGCCTAATCGATCAAATATCATATGGCTGGATAGTTGATTATCAACTCTCGTCATATCCTGCAACGCAACAAATATATGACGCGGAGCCGAAATGCCTTGTTGTGATGCCAGGTTCCATGTGAATATACCATTGATATTTGATTGCTTAGTATCTGTTGTTGTTGTTAGCCAAGTTAGTAATGATTTTCCTCCCTGCTCCATAAAGGATAGCAATCGTGCCTCTGTGGTAATGGATGGAGTCATTACTGGCATCCACAATAATATTTTAGTTAAAACGACTTTACCAGAGTCATTATTTGGATTCGTAAGATCCGCTGGAATTCTCCAAATTGCATTTCTATCATCACCTTTTCGCACAAGCACCACGGTATGCTTTGCTCCGTAGATAACTTTTCGCACGTTCCTACAAAATCCAAATATATGATGCAGTGGAATCGCGCATGAGAAAGATCTACGCGGCCCTGTTAACATTGATATGCGTGTTGCAGCTCCGATGTTAAAATTAGGATCGCTGTTTATAATCATATTCTCAACATCAGCATCAGCGTTATTAGCATTATTTCTTGGTCGTCTTACCACAAATTGCGAGTTTCCAGCAGTGTTTCTAGTATCCTTTGCAAACATCATAGATGGACCCGCTGATCTTGTATAATCGTCGGAATATCTTGCTAACCCGATTATTGTTGTAGCAATATCAACATCGCGTTCTATTGATTCAATTTCTCGCCCGTCAATGAGATATTTTGCGCTCTCAAATAGCGCCATTACGCCGTTATTGACTAAGCCAACTTTGGTACCATCTGGATACGGTGCTGGTACAGCAGGAGTATCGGCCTCTGTTACAAGTTCTCCTTCGATTTCAATAAACGCTTCACACGGTAAAAAATATTTACTGGTATCATGGACTTGAAGTTCAATTCGCGATCGTATGTTGGGTTGTACTGCATGATAGGAATAAAATTGATAATTACGGACAGAATCATCCTTGTGCACTGGTGCGTCCATATCAAACGCCGGGTCAGCTGTTCGTTTAAACATTTTATTTAATAATACGCTGATGCATCTAAATCATCGTCGTCGTTTTAAACCACTTCCCGCTATTATGTTTGCGATGTCATCTTGATTATTGTTTACCAACGACGCTAGTTTTTCTTCCACGGCGTTATTTATTACTTTACTGACATTTGCAGGCATCACTGTCGTTGATGGCATCACCGGTGGTTTCTGTTTTCTTTTTCGTGAAAATCCTTTGGATTTTACCAACGACATTAGTTTATCTCGTGCTGCAGAAACCACCCTTCCGGCAACATCTCCAATAGCACTAATACCCTTATCACGAATAACATCAATAGCCTTCATTCCTAATTGTTTGGCTAACGGCGCCACTTTTGGAGCCATTCTTGTAAATAACCCCGCAATGGTGCTACCGAGACCGTCTCCGTACCACGCGCGGTATACGGGCAATCGTGAGTTTACCACGTAGACGCTGACTGGTTTATCATGGTTGTAGTGTATAATCATCTTTATTATAAAAAACACCAGTGTTTTCCAATTAGTGGTTGATCACCCCCTCCCCACCACCGAATCATAAATTTTGTCAAAAACATCGATTTTCTCTAAATGATTTCCTGGGGTTTTCATCGGCGGTAAAAATCCACGGTTTTTGTCAATTTTTGTCAATTTTTGTCGATTTTTTGTCGTTTTTGGTTGGTTTTTGCCGGTTTTTGGTAAAAAACATCGATTTTCTCTAAATGATTTCCTGGGGTTTTCACCAGTAAAAACTAACCAAAAACGACAAAAAAACGACAATTTTATAATTTTTTTAATCATCCACTAACTCGTCAATGAGCGTTCGATATGCATTAATGTCCATGATACCACCGGCAAATAACCGCCTGCAAATATCAGCGGCCTCATTGATTATTTCCGGAGAGTTATTTCCGGCTCGTTTTCCTCCGATTAGTATTTCTAGCCGTGATATATCACTGAGAACACTACCAGGACAAGTAACGTCTTTACCAACAGAGTATCCTTTCCGTGTTTTGGTCTTTCACTTTTCACTTTATTGTGGAATATTATATAATTATTATCACGCGGTGGTAATTCATTTTTATGTTTATTTGCCAAATACACTATTCTTGTCCAATCCTTTAACGACCTTATATTTTTCTCGTAGCCGCTATTGATATGCTCATCTCGTGTGTCCTTATCAAAATTTGTAACAGTAAAATCGACTAATTCTTCGTAGCCGAGATTTCTAATTGTGTCTATTGTGCTCTTTTTAAGAACATTACGGGGTATATTCCCCTCTTTCCGTATTTCTTCCGGTATTTCTTCCGGTATTTCCTCCGGTATTTCTTCTTCTGGTTCTCTTGCGGTGGCGCCTAGTTCTTCCTCGTCGGCCATTGTAACATATGGTTCTTGTGGGTCCGTTATAGCGAGTGGTGGCGGCCTCCGTGTTGTAGCGAATGCTATTTTCGCAGGGAGTGTTTCCAGAGACTTTTTTGTTTGCTCGGTCTGAGCCGCTATCTTTTCAAGCGCACCGAGGACGGGCACAGTTGCCGCCGTAACATCTTTGGTCGCTTTAGTTACCGGAGCAAAGAGTTGTTCGCTTCCAACAGCAAAATCAGTTTGTAGTTGTTGCCGCGTTTGAAGTTGATTTCGGACCCTGTCTCGTAACGGTATGAACTTTTTAAGCGCTACTAGCCGCTCTCTGGCTAGCCGAGTAGTAAGTGATTCACCTACCATTATTGCAATTGCTCCGTAATTTCTAATTTCCCGCCGAGTGTGGCGGGGATATGTCCCAGGGGCTCCAGGGAGTTTTCGTCTATAATCCTTCTAATGTTTTTAATTTTATTAGAGATTTCTCGACGTCGTTCAAAAGCCTGTCCGAGTTTTTTTCGTACTGTCTCAACGGCAGTAAATAGTCCAATAAATGCATTTACGTCATTTCCATACAAGTTTTCATTGATCGTATATTGTAATCGCTTTATAAAAGAATACTCGCGTGGCAAGGTATATCGACCTTTCTTTGATTGCTCATTAATAATTTCATAATCGGACAATATTTTTTGGTTATCAAGCTTATCAGATAATTCAATTCCTTGATTTTTTAATTTTAAAATCTCGGTTAATATATTATTGATGTCTTTGATATTCATATTCTTATAAAACATCTTATTTCTAATATCAAAAAAAAAATTATTTTACAAAATGAACCCTGCGTATCAATCCCGAGGTGTGTTAACATTCGATGAAACCGTAGGATAATTCGTTTTCTTCCGGTATTTCTTCCGGAAGAGACAATTTATTGTAGCGTTCGCACTGTCATGGCGACTTCGTCAGCGCCATAGGCGCCGGTGACTTCGTCACGGTGACCTTGTCACTCGCTGATTTCTGTTATATATGAAAATCGAATTCTGTGACCCGTCTTTTTTGAGATCGCTGAATTCTGTATTCCTTCTGCAACAAATCGTATTGAGGCGATATAAATGTCAAAATATTTTCCTGCCTCATTCATCGACTGAAATATTTTTTCCTCGTGAGTTGTTGTATCAAATGACTTTACGGGTTTTGCTTTCTTTGAAAACTTACCAGTTTGGCCTTTTTTGGTATTCTGACTTTGCGAGATAGCTTGCAAGTTTATAAGAGAATTATCAGTCTTATTATCATTAATATGATCAATCACAAGCCCATTTTCGATTAATCCGTTGAATGCTTCAAATACAATCCTGTGAACATAATAGCTTTTTCCTCCTGCAGTAAATTGCAAGTATCCCTGATTATTTACGGTACCAATCGGCTTCTTCAGTCTACAATTTCTAACAACGCCGTCGCGAGATGACTCGTAATTAACGAGCACAGGATGCGGCTGAAATTCTTGGTTCATTTGTATAATAATACTACTTGTCTAATTCATTATTTGGTTTAATTATAAACCTTGCAATGTAGTCCTGAGGAGTTTTGATGACGAAGTCTGCGGTGGGGTCAATGACGGCGTTTTTTATTCGTTTATCATAATAGCGTTTTAACTCTCTGTATCGCTTTCCGCCACAATTGATACATAATTGCGATTTTCCTCTTACAACAACGTGGCAAACCAAGCACGGTAGGGGACCAAGAGAACCATTACGAACGCTTTGCAAATGATACCCGCAGAATTCACCTCTACATGATTTATTGCACGGGGTTGTCGACCCAATCATCAACCATTTGCAGTGATTCATTATACTATATTCTTTCATTTAAATACTTGTTTTAATTATATGGAGGAGTTCGAGAGATTAGCAGCAATTAAGCCCTGGAAAAATATTAAGTTCAATCTCGATAGAGCCCTCAAGGACGCACCAAAAGCGTTAATAAACGATAGAACCCTGTTAAATAAAATACGCGATTGTATCAATGAATTCAAGCGCGATGGTGCATCTCATAGTTGGTCAACATTTCGAATTGATGGTGTTGTTGATGCTACCATGAACGACAACCGCGCGGCAACGATAATATCACAACTTGGCTCCAGCAAGTATTTCTTCAGAGTAAAATTTATTGTCCGGGTGGAATCAGGCAATTGGATCATACGTGATAAATTTGAACCAGTTCTCAGCGACAAGAAAACAGTCATTGTTAGCCGCGACTCCAAGCCAGGGCTGTTAACCGGAGTTGACAGACCATACTATGAACGAGTGTATCCTGAAACAGCAGTTGTCTATGGAATATACTCGTTAAATAAGAAACCTGATATCGGAAAACTAGCGCCGATGAAACAGTCAACGGGGATAAATTGTGTAGCAGAACGAGTAAAAGAGCATTTTACAAATGCGTGTCGAGGAAACAAACTGACCGATTTACGACGTAGCAAAATAAACCAATGGGAGGAGACAGTGCGTGAGCGAGGAGCAACCATCAGCGACATAGCGAAATTAGAAACGTCGCTGAGATTTCCAATAACCGTTACAACGATAACCGGTGAAGTATTATATGAATCAAAGTATAAATCAAATGGAGCCCCAATCAAAATTATTGATCATAACGAACACGCGTGGACGCCCGCGGTCACAATATTTCCACGGGATAGAACAGTAAAGTATATCCCGGGGGAATTCCTGGGAGAGGATAGTTTTCTCGCGGAGAGGAAACTATTTGATGCTATTGCCTGCTTGTGTAAAAACGACCCTGTATCAGTGTGGTTACTTCGCAGCGCTGAAAACGACATGGATACCTTTGATCAGTTTGTAAGACCAAACGGTGAATTATATCGCACTGAAGCGTTTCACAACAAGATGAAAAAAACCGCCATGGAATTTGAAGAGCATGATGAACAACTGCTAACAAATTGTTTTGCGATTCCATCGGTTGCGGCTCATGTTGCAGCAAGGAAAAATGCGTGGAGACCAACGCGCAAGGAATTTCTACCGGATGTACAATCCAGTTGTTTGGAATATTATCACGGTGGACTATGGAACACTGAATACAACCGCGACGCTATGATTTCCGTTGATATGGTTGCCTGTTATCCAGCGAGTTTTCTCGGGTATGGATCCGCCGCTGAGTATTTCAAACGATTTGGACACCAATGACATGAAATGACTCGTGTTGCTATTAATGGACCACTGCCTGATTTTGATTTAACCGGATTCGCTCGCATAGTATCATTTGAATTCGCGGCAGGACTTCATCGCTGTTGTTATATTTGGATCGGTAGACACATGGCTGAAAAGAGATGGCTTCCAATAGCGCTGCTACGGTTTATGATTGATTGTAGCATGCTTGTATCGTTGATTGTCAGTGACGCGATTATATCATATCGGACGCAGACTGAAGTCTGGTTACCAGAACCGGAGCGTCTAGATAGCATAATTGACGAATCCAGAAAACACATTGATGCCAACGAGGAATATATCATCGAATGGTCCAAAAAGATATTCAACCAACGAAACTGCGAGGCAAAAGATCTCGGTAGAAGAATAATCGGTAAGTTCACACAAGGTGGAAAAAACTGCGTCTACAAACGATATTGCTCACGGCTGATTATAGATGACGCAGAATACGATTTCGTAATCAAGGACGCAGTGGCAAAAAATAAATACGTGAACTGTAAAACAGCTTTCTTGTCCAATGGAACAAAGTTGGGTACAGTTGTTACTTACGCCGATGGAGACAGCCCCGCGTATCCGCATTTGAGGGCGTCTATGCTGAGTTACGCCGCTATCAATTTATTCTCGATGATAAATAGATTTCCCGACACCGCGGTTAGAGTAGCCGTTGATTCATTTTATATAGACGTAAAGTACAAGGGAAACTTAGCCGAGTTTACTAGTCCGGACGAGATTTGGGGTATATGGAGAATTAAAAATGAAATACGACGCGATTATTCCCCGTCAGCAAATGTCACCGTTGAAAACAATTACTTACGCGGTGATAATTTATCAGAATGGTCTAATGCACCACCGTGTTCTGATCCAATTTGTAGATATAAAACAGTTTATTTAAGTGGTTGTGGCGGGTCAGGAAAGACGACTCGGGCAATTGAATTATTTCGAACGCTGGCAAGTATAATCGTGCTTACACCGACCCATAGACTAGCGCGAGAGATAAAACAACGAAATGTTGACGCCGTTACTTATCACAGCCTTTTTCGATACAGCGGCGGTGAGTGGACTCCTGATCGAATGGGGGAAAAATTTATTCCTGAGGTTATCATCTGGGATGAGATATGTACTGTTTCGTTAGATACTTTACAAATGTTTCTTGAGTGGTTGCTGCGCGCGAATACAGCGGTAATCATGTGTGGCGACCATGGCCAACCACCACCATTTGTCGGCGAGGGTCCACATGATTGGTTAAAGGGTTTTGTGGACTATTATGAAGAAACCGATACTGATTACCGAGCACTTGATGAACAACTGCGCGAGGTTAAAAAATTAATCAGATTACAGCCGGATAGAGTTCAATGTGAAATAATCCGCGAGTGATTCCGGAAACGCCGTTAAATGAATTCTGGGAAACATGGAGACCAAACGATTTAATTGTAGCGAGTAGAAAGATAGTCAGAGACACACTTCAGCGGAAGTTGTTTGCGTTGCATAAGGAAAAGTTTCCAACGCGCCCAGTGCCGTTATGTTATAGACCCGCGGACACACGGCGGCAGAACATTGAAGTTGAAATCCCGGGCCCGACAGCGTCAGGGACAAAAAAACAAATTCTTGTGCTGAATGATATTGTGCTCGTTGATATCAGCGTCGTCGAGGACGCGCTACGTGCTGATAAATCCCCGTGGACGCTAGGATACGCAACGACAATACATTCCTCGCAGGGATTGACTATCACGGATACAATTGTTTGGATAGTTGATAATCGCATCGAATGGTCAAATCTAGTCTATCTTGCAGTGTCCCGAGTACGGAGAATGAATCAGCTTCGAAGAATTGTTATTGACGAAGCCACCGACGAAGCCGGCGACAACGATGACATTATTGATGCTAGCGTCATTGATAGAAAACTCTCGGGTTACCGCCAACAGGATAAAAAAAAAACAGCGGCGTTTTGATATTGATGCCGAATTAATAATTGCGTTACGACAACAACAGAATAATCACTGCGCGAGTTGCAATTGTGTAATGCGCTGGCGTTATTCGGATAAAGACGCTCGCCAATTTACCGTGGACAGGATCGATAACAGTCTCGGTCATGTCAAAAACAATGTGAGGTTGACCTGTCTTGAGTGCAATAGACGCAACGGCGCTAGTTAAGACCACGCGGGGGCAATTGAGTATCGTCAGGTATCACTTGTAGTTGCTCGCGTGTAAACCCCCGCTGTGGGGCAGTTGAATCCAGTCTATAGATCGGTGGTCTACCAGTTGATCGTGTTATCGTTGATATGTTATGTGTGGTAACACTCCAAATAGGATCAGTAGCTCTTTTTTTACCGCCTTCAAGCTCTCCTGGTTCATACAGATATCTAACAGTGACATCGCCGAGAATCGGCTTGGAAACGCTATCTATTTTTGATCTTCCGGGTATGTACTCGTATTTAATCGCGTCGCTGGGATTCATGTTGATTGCTCGGGTAATCTCGTTATTTAACGCTGCAATTACGCCTGGTAATCTTTTAACCCATTCACGAGATCGTTTTTCCTGGATGAATTCCTTCGCGTATTGATACCCAAATAACCGTTCAGCAAGAGTCCGATTGAATCGTTCAACAATTGCCTGATCACGATGTAGCGCAGTATGACCTCGTCGTATCGCGACGCTATGATGTTTCAGCGTTGATAAAACAGCGCCGCGAAATTCATTGCCAGGATCAACTTGTAATAGATTTGGCCAGCGCAGAGGACCCCTTCGGTAAATCCGCCCAAACGCATCGGCTACTTCAGTTGCTGACTTTGTTTTTAACGGCTCCGCTTGTTTGTATCGACTCGCAACATCAACTACGGTTAGCGCGTATTTGTAACCGTTGTCATGCGGCAGAAATAGTATATCAGCCTGATGAACTTCATTAGGTACGCTGACATCAAAGCGCGAAAAGTTGATTTGTTTAGGTGGTGGTAGATAGATTTGCCATATAGCCTGTTTGGATAACCAATTAGCCGCAGTGGCCTTTGTTACCTTTGCAGCGCTTGCGAGTTTACCAATTGCGGCCTTCCCCTTCCAGTATCCTCTCGGAGAATAATAGATGGATTCCATGTTGTTATTATAAACGCTAGCGTTTTCAATTACCAGCGCGAGAAGCTCCGCTTCCAATCATTAATCTACCTTTCATAGCCGATTTTACCAACCATGAAGCCAACTTTTCTTTGAGGGATTTATCAGGAATAGCATTTAACGCGTGAATTAATTTTACATCCGCGATATGACGCTGTTGCAGATCACCGCTACGATAAGCTATATCATGAGCATGACACGCCTTATCGATAGCGTTTATTGGATACTCACCGGGTCGCGGCTGATTTTGATCATCGAGTCTGATATCTAATCGTGTTCCGGGGCCACAGTAGCTATATCCTGGGAGGTGCTTTTCTCCTGGATACTTTGCCCACGGTGTTCCGGGGAGTTTTGATAACTTGGCTGCAATATCACCTCCTCGCTTTTTTTTAAAGCATCCCCGGGTCTAGCAGAAATAAATCTAAATTTCTTTGTACCGCATTGTACACACTTACCAGTAAGCGCCGATCTGTTATTTCTCGTTGTAACGGTTGTCATATCATTTGTGCCAGTACGCACTCTACACTTCACACAATATAGATCCATAATTTATGTATAGAGATATGAATATAATTGATTTTTCGGCGACTAAAACGAGAGAACCAGTTAAGCATGTTGCAGCGTTACCAAACTCGATCCGGATGATTATCATCGGACCATCTGGATCCGGCAAGACGCAATTATTACTTAATTTAATAATGAGATGGATGAAGTGGGATAAGTTGTATTTAATCGCCCCTAGCGTGGATGATCAACGATGCTACGAGGTGTTGAAAGATTTCAACGAGAATGCATCAGCGATCGCTGAAGAAAATGTTATTGAGTTTATTACAGATATCAATGATGCACCAGGTATTGATGATATTGATGGCGACGTTAACAATCTAGTCGTGTACGATGATGTTATGTTAGACAATCAAAAAAACCCAGCTAGGATATTTTCTAGAGGCAGGCATAAAAACACCGACGTGATATATGTCACTCAACGATACACTCAGAGTCCAAAAGTAATCAGAGACAACTGTAATATTCTTGCTGTATTCAACGGCGTTGATACACACACGCTACGAAATATCTGGCAAACTTGGTGTGGCGGTGACATGGACTTTAATGGTTTTCGAAACTTTTTTAGTCATGCTCAGTCGACCCCACATGGATTTGTAACGATAAATTTACATGATCCTCGGACACGATATCGTATCGGACTTGACCAAATATTTGGTTAGTTGTAAATAATTTTCATTGTAAATAACCCCTTAGCAGCGGGGGGGGGGGGAAATGACATCGACGCGGTCGTCGCTGTGTTTACCGGACGCTGACGACGCTGGGATCGGCACGCATTAAACCAAATGACGTCACCGTCGTGTAGGATGGACCGACGTCGTTTTTTTTTTACCAGGCGCCGACTACACCGGATCCGCTGAGTGCAGAAAGTAATAATTAAGCAAAATAACGATTGGACAAAATGTCGGATTCGCCCCCCCTGCTGCTAGTCGGAACGTTCAGTGAGTGTCATGAGAGGGATAGTAAGAAGTCAAAGAGCATGAATCAAGATTTCTATAGCAAAACAAACCACAAAGACATTTTATTCTTCAAAACACAACAGTTTTTTTCAAAATCACTTAACACTAACAAGTAACTATAACATTTTAACAATAACTATTCAATTTAACATTAAACATTTTTTCAAATCACAAACATTTTTTAACTAACACATTATTTTGGACAAGGCTGACAACGTTGTGAATGAAATTGTGATTTCCACTGTTGGAAGTTATTAGGCCATTGATGGACACTACGTTTCCTAGCTTGAGACAAAAGATAAGTATAATGGTCACAAAACCATCGATCTACTTTCACGTCGTTTCTAGAAGAAGAACGATGATCAAAATGAGTCACTAAATGTTCTAAAGAATAGTCCAGACTGCGATGATGCAGAAAGTACACACAGTACTGTCCACACAACAAGGAATCTGTGCCTTGTAATTTCACATGGAATCGTGTGGTCTGAGCATTTCTTCTCATAAAGTCAACGATATCGTCTTCCAAAGGAGGCAATCCATACGAATCGAAATATTCCACACATCCTTCTTGAGGAAAGTAGACGGCTACCCAGTGAGTTCCTGGGAGATGACTGTCGTCCGTGTTGATGACATAAGCTTGATGGTCTTGAGGTTTGCGATGAGGGAGTTTATCTTTAGCACATATGACAGGATTCCAAGAAGCAGTGTACGAACTGTGGTTCAAAAGGTAATAAAGTTCCCAGGTATCCATGTTTTGTGTGGTTTCTTTCTTCACAGGTAATGATAAGTGATCAATTCCATCCTGACTTTTTGCTTAAAAATGTCTGACAAGTAACCGTTTCTTCGCCTCGTCTCCCAACTCTAATGCAAGAGAGCTCGATGCGATGGATCTCGTGAGTTGTTAATGGAGGACAAGAATGTTCACGCAAGCCTTTATACCACTGTTGCAACACGTCTTCTTCCGAGATGAGACTCCAAGCTTCGTCCAGATACTCGTCCAATTTTTCTTCTTGGCTCAGCATCAGGCATTTATCGTGTTGAATTTGACTGGGATGATCACAGTGACATCCATAGCAATCTTTCTTGATCAATTCTTTCATTTTTTCTGCCAAAACTATAGCAAAACAGGAGACTAAATGGGCTTCTTGTTCTGGCCAACGGGACTTCATCATGATGACTTCTTCGTCTTTGTCTTGAGGTTCGTTTTTAATGGTCTCCTCACATTCCATGTCCAAAGTGTCTCCGCTAGATAAAGAGGGATAACAGTCTTCCATGGTTTCTAATAGTCCAGAATGACTTCTCTCAAACTGTTGATTTCTATGGTATTATCAAATTCTGCATACAGGATGACGTTCACCGTTTCTGTTAGATTTGAAGCAAACTGAAGTTCCACACGAATCTGGCTGGATTTTATAGGATGGAAATGTCCCTCATCGCTGGCTTGACTTAGAATTCGTTTAAGAACCGTTTTCGAAAATGGAGTTTCACTGTAACTTTCCCTTTGGAAAATGGAATATTTTGTTCCAGATCTCCTTTTATAGCAATGTTGACAGTGTCCAAATGCGACTAACTGACGGGCAAATAGTGCGGATGTACAAATTCATGGTGTACGTGATAGGTGTTTACACCTTCCTGGTCATTGTTCGTGGTACTATTCACTTTAAAAAGGAATGACACGCAGTAACGGCACAGAGGTGTGTCCCACCACGTTGTATTCTACCACATCGGAATACACAAAGATCAAATTCAGTCCTTGGTTCAGTTCTACCGTGTTTCCAAAAGCTCTGTAAAAATTCATATTACTCTTGATCTTGGGGCTTAAATTGTTTGCGACCATTTCTGCATGTCCACCCAAAATTTCAAACAAACTACCATTGAACCTGAAGGACAACGTGTTGCTATCTTGAAATTTGATCACGAGACGATGAGCCACTTTATGGTACTCAATCTTCACACTTTTTTGGCTCTGTTCAGGGCTTTGCCAAAGGCTAAGTTGAACCTGTCCGCAATAGTGTCCACCGAATGTTCACCACTAAAATAATAACCTGAAGGAATTTTCATGGTGTAGATAATGAAGACTGGATTGCTGGCTGGTTTTGTGTCCCGTAAAAACCCGATTTTATTGATTTATTCTTCCAAGTGGGCATTCAGGATTTCCACCTGGAAAGTGTTTTGCTTTTCGGTGATGTTTTTGATTTGTGTTGGGTGAATGATTTCCACTAGAGCCACTTCCCAATGGGCTTCGTGATCTAATTGAATGACCTGAGGTAATTTAGCCGTGTAACAGCACAAAGTGTTATTTTGAAACACCTCCATGGAACTGTCACTGGGTAAGGTTAAGTAAAACTGGTTAGTGTGATTCATGATTCAAGAGTTCTATGGCTGTTGGAGGGGTTACTAGAAATCAGAGGAGTGTCTCCGCCTAAAATGGGGTTGTTGTTGTTGGAGTGGTGACTGGCACTGGCACTGGCACTGAACACAAGGTTCCCGTTGTTTCCGTTCGAGGAGAATTTGAGGTAGGGATTGTGAAGCAGGTAACCGATGTGTTGATAGTATATTTGGGGGTTTGCATATTTCCTCTCACCTGTGTGTGTGTGTGTGTGTGTGTGTGTGTGTTCGGGTACGTTGTGTGAATAGTATAATTTGGGTTTGTACGCGTTAGCGACGTTATGTGGATAGCATATTTGGGTTTGCTTTCCCTCTCTTCCGTGTGGATAGTATATCTTGATTTTTTCCCGCTTCCCTCTGTGTTGATAGTATATTTGGGGATTTGTTTTTTCCTCTTCCCTCTGTGTGCGTGCGTTTGTGTGTGTGTGCGTATGTCTGTGCGCGTACGTATGTGTGTGTGTGTGTTCGCGTACGTTGTGTGAATATTATATTTTGGGTTTGTACGCGTTAGCGACGTTGTGTGAATAGTATATTTGGGGTTTGTATGCGTCAGCAACGTTGTGCGGATATCATGGTTGGGGTTTGTATGCGTTCGCGTACGTTTTATGGATAGTATATTTGGGTTTGTTTTCCCTCCCTTCCGTGTGGATAGCATATGTTGGTTTTTTCCCGCTTCCCTCAGTGTTGATAGTGTATTTGGGGGATTGTTTTTTCTCTTCCCTCTCTGTGTGTGTGTGTGTGTGTGTGTGTGTGTGTGTGTATGTGTTTGTGTTCGCGTACGTTGTGTATAGTATAATTTGGGTTTGTACGCGTTAGGTACGTTGTGTGGAAAGTATATTTGGGGTTTGTATGCGTTAGCAACGTTGTGTGGATAGTATATTTGGGGTTTGTATGCGTTAGCAACGTTGTGTGGATAGTTTATTTGGGGTTTGTATGCGTTCTCGTACGTTTGTATGGATAGTATATTTGGGTTGGTTTTCCGTCCCTTCCGTGTTGATGGCATATCTTGTTTTTTTCCGCTTCCCTCTGTGCTGATAGTATATTTGGGTTTTTTTTTCCTCTTCCCTCTGTGTGTGTGTGTGTGGGTGTTCGCGTACGTTGTGTGAATAGTATATTTTGGGTTTGTACGCGTTAGCGACGTTGTGTGGATAGTATATTTGGGGTTTGTATGCGTTAGCAACGTTGTGTGGTTAGTATATTTGGGGTTTGTGTGAGTTCTCGTACATTTGT
Source organism: Sinohyriopsis cumingii (assembly GCA_028554795.2). Classification (NCBI taxonomy): domain Eukaryota; kingdom Metazoa; phylum Mollusca; class Bivalvia; order Unionida; family Unionidae; genus Sinohyriopsis; species Sinohyriopsis cumingii. Next base: position 134,172,532 of record CM068826.1, on the reverse strand, counting down.
ATGGATAGTATATTTCGGTTTGTTTTCCCTCCCTTCCGTGTTTATAGTATGGTTTTTTTCCCGCTTCCCTGTGTTGATAGCAAATTTGGGGGTTTGTTTTTTCCTCTTCCCTCTGTGTGTGTGTGTGTGTGTGTGCGTATGTCTGCGCGCGTACGTATGTATGTGTGTATGTATTGGCCTCTGTTTGTCCCTATTATACTCACTTTATCCCTATGAAATACACTCTACCTACCTTCCTACCTTCAGTATCGCGTATTCAGGTCAGCCACTTGCAATACTGTTGCCATTTATCCCCTAGTGTTCAGGACAGTGACATCAATGACGCTGGAAATTTTGAGACTATAAATATGGACTTGAGGTTTTCCACAGGTTGTAGCTATACATATCTACTAGAGCTCATAAAAAGGAACATCACTCAAGCTGAGGCTATAAAAAGATAGTGGGGTTTTCCAAAGGAATAACCCACAAGATGTAGCTATAAATAGATAGTGAGATTTCATAGGAATTTCAGCTGATTATAGGTATAAATAGATACATGGGTGTTTATCCACGATCGTCACACATGTTGATATTGTAAGTAGTTACTAAGTTTATCCATTTTAGTCTAAACTATTGTAACTTAATTTTCGGGGATATATTTATTCTGGGACAATTTCGTCATTTAGCGTTACTTTTAGTCACATCCATTTTGGCGTTGAGCTTTTCCTTTATTATAGCTATTTATAGCATCATTACAATTATGCAAAGTCTTGAACACCCCTACGAAGTTGCAGGTCTTGGTAATGCTGTATATATAAATCTCAGGCTTGTACTAGTGTATGTCTGTCTCTGTCTCTGTTGTGTTTGGCCCTCTACCATCATTGTCCCTAGACAGTCCCACTATTTTAAATTCCCCTTGATGCTATATAGACCCATCATGTTCAATTTCCCTTGACGCTATACAGGCCCACAATAAATTGCCTTGTTCAATTCCCCTTGACGCTATACAGGCCCACAATCTATTCCCATGTTAAATTCCCCTTGACGCTATACAGTCCCACCCTGTTCAATTTCCCTTGACGCTATACAGTCCCACCCTGTTCAATTTCCCTTGATGCTATACAGGCCCACAATCTATTCCCATGTTCAATTTCCCTTGACGCCAAAGTGGCGGGACAGTTTTCCCCATGTTAAATTTCCCATTGACGCTAAAGTGGCCCATGGTGGTTTTTAATGCTAACTCCCATTGACGCTAAAGTGGCCCTATTCACTACTGGCGCCCATTGAGTGTCGAGTATGAACTACACGAAGATGTTAATAGATTCTTTCAATAATTTGTGCTAATTGTTCTCCGTTCTAACAGTAGGAAACATTAGAACAAACTTTTTCCAGCCTATTTCTAGAAAATCGCGGCTAGATAAAGCAATTAGAGCTCTACACATGCTGAAAGAGTATATCTTACTTTTCCGTTTGAGCCATTACGTCTCCTCTTTATTCAGTTTTACAGGGACCCTTCTTTGATATTTTAACTCTAGGGATAAAATCTACCAACGAAGGACGTCCTGATATTTCGTATTGAGAAAACAGTGAAAACAGGGCGCAATATGGGTGTCGCTATGAACAATACAAAAATGCTCATAGATCAATCATTTGTACTAATTGTACTCCTAATCATGATACTGGTTTCGACGTCTATTGGACAGTATCTAAGGATGGATCCCTCCTAGCAATGGTAAAATTTCCAAAGATATTCGTCTAGACGATTTTGAGAAATTCGCGGCTAGATGAAGGGGTTCCTGTCGAACACATAACGTAAGAAGATTATGTCTAACATATAATGTTGGGACATTACCTCCCATTCTAAAAGAGTTGTGAATAAGAAAACCTTTGTCATTTTATCTTCTATCTGTTTTATGTGCTATTGATGTTGCTCTGAAATGTTGATGTAGCCAGAGCTTATGTAAAATAGTTAAGTATCAAAGGAAATGACTCTTGTGAGGTGCGTCAAAATGGGTGACGTATAATACGATCAGGACAGTCAGGGGGCGTCTGATGAAAGCTCGTTAAGAGGAGTAGGAGGGAATATATGACTGTCATTTCTGATCCATACTTTGCTAAACAAAACTAAAGTTTTCAAAGTAACGAGAGATATCACTAAGAAGTAGATTCTTTAAACTGTGAAAGTAAATACTTAAGCGTGTCAAAGCTGGGGTTGAAGAAAATGGACCACCCTGCTACAGGTGCTGGACGCGAGCTTGATATTGAAAAAAACCCACAATAATCTGAAGGAAAATAATCATACAGTGACAAAAATACCTCAGATTACCCCCAAGACCAATTTTGACATAGCATGTGTCAGAACGAGTAATCTGTGGTATTTTTCACCCTATGATTGTTTTCCTTCAGATTATTGTTTTTTTTTATCTTCTCAACATCAACCTCGCATCGAGCACCTGTGCACCCTGCTGCAGTGGTTGCATTTTGGTTTTCGTAAGGTGCTACAAATCATTTAGATCTTCTAGAAAGTACATGGTTATAGAGAACGATTAAAACTTGTTGAAAAGTACACCTTAAAAAAGAGACTGGAATAGTTACAATGTTTATCGACACAAAATGAATGCCGTACACCACCGTGGGGAACATTTATTATTTCTGGTAATGGAAAAACATTAGAAACTTAGAGTGCCGTCTGTTGTCATAATGGGATGCTAATCTCTAGTGAGCCGTTATGACAACATATGGCGACATGAGTTGGACAACAAAGACGATGCTGATAAAACTTAGTATTTAAATTGTTGGAAGGAAGAATCGGTATGAAAACAGCAGTTGGAATGACGTAATTGTAATACAGCAAGTTTATAAACAGAAAATACAAAACTTGTAATAACTGACATAGCGTTTGCTATGCGATAAATCACATAATCAGTTCAGTAGTTAGCAAGATACGATGACGCAGAATGAAAGTAGATCTAAGCACTTGCGAGCAGCCATTTGCAGCTTGCATCAATGAAGGATAGAAAATTCATTACTAGAATTATGAATGTAGTACTTGCAAGAAGCCATTTACAATAATTCAGAAGGAAAGTAGAACTTGCAAACTGTCACGTACAATTAACATCAATGAAGAATAAAGCATACATGGATAGAAGTATGAACGTAGCGCTTGCAAGCAGCCATTTACAATAATGCATCAAGGAATATTAGAAAATACATGCACAGAATTATGGCGGTAATCCCCCTCCATAATATAGGACGCACATTATTGCACTGTTTCCTATCATCGAAATACATCAGGACTTCCGTCGTTGGTGGTCGCCATCCCCTAAAAGTAAAATGTCAAAGAGAGTTCCATATCAAAACTCAGTGACGTAATGGCCGAAGTGTAAAGGTAAGATATAAGCTAACAACATGTGTTCTGCTCGACTTCCTTAATCTAGCCGCTAGTTTCTCGAAATTGGCTCCACGAATGTTCTTCGAACCTTGAATACTGTTAGAATGGGTTCCTAATTAAATATTGTTAAGCGATGTTGAAATAAAAATAACCAATATATTAGCATTTGCGTGGTTTTCATACCCGATACCCATCGGACACCCCTTTATTGGTCGTTTCCTCTGGAAAATATTCGTCAGGACCTCCATTGTGGACTGATATATCCCCCAGAGACGAAACATCAAAGACTGGTTCATGTCAAAACTCTTAAAATGGGACGTTATGGCCGAACTGATTAGGTATGATGTCATCTTCTGACGGGCTGTGTTGTACTCGAACACTTTTCTCCAATTTCGAATTTCTCGAAATTGACTCGAAGAAGTTTTTCTGAAACCTTTCCTACAGTAAGAACGGGTCCCTATTTAGATACTGTTCAAGAGCCATTGAAATCGAAAGCCCCTAAGCTAGAGTACAATCAGTACAAACAGTACTGTTTTTCATTCCAGGTACACATACGGCGCCCCTTATTTAGTTGTTACCTTTCGACGAAATTCATCAGGACTTCCTTTGTGGGTGGTCTCCATCCCCGAGATATAAAATAACAAAGAAGTATTTATGTCAAAACTCAATGAAATGGTGACGTAGTGTCCAAATGTAACGTAATATAAGTAGTGAATGGGGTCACCCTAGCGACAATGGGAATTAGCATTAAAAACACCCTTGGGTCACTCTGGCGACAATGGAAATTTAATATTAACCACCCTGGGTCACTCTAGCGACAAGGGAAATTTAACATGGGCAAAAAACCCTAGGTCACTCTGGCGACAAGGGAATTTAACATTGGAGAAAGGAAATATCCATGCTAGGGACATTCTAGGGACAAAGGCATTCAAACAATGGAAATTTAACATGGGAGATATTGCTGGGTCACTCTAGGGACAATCGGAATTTAACATGGGGAATATAGTTTGGGCTTGTCTAGGGACAAGGGGAATTGAACATGGGGAATAGAGTTTGGGCCTGTATAGGGACAAGGGGAATTGAACATGGGATTTTTTTTTTTTAAATTTTTTAAAAAGGTGTAGGCAATGGAAAGTCAATCTCTTTTCGAGAAATGTGGGTGGCCCTGAAAAGGGCTTTTGGTTTCATCATCATCTTCTTCTTTTATTTCCTCCACTTCTGTAGCCAATTTCTAACTTTTGCCATCATTCCTTTCTTCTTCTTTTCTGTTTCCGGTATCCAGTCCGGGTGACCCATGGCTCGGAACTTCTGTTGGATTTTTATCCAGTTATCGTTCAGTTTCTCTAGTTCTTCCTTTTTCTTTCTATTTTCTTCTTCTTTTCTATCTTTTGCCCACCTGTCCTTTATTTTCTCCACTTCTTCATCTATCACCTTTCTCATCTTTTCTTCCCCGTTTTTCAATCTTTCAACACTCCTTTTGACAAAGGGCCACTCTGACCTTTTTTCTATCTCTTCCAAAAACCTTCTTACTTCTTCTACCTTCTCCAAGGCCTCTCTTAATGTTCCCACTCTGACATAAGGGGGATTTATTAGCCCTCTCAGTCTCTTCACTTCTTCTTCAATTAATCCTTCTATCATCTCCCTGGCTAATTTTAGTTCGTTCACATAGTGCACACTGGTTCTTAACCTCCAATCTCTTTCAATCCTTTCAACTCCATATTCACCATCCACCATCCAAAAATAAACATGCCTTAAATCATTGAACAGTTGGGACACTTCCATCTTCTTTTTTATTCTTTGTAGAATGATTTGAACATCAAACCTTGTGGGTTCTTATAATGAAAGCGCGGACGTGAAGGAAAACATCCCCTACTTTTCTCATTTCATATAATATACTATCCACATAAGTGAAGCAACATTTAACAAGCCCCAAATCTACTATTTACACACGCAAATCATTAAAACTAAATCCATAATCTACTATCCACACAATCGTACGTGAGCGGTTACAAAACCCAAACTATACTCTCCACATACGCTAAGAAACAACAAACAAACCCATAATCTACTATTCACACAATCGTACGTGAGCGGTTACAAACACAAACACACAAACACAAACACCCAAACACATACGCTAAGAAACAATAAACAAACCCATAATCTACTATCCACACAATCGTACGTGAGCGGTTACAAAACCCAAACTATACTCTCCACATACGCTAAGAAACAATAAACAAATCCATAATCTACTATCCACACAATCGTACGTGAGCGGTTACAAAACCCAAACTATACTCTCCACATACGCTAAGAAACAATAAACAAATCCATAATCTACTATCCACACAATCGTACGTGAGCGGTTACAAACACAAACACACAAACACATACGCTAAGAAACAATAAACAAACCCATAATCTACTATTCACACAATCGTACGTGAGCGGTTACAAACACAAACACAAACACACAAACACATACCCTCATACTATGGAAAAAGAGTCAGTGTTTATATTCACACTACTCTACCTACACACATTGGCAAATCGATTGTTATTTCTTTTCTACAGTATTGGGTAGCCCTGAAAAGGGCTGTTGGTTTTTAACTCCAGATGCACCTATCTAATGCTGGCACCTTCCTGGCCTGGCGCCACACACACATCTTCTTCCCCAGTCTCTTTTCACTCTTTTTTGGGGGGAGAGCAGAGGCGGGATATGTGGCTTCAGAATCCCAATTTTCTGTCTCTGGGATTCTGAAATTTCTTCTCTCCTTTTCCTCCTCTTCTTTTTTTCTTCTTTCCTCCTCCTCTCTCATCCATCCCTCTTCGGCAATGGCCTCCGCAGCCAGTTCGTTCAACAGGCGCCTGGCATATTCTAGGTGCATCTGGAGTTCTAGAAGCTTTACAATTCTGGTATTCATTCTCTTCATCAATCAACAAGGGTAGCTAGACTGCCCAGCGAGTTTCAATTTATACTGACGTGATGGAAAACATCCCCTAAAACAAAATTGATCTTACCTAGATCATAACCAAAACAACGCGCGGACCTATAAGAAACACTCACTCACTTTTTTATACTACCCATTACTATTAAAAAAAAATTTCATTAATCACTTCAATATACTATCCACATACGCAAAGCAATCCAATCAAATCCCCAAATCTACTCTCCCCACACCTCAAACAGCCAAAAACATGATCTTAATCTACTATCCACACCAACGTACGTGAGCACTTACAAACACACAATGCTATACACAAACACATACTCTCTCACTATAAAAAAGAGTTAGTGTTTATATTCACACTACTCTACCTACACACATTAGCAAATCGATTGTTATTTCTTTTCTAGAGTATTGGGGTAGCCCTGAAAAGGGCTGTTTTTTTTGTTATTTTTTTGCTATGGCAATCTTTTAGTCTCTAAGAATGCGACGTCCTCTGAGGATAGACTTTCTGACGATAGGTCTGCTTCTTCGGAAAGAGAAGAAGAACTATTTGGTGTCGATACGACAATAGACAAAGCCTCTCTCAGGTTCAGGTTCCTGCTGCTGCTGCTGCTGTTGTTGTTGTTGCTGCTGTTGCTGCTGTCTCTGAAGTCTGTACTTCTCTGTCCATTCTTCTTTCTCCCTGTTCACTTCTTCTCTGAAGAGCTCTTCTATCACGTCTTCAGTGACTTTTAGCATTCTCACATTCTCTATCTCTTCTGGCTTCGGTATCAGACTGTGTCTGACCCTACGCAAATTCACGTAGGCTTCGTTTAGCTTAGCTAGTTTGGAGCACATCTTCGTAGGAGGATGAGTCGACAATGGATGGTTTGACCGGAAACTACCCCGGTTCTTAAAGTCAAAGCGCGGACGTGAAGGAAAACATCCCTCCACGGTTTCTTCGAGCCTCAACGTTCAATGAGTGTCATGAGAGGGATAGTAAGAAGTCAAAGAACATAAATCAACATTCTTATAGCCAAACAAACCACAAAGGCATTTTTTTCAAAACACAACATTTTTTATTCAAAATCACTTAACACTAACCAACAACTCTAACATTTTTTAACAATAATCCAACCATATAACATCAAACATTTTTTTTTCAAATGACAAACATTTTTTCAATTCACACTCTACTTTAAACAGGGCTGACAACGTTGTGAATGAAATTGTGATTTCCACTGTTGGAAGTCATTAGGCCATTGATGGACACTACGTTTCCTTGCTTGAGACAAAAGATAAGCATAATGGTCACAAAACCATCGATCTACTTTCACATCGTTTCTTGAAGAAGAACGAGGATCAAAATGAGTCACTAAATGTTCTAAGGAATAGCCAAGGCTGCGATGATGCAGAAAATACACACAGTACTGTCCGCACAACAAGGAATCTGTGCCTTGTAATTTCACATTATTGAATCGGGTGGTCTGAGCATTTCTTCTCATAAAGTCGATGATATCGTCTTCCAAAGGGGGCAATCCATACGAATCGAAAATTCCACACATCCTTCTTGAGGAAAGTAGACGGCTACCCAGTGAGTTCCTGGGAGATGACTGTCGTCCGTGTTGATGACATAAGCTTGATGGTCTTGAGGTTTGCGATGAGGGAGTTCATCTTTAGCACAGACGACAGGATTCCAAGAAACCGTATACGAACTGTGGTTCTAAAGGTAATAAAGTTCCCAGGTATCCATTGATTTGTGTGTTTTCTTCTTCACAGGTAATAATATGTCATCAATTCGATCCTGACTTTTTGCTTGAAAATGTCTGACAAATAACCGTTTCTTCGTTTCGTCTCCTCACTCTGATTCAGGAGAGCTTCGATACGATGGATCTCTTGAGTGGTTAATGGTGGACAAGAATGTTCACGCAAGTCTTTATACCACTGTTGTAACACGACTTCTTCCGAGATGAGACTCCAAGCATCGTCCAGATACTCGTCCAATTTTTCTTCTTGACTCAGCATCAGGCATTTATCGTGTTGAATTTGACTGGGATGATCGTTTTGACATCCATAGCAATTTTTCTTGATCAATTCCGTCATTTTTTCGACCAAACAGGAGACTAAATGGGCTTCTTGTTCTGGCCATCTTGACTTCATCATGATCACTTCTTCTTCTTTCACAGTCTCCTCACATTCCATGTCTAAAGTTTCTCCACTAGGTAAAGAGGGATAACAGTCTTCCATGGCTTCTAATAATCTAGAATGACTTCTCTCAAACTGTTGATTTCTATCGTATTATCGAATTCTGCATACAGGATGACGTTCACCGCTTCATCAGGGACTCGTTTTGCAAACTGAATTTCCACTCGAATCTGGCCGGATTTTATAGGGTGGAAATGTCCCTCGTCGCTGCCTTGGTCTAGAGTGAAATCGAAAGCCCACAAAGCATAGCCTCCTGCATAATCTTCGTACGATATGCCATGACTGGTGTTGGTTCCTAACTGTCCGGTAGCTTCGTACAAGGACAAGTACGACCTCAAGTAATTCTTCTTGTCAAAGTCGGGTTCGAAAGGTCGGGTACACAAGGTTTTGCCATCGCGACTGACTTCGATTTTGGACACGCCAAAGTGTTGAAAGTAGAAAGGATTCTTATCGGCAGCTCCGTTGAAGGCTGTATTCTCGACGATACCAACGATCAAACGTTTGGGTAACTGTCCTTGGAACAGATGATCTTCGATCATGGATCGCTGTCCCTTGGGAATGGTGAAGGTTTTCACTTCCACGCGTCGTATGGGATACTTGGCGGTCGTTCTGCTCAACGTCTGACTGATGTCGTTTCCCACTTTAGGTAACACTTCCACACGGCGTACGTAGAGTCTGGCTTCTTGGATTTTGGTTTTGTAATCGTCAGCACCAGCCATTAAATGGAAAGCGTTGCTGCTACGAGTCAGTCTCAGGCGAACATCCAACCCGTTCAGCAAATACTTTTCTTGCAACCACATGTCCAAATGCAAACGATCCATCAGTTCTAAACTCGTTCCATCTTTGATTCTGTCTCTTCGTTCTACAAATCCCGCATTGTGTTCTTTCTTTGTATCAATTTCGAATTCTTCAAACTGGCCTGCATCGTCAGCTTCCCATACCACACAGGCATTGAGATGAGTGTTCTTGGCGTCTATTCCGTACGTCAAGAGATTTTCCAGGTAGGCACGGTAAGGGTAAGTATCCATGCTGCTACTGACTAGTTTGTTATTCAAGTACAAGTCCACTCCGCTAAACAAGGAATGCATGAAATTGTTGACGGGAGCTACTGGCTCAGTGTCTATATCACCTCCTGTCTTATCTACAACTTTGACTTTCAGGTACAAGTAACTGCTATTCAGATCGATGTAATCTTCGGGCTGTCCTTTGATTTCAAACTCGATGGGAGCGGAATCGGCCAGTGAGGAGACGGGGTGAAATTCTACCCATTGGGATTCTTGCATGGTCATCATGGTGGGTGGCATGGCAAAGAGATCCAGTTCCGACTTGGAACAAGCGCAAGACTCTCGGTGCATCATTTTTTTGTTGCTGTGTCTCAATAATCGAAAACGTCTAAGTCTCGAACGGTTCTTCTTTTCTTTGCCTTTTTCGCTTTAGAAGTGTGAAGTCTGGTGAAAGGGTGTTTTCTTCGTCGTCTCTTTCTGCCTTGTCCTTGCTGAATGCCTGGCTCGGTAGCGTGCAGGGCATTTATAGGTGTTTCGCGTCGGTCCAAAAGGTCTTTGCCCGTTTGCAGCAAGACATTTTTGCCTGCCCTCATGAAGGCTTCTTTAGGGTTTTGTTTGTCGATGATGACATTTTGGAGAAATTCTTTGCCTTGCGTCAGTGCCGCATCTTTCAAGGCGTGCAATCCGCGTGTCACCATCGGTTTCAAGACTGGGGCCACCGAACGAAAGGCCGATTTTAACATATCTCCTAAACCGTGTCCTCGCTGTCGAGCAACCCCTCGGTACACAAGATACATGACTTACGAGTCGTGAGAGAACCGTTTTCGAAAATGGAGTTTCACCGTGACTTTTCCTTTGGTGAATGGAATATTTTGTCCCAGATCTCCTTTTATAGCAATGTTGACCGTGTCCAAATACGACTTGCTGACGGGTAAATAATGAGGATGGACAAATTCGCGGTGGACGTGGTAAGTGTTCCCACCTTCCTCGTCATTGATCGTGGTACTATCCACTTTGAAAGGAATGACACGCAGTAACGGCACAGAGGTGTGTCCCACCACGTTGTACTCCACCACATCGGAATACACAAAGATCAAATTCAGTCCTTGGTTCAGTTCTACAGGGAATCGAAAAAACTTGTAAAATTCCGTATTGCTGTTGATCTTCGGTTTAAAATTTGGAGCCATGTTTGTGTCTCCACCTAAAATATCAAACAAGTCACGATTAAAACTGATGGACAACGTTTGGGTATCCTGAAATTTCATCAGTAAGCGACGAGCCACTTTATGCTACTCCAGGGTGACACTTTTTTTATTCTGTTCAGGGCTTTGCCAAAGGCTAACTCGAACCTGGAAGCAATGGTGTCCACCAAATGTTGGCCACTAAAATAAAACCCTGACGGAATTTTCAAGGTGTAGATATTGAAGGGTGAATTGTTGGCTGGTCTTATGTCCCCTGAAAACCCGATGTCATTCATGGTTTCTTGCAATTGTTGGTTCAGGATTTCGACCTCAAAAGTGTTTTGCTTTTCAGTGATGTTTTGGATTTGTGTAGGGTGAATAATTTCTACCAAAGCCACTTCCCAATGGGCTTCGTGATCTAATGGGATGGCCTGAGGTAATTTAGCCGTGTAACAGCACAACGTGTTGTGGGGAAACACCTCCATGGAACTGTCACTGGGTAAGGTTAAGTAAAATTGGTTTTGGTCACTCATAATTCCAGAGTTCTGTGGCTGTCCAAGGGGTTACTGGACGTCAGAGGCGTGTCTCCGCCTAAAATGGGGTTGTTGTTGTTGTTATTGGAGTGGTGACTGACACTGGCACTGGACACAAGGTTCCCGTGGTTCCCGTTCGAGGAGAATTTCAGGGAGGGATTGGGAAGCAGGTACCCGATGCAACTGCTCAATAAAATGGTCCACAATTGTTTGTCTCCTTGTTGCAAACTCATATTGGCAATGGCTGCCCCGATGACACAATACACCACGAAGATTTGGCAGAAAAAGACGATTTGCGTTTTAGGCACACGTTCTCCGCACCACACCCACAAGGGTTGTTCTTGTACATCTTGCACAGAAGAACTGGGTGAAGGAGTGGTCGACGTAGCTGCGTCTGTGTGAAAGGTCATGATGGTCACTTCTTTTTATAGTCGATGACTTGCGAAGCGTCGATCCAAGAATCAAAACTGGGTGGATATCCTTTCCAACGTACTTTGACTTCTTTGACACGTTGTTTGCCTACTTTACGGGTTCTGCGTTCGAGAATGTTTTCGATGTCGTACACGTCGTCTTCTTTTTTGGTGACACGTTGTAACTCGGGCAAATAAAACGTTCCTTTGAGCACTTCTCCGTTCATGTCTTCCAATTTATAGACGGCAGGATGACGGCATGCACTCGTCCAGTGACACGAAACAATTCGGTGGTCCAGTTAGGTAAGTAACCTTTGTCGAAAGTGCGTTTGGTTTTGCCAATGCGCACCCAATCTCCTACGGCCAACTCTCCACTTTTCTTGGGGACAGCCCTCGTCGGGGACGTACCAAATAGGCGCTCAAACAAAAACACTTCCTTCTCGAGAGTCACTTCTTGCGGGGCACGTCCGATGCTTCGATGGTAAGATTGGTTGTACGCTTGCACCAGGTTCGGTAAGATGTCGATGTACTTCAGAGTGTGGTGATGCGTAAAATATGCGTTCTTTCAAAGTGCGTTGAAAACGTTCCACGATGCTGGCTTTGGTTTCAGGATTCTCGGTGGTAAAAAAAATGAATGTCACGTTTCTTTAATTCTTTTTGGAAAGCTTGGTTCAGAAATTCGGTGCCTTTGTCCGTTTGCCATCGAAGCCGGTGACGATTGCTTTGATTCAACACTCGTTGCAGGGCTCGCACTAACTCGCTGCTCGATTTGGAAGTCAAGGGTACGACCCAGGCAAATTTGGAAAAGACGTCGATGACACAAAACAAATATTTGTAGCCACGATTGTAGCTGGCCAAATGAGAGACATCGGCTAAATCGGCTTGCCATTGATGATCGATGCCTTCCACTCGGGTGCGACTTCTGGCAAACTTGCGTCGAATGGGTTTGTGTAAAGTGTAGGTAGCTTGTTCTTGTAACCATCGTTGCACTTGAGGTAAACGGAGACTTTTCAGTCGCGTTTTGGCAGCACGATACAATTTTTGAACTCCTGCGTAACCTGCAGGATGCGAGGGATCGTAGTAAATGCTGGCTAACACCTTCTCCATTTTTTTGTGTTTGTGTGTTAATAAGACACCCACTCTTGGAGGATGCTACTCTTTTTCTCTTGGGGTATTTTCTTGGATTGCAATGCTTTGCGTGTGCGACCGGCAATAGGTGTTGAAGAGGAGGGGGATATCGGTTCTTGTTTCACTTCTGTCTTCACTTCTGTCTTCACTTTCTTTTTCTCTTGTGATGAAGAAGGGGTGGCCATCATCTTTTTAATCCGTCCAATTCTGGAGGTAGGTGGTGTTGTTAACTTGCGTACTTTTTCTGGTGGAGTTTGAAACCCTTCTTCTTCTTCTTCTCCTTTTCCTGTCTTGGTAGTGGTGGCACTGGTACTGGTGATGGTGCTGGAATTTTCATCAAGGTCTTAAAATCTTTCAGAGTGGGTAGAGCTGTTTCGTCTAAAGCTTTCTGGTGAAAGAGTTGCAGTCGTTGCAAGAGTTGACCGTACTTTTGCGATTTTTCTGTTTCGGACAAATCTTGGCGATGCATCAAGGACTGCAATTCGTGTTGTAACTGGGACATCTCGCTCAAATGGGGATTGGGAGGTAAATTCCGGGTGCGTTGTTCTTGCCAACGATGGTATTCCATCCATCGTTTGTAAGGCACTAAAGCCAGTTTTAGTCCTTCCATGGGGTTGTCAGGGGTCGATTCTGAGATCTTAGGACTTCCGAGGGCCTTTTTATCTTGCTCCCACCAGTCCTCCCAACATGGTTCACAAGACTCCTTTCAGTAAGGGACCTAACAAGAGGGGTAAAATGCGTCCACGTTGGACCAACATCTTTTTCTTTTGACGAAGGGGAATTTTCTTTTGAACCATTTGGCGAAGAACGTGACGATGTTTGCCTAAGCATTCTTTCTGGTGTTTGGACAAAGGGATCGTGCCTTTCAAGACGTTCAAACAACATTCGCACACGGTATCGATGACCTCTTTGGAGGCTGATTGAATGAGTTTTTTTTCGTAGAGGTGGAGAAGCTTTGGACAGGACAGATAACATGTCCCCATGTTTGACTAAACGAGGAGGCAGTCCTTTCCTTTTCTTTCCTTGGGGTTGTTTAGAAGAGGGATGTTTTCTGGAGGGTGACATCTTTGAGTCTTCAGGAGCACCAAAAAACACTGATACCCTACTTGGTCACACACCCTTTTTATACTGGAACGCGTCGCCACTGATTGTCTTTATGTCGTATCAACTTCAGGACAGGCATGACACGTCGTGCAGGGGTACGTAACGGACTAAATCGAGCCAGTTCTTGCTTGGACAAATCCAGTAAACTTTGTAACATGCCCGATCTTTCTTGGACTTTGATTTTGGGAGAAGGTACTTTGTGAGCAGCAGCCACTGCCACTAAATTGGAGGGTCCTGCCACTGGGGAAGTTCTTCTTGGGGTCATCAACGGAGAAGTTCTTGGTGTGATCAACGTCTCCAAGTACTCTTCAGTTCTTGGTGTCATCAACGGAGAAGTGGATGAACGTGAGGCTGCCGGAGACACGGTCACCGCCTTGGCAGGTCGTGGTTTGCGAGTGTAAACTTGCGTCCTGGCCGAAGTGCCTCTCTTGCGACTAGTTTTCTTCTGTGGACTTTTCTTTTTCTGGGGGCTTCTTTTCTTTTTCCGGGGTGGTGTCTGGTAAGAGGAGGGTCCCGTCACTGGAGAAGTTCTCCTTGGGGACCTGGTCTTTTTCTTCTTCTTCTTGGAGCTTCGTTTGAGTTTTTTCTTGGGGAGAAGTTTGGGGGCATTAGGATCCCATCTTAAGAGAGAGCGAATGATGACCCCTCCTAGAGTACCGCTCCCTCCAGGTTTCAAAATGATTTGTTTTTTGGTTTGAGTGTCGATGCGGAGATCGGCCTGTTGGGTCAAAGCGACTTTGTTTCGATCAAAAAAGCGTTTGGTTTGATGAGGAATCTGAATGATTCCTTGGAGTAATTGACGTGCCGTCACCGTGAACCATCGTAAGACTTCTTTGAGACTAGCTTCTAAGACACGAGCTCGTGTTTGTGGATTGTTTTCTCGACTGATGCCATACAAGGCACGAATCAATTTGACGGGAAGATGCGACTGAAGGGACGTCATGTTCAAAATGTGTGTGAGACAGACGAAAAGGGTCTGAGGTTTTTATAGATTTTTTTGTGGAGTGAAATTAAGTCGAGGACGGGGACGTGTACAGGACAGGCCCTCCGTCTTGGCCCCAGTGGTGAAACAAGTGGGTACGAAATCGCAAATCCTCGGGGGTCGTAGGTTTCAAATCGACGAGTAAATATGCGTGTGGAGTTTGAGTGGCATCGTCGTACGCCTGAGTCAGCCAAGGCGTTCCTAACTGTTTGGCTAAGACTTGCACTTGCGATTTATCTCGAGGGCTTTTAAACAAGACCACGTAATGCGCATTGAGACTGATGGTGCGATGGGCTTTACTTTGTTGAAACAAATTTTGGGTGATGTAAACGACACTGGCATTACGGTGATGCCCTTTGCGCGTGAACCAGTTTAATTTCTTCTTCGTCTTCTCCTAACATGTCGTCAAAAATGACCAAATGGGTTTGACGGGAGTCAGAGACGATGCCGTCGTCTTCTTTAGGAATGCCTTCCACAAACACGATGGAATCGCCTTGACTTTCTCGCAAGAGGCTGTACGCCGATTGCCACTCTTTGTAACACCACACGATCCGCTAAGGTGGTCGATCGATCAAACGATGTTTATGTTCGATCAAACGTTTGACGAATTCGGTTTTGCCTGAACCGCTAGGTCCTGCAATGACCATGTTAAAGGGATGGCGAAGATACAAAGCCTCCCAACTGGCACGATCTAAGTGTTCGTCGATGACTTTGACAGTAGAGGAAGAGGGAGCAGAGACAGCAGAGGTAGCCATAGTGTCTGGAATGTCACTTGTGACACAAAAACAAACAAGACGAGAGTTTACATTCTTTTTTCAGAACACGTTTATTGAATGTTTTAAACATGAATACGAAAGACTAAAAAATACATAAAAGCCAAAGGCTTAAGTACAAGTATAAAAGGCACATGATAACCATTAACGTCGAATAAACACAAGTGTCTGTACAACATGTTTTGGGTAAAGTTCTGACCAGTTCTATAGGGGTAAGGTCGCACAAGTGTCCTCCCGAAAGGGTCTTTCAGACCTGTCCAGGACAGTCCTGTCCTGGGTGACGGGTTCTTCTGGTACTGTCACTAACACAGGTTGAAAAGCCGCAAGGCTCACAATTGCATTCCACTCCAGAAGCCCCACACTTGAATTGTGCCATTCTAAACTTGTTTTGTGTTTCTCTGAAAGTATTCATCTTGTTCACTTGATCTTGGTACTCACAATGAACTATCGATCTTGCCTAGGGTTCCTTTTTATATACAGACCAATACCGACGTGTCCATACGGTAAGGTGAAATGATTGGAAAGTCGCACTCGCTTCTGGTACACGATTTGATAGACTTTTTCCAAGGGTCGACTGACGATGTGGTGAGTGGGTAAACGTACAATCTTGTTCGGTTGATAGGTGGTCACTTTAAAGTGTTCATCCTCTCCAGATTTCAAGGCTTCTTTCAATACCCCAAAGTTCACCACACGACTGGAACGATAATTCAGAGTCAATCCTTTCACTTTACACGTCGTGTGCACTTCTCCTTGTGGGTCCCGGTATTCGTTGCCGTAATTTTTGGGACCGCCACTGACGAAACTTAGAATCTTGTCGTCGGGATGTTCGTCTGTCCAGGTTCCTAAACGGTCTCCTTCGATGTCAGGGTGCTGTTGACTCGGGTGATGGATGTAAATGCAACTGTCCGTGTCAAAGTACAGGACACGTTCCCCTAACAGTTCTAAAGCTTCGTACAATTTTAAGCGAGCATGAGCTGTCACGTAAGCCGCAATGATGACATTTCCAAAGGGGTCGTCTTGTACAAAGTCCAGATCTTCTTCGTAATTGACCAAGATCAAATCCTCGCGAACGACGTCCACGTGTTTCATGTATTTGGTTTTGTCGTGAATCATCTGAAAGTAGCGGGAAGGTTCTGTCAAATATTCCGTCTTGGGTAAACACGGTCGTTGTGCCATTTTACCCCACATGCAATTTAACATCACTTTGGCAAACGATCGCCTGCCTTCGTTTTTCTCGATGTGGTCTAAAGAGATACCTTATTGTTCATAGTATTTCTCTTTGAATGTCTTTTCGTCTTCGGAAGTGTGACACCAGGACGGATAGCCGCTGGCTTCTTGTTTCAGTTTCAAAAAGGCATCCACGTAGTCTGCGAAAATGCCTTTCTGACTGGGGTCACCCTTGTGGTATTGTTGTGTCTTGGGAAAGTGGCAAATTTCGTACACTTCTAACAGTTGGTATCCCATGTCCAGAGCTTTGAACAATTCTACGCTGACCCACGTACCCGTCAAGGACCGTTCAACCTGGGTGTGCTGACAAGGTTGGTCTTGGTTGCACGTTTCGGCACAAGTACGGTACAATGGAAACATCAGTTTGCCTTGGCAATGGTGAGGTAAGACGGGATGGTACAAGTCCGTGGGAGGCAAAACTTTACACTTGATCAAGCCTTCGTATTGTCGAATGTTTTTCAGGTCGATGTGTTTCGTCAGCAATTGCTGGTGCCCTGCAGGAAAGTGACAATATTTGCACACGTAGGGATACAGCGAACACACGTCCAAGTATTTGATTTCTTCTCCTTTCTCTTCTTCGGCTTGGTACAGCAAACAGGTGGCATTGGTCCTTCCTCCGTACAAACTATCCCTCGGGTTCAACGGGTCCATGAACTGTTAACTTTCCACGAGGCGTTTAAATTCGGGATCGGTTTTCATACGGTGATCGTATTGGTGTTCCCACATTTCCACCACTTGGTATCCTTACTGTTCTAACTTTAGGCGTCGCTGACAAGTGTCCTGGTACAAGTCTTCCATGGCTCGTCGTAAACACTGATTTTTAGTGCTACGATCAGGGTAACAGACGTGACATCCGTGAAATAAGCAACCGTTAAACTCGTACACGATCTTGGGGTTTTCTAAGTCCCAGCCATCGACCGAATACGTTCCGATGGTCTTTTCACCCCCTCCGTTGCGGGCATGCTGAATCCACTTGTCTTCCTTGTCGCACAAGTAATGTAACCAACGTAGGGCTTTGACCGAGTATTGACGTTTGACAAAGTGGGTCGTTTGAGGACTGATGACAGCCACGGTGTTTTCAGGCATGAATCGTTGTCGATACACTAAGGAACACGCTTTGGCAATGGTGCAAGCTTCTTTCAAAGGATCGACCCCTCCGTGTTCCATGAACAGTTCTCGAAATTTTCCACAGCAACGTCGTAAAATGTCCACGTCGGAACGACAATACTTTAACATTTCGTCCTGAAAGTCGAAAGGGTCGGAGGTGTGAGCCTGGTACCAAGCGTAGAAATCTTCTCGTTGTTCCGTACGCATGTTGTCGGGGTCGTAATAGTGAGCCTCAGGTAAATGGGGTAGAACGGCGTGTTGATTGGCTTCCGTATTGAAAAAGTGTGGAAAGTACCCTTTAGCCATTTCTGTCATTCCAAACGTTTTAGGCATTCGACTCAAAGGCGTGGCCAAATAGCTCATCGAATCTTTAAACTGCACTTGTCCCACTTGCATGAAAATGATTTTGGCTCCGTTCAAAGTGACTTTAGGACGTTCGGTGCCTTGTTCCGTATGGTATCTCAAAAGAAACTGTCCATCGTATCCGGAGAAATTGTGAGCCATCACCGTGGCATGACGATGACAATCTCTGTAACGTTCGATGTCCTCTTGGCTCCACGTCTTGTCGATGGTGTCTAAGACCCATTGGGCAAAATCAGCTAACGTGTTCGGTCCTCGAAAGATTTTTTCACGCCCTCCGGGAATCTTACTGCAGTGAGGGCAATGACTGAAGATAGGTTCCTGAATGCACTTCTCGCACGCTCGATGAGCCACGCAGAAATTAGGAATGTGAATGCCGGTCTCTTGCATGCATTCGAAATCGAAAAAGATGAACTTGCCTTTCTTCTTGTGACCGTCCTCTTTCTCTGGTGGGGGTTGGTATTTTTGCACGTAGCATTCGTGTTCCAAGTCCACGATGTGGTGACAAATGTGACATTTTTTTTTCCTGAACATACGTGTGTCTTGGTACTTTTGGTACGTAGGCCTTGTCCACACGTATGGCACAATCTCAGCAGTTGACAAGCACATTTCTGCTGTGAACCTTGCGTCCTCAGATGTTGTTGGTAACAGGCAGGGCTGACAAACGTGCGCAGACAAGCAGGACAATGTACTCTTTCTTGTCCTTCGCTCAGACAGGGTGGAGAGGCCAAACATCCTGAGCATTTCCATCCACAATGTTTGTGTTGTTCTCGATTTTTATAGCCATAGTCACATTTCTCACAATAATAAACATATCCCAGGAATCCAGTGATAGTGGTAATGGTATCGAAATGGTCATCGTGATAATAGACATGAATGTATTTTCCATCCTTAAAGTCTTTCCCTCGAAACAACAGAGGTCCGCGCATTTCTTGAGGGTGCACTTTCAAGGTGCAGAATGGAGCTAGGACATCTTGCAATTTTTGCATCTCAGGAATGCCACAGGGTGTGTCTTTGGACAGGCCAACTTGTTGCAACAGGAGTTCTGCTTCGTTTCGTTGATTGGCTCGGTCGGATCGTTGAATAGTTTTCCAGGCTCTTTTCCATTCTGTCGTGTCGTTCTTGTTGGCATAGGTTCGTCCCACACGATGGCTCGGGCTAAACACATCTGGTCTTGAGGGTTGTTAATTTGGACGAGACTTGTTTTGGTGTCGCGAAGGTCGTCCACCAATAAGACCTTTCTGCGTTTAGTCCCTTGAGGAGGAGAGACGTGGGCCATTTTCAGTGTGGCTTTACCATCGGTGATGTCAAACTGGTCATTAGATTGTTGTACGTGTTGAATCTTGTCCATGACTTTGGAACGTGTTAGTTCTGCAGGTCTGCTAAACTCGATCCAAACAGGGGATTTGAAGCTGTCGTGATCTATGGATAGTGTCAAGCGATCGTCTTCTTTGGGTTGACATTGTCGCTTGAGTGCGGTGAGCAAAGAATCCCACAACTCAGTGATAAACCCTTCTGCTTTCTCCAATGGTACGTCGGACTTGAAATCTTTAAACTTCACTGTGTAGGTGTAAGCCGTGGTTCTAAATTTTCTAGAGGAGCGCTTTTCCGTCTCTCGAATGGAATAGTACTTTTCAGGGTTGACTAAGGGTGGTGAACTTTGTTTAGAGGGTTCAGATTCTGGTTCACTCATGTCCTCTTCAAAATCACTGGCATGAATTTGTGCCAAGACTTTAGCTCTGGTACGAGGCGATAGATCACGTTTCTGCCTCTTACTTTCTTCTTCTTTCTTCTCGAATGAATAGGATCGTTTCATCTTGAGTGCAAAATGTCAAATGACTCAAGTTTAAACACCATAGACTAATTTATACTCTTGGCAAACCAGCGTATATAAAAGGGTGTGTGTCTTGTCCTTTCACTATTCATTTCACTCTCAAACCGAGCACAACGATGGAAGAGACTAGCCAAATCGAACGTTTCATCAGAGCTTTGCGAGGGGTCATTAGAAAATTCTCTTCAGACCAGCCGACGGACTACTCTCCTTCCTTTCGAGATAAAAGTCAAGATACTTGCTATATCTGTCAGAAGAAAGGGCATTGGTCTTCAGAGTGTCCAGACCGTCAAAAAAGCAAAAAAGGGGCTAGAAAAGACAAAAGTCAAGATACCTGTTATTATTGTCAAGAAAAAGGACATTGGTCTCCAGATTGCCCAAAAAAGAAACAAGAGGAGTCAGAAGAAAAGAGGGATTCTTCAGAAGAAGAGAGAGATTCTTCAGAGGAAGAAAGCAGCCAGGTGAAGAAAAAGAAACAGGAGAAGAAAAGAAGAAGGGAAGAAAGTGAGGAGGAAGAGGAGGAAAAGACTGTGACGGTGAAAAAATTGAAAAAAAAGAGAGAGTAAAAAAAAAGAAACAGAAGAAGTGAATGTAATTTATAAAGTGTTCTGTTGTGAATTGTGAATTGGATTGTAACTATGGAGAAAAGAATACATTAATTATATAAGGTAAGTGTCTTTGAGTTTTGATTTTAAATAAGAAGCTACACTCACGCACTCATACACAGACACGTACTATAAGGGTAAAATGTGTTTTTTTTTTTGATTTTTGAGTTATTGGCAAATTGAAAAGCTATCTCTTTTCGAGAGAAGTGGATGGCACGCGTGTTTAGATTGGTCAATGAACTCAATCCGTTTCAATCCTTCCTCTCCCTATAAATAAGCGCAGTTCAGCGCAATCACTCACATGTTCTCGGAGCCTCAAGATGTGGACCGACGTTCAATCTTCCACCCTTTTGTCAACAGTGATGTTCAGGACGGACATACCCATGTATGTCCGGTCCAAGTGGACTGTTGTCGATAGGACAGATACTAGTCTATGGATGAGAAGAGTTTACATAGAAAGACAAGGATGCCTCAAGAGGGTACTTGTGTATGGACCTGCAGTTAGAAGGAGTTTAAGAAGAAGAAGATGTGACAGATGCCGTCTATGTTAATATTAACATAAAACCAAAGGCCCTTTTCAGGGCCACCCACATTTATCGAAAAGAGATTGACTTTCCATTGCCTACCCCTTTTTAAAATTTTTTTAAAAAAAAATAAAAAAATCCCATGTTCAATTCCCCTTGTCCCTATACAGACCCAAACTCTATTCCCCATGTTCAATTCCCCTTGTCCCTAGACAAGCCCAAACTCTATTCTACAATGTTAAATTCCCATTGTCCCTAGAGTGACCCAGCAATATCTCCGATGTTAAATTTCCATTGTTCGAATGCCTTTGTCCCTAGAATGTCCCTAGCATGGATATTTCCTTTCTCCAATGTTAAATTCCCTTGTCGCCAGAGTGACCTAAGGTTTTTTGCCCATGTTAAATTTCCCTTGTCGCTAGAGTGACCCAGGGTGGTTAATGTTAAATTTCCATTGTCGTCAGAGTGACCCAAGGGTGTTTTTAATGCTAATTCCCATTGTCGCTAGGGTGACCCCATTCACTACTAATATAAAATCTTACGGCATGTGTTGTACTCGATTTCCATTATCTAGTCGCGTATTTCTCAAATTTAGCTCAATCATTTTTTTCTGCATTTGCCTGCTGTTAGAACAGGTCCCTAGCTAGATAATGTCCAAGTGACGTTTGAATCAAAATCCCAGAGGTTCCTTTAGTACCAACTATAAATACAATCTATAAATATTTGAGTGTTTTTCACACCCGGTGCGCCTCGGATACCTCTTATTTCGCTCTTACCACATGACGAAATTCGTCAGGACTTCATTTGTGGATGCATTCTATCCCCTAGGGACAAAATATTAAAGAAGGGTCCATATCAAAACCCTAAAGAGGGAACGTAATAGCCCAATTGTACGACGGTATATGTTGTACTCTACCTCGTTTCCAAGCAGCGAATTTCTCGAAACCGGCTCTGCGAGTTTTATTCAGACTTTTCCTCTGTTAGAATGGGTCCCTATTTAGATACTCAGTGAGAGGAGTTGAAATCCAAATCCTCTAAGTAAGGGGTCAGTTAATACAAACTATTGATACACTATATTACAAGTTGCGTGTTTTTCATACCCGGTACCCATCTGGCGCTCATTATTCTCCTGTTTCTTCTCGACGAAATTCGTCATGACTTCTTTCGTGGGTGGACTCAGTCCTCCTCCTATAGATAAATAGCCAAAGAATGATCTATGTAAAACTCTATCAAGAAGGGACTCAATGGCCCAAATATGTAAGTAAATTACAATTTTCATACGGAATGTGTTGTACCCAACCGCCCTTATGTGGCCGCGACTTTCTCGAAATCGACTCGACGTATTTATTGAAAAAAATGTTTTCCTTTTAGAACGGGTACCTAACCAGGTACTGTCCAATAGGCGTTGAAATCAAAATCCTCTAATCAGAGGTTCAATGAATGCAAACTCTTGATTCAATCTATTAATTTGCGATTTTTTCATACCCGGTACCCATTGGACGCTCTTTATATTGCGGTTTGCTATCGACAAAATTCGTCAGGACGTCCTTCGAGAGCTCTTACCACACAACGAAATTCGTCAGGACTTCATTTGTGGATGCACTCTATCCCTTAGAGATAAAATATCAAAGAAGGTTTCATGTCCAAACTTGATACAATCTATTAACATTTGCGTGTTGTTATTGGTTTTTTGGGTTGGTTTCGGGGCTGGGGTGGAGGTAATACCAGATACCCATAGGGCGTCCCTTATTTCGCTGTTTCCTCTCGACGAAATTTGTCAGGACATGTTTCGTGGATGGACCTCTATCAAAGAGATATAATGTCAAATAAGGGCCTATGTTATAATCTTACGGCATGTGTCGTACGAGACTTCCGTCATCTAGCTGATTTCTCGATGTCACAGAATAAGGCAAGAAATAACCTGGTTTGGCCTTAGAACGATTTGATCATTTCGTCCTACATGCGTACAACGTTACCTAGGGTGAATAGTTGTTTTTCTAGGTAAGCAACTGAACTAACATGTACCTCGTCGTAGATAACATTGCGGTGAGATTCACTAAAAGCACTGTAAGCATGGGTATTTTACCCTGATTAATACTAACTCTCCTGTGGATTTAAGGCAAGTTCCGTTTCTAACTGACACATTGGTATATGGATCTTGTCAAGGAATGAACGTTCTACATTTCTATTCTCCAGCCATAGGGGTAAGTGTTACATTTGTATTTTATTTGATATGTGAAGCGTATTCAGTTTTTAGTGTCGTATCGTGAAATGATGCCTTTACTACTAAGCAGACTTGAAACATTGTGAATTTTCGAATTACATGTTGCTATAAGACTTTAATCTAGTAGCACGTATCTCTGGATATTTATTCCGAGCCTATTATTATTTATAACCAGTTTGGTTTTACTTAGAGCTGTCTGAAGCTGTCTAGGGCTGTCTGTAGCTGTCTGTACGTATGTCTGTGCGCATGGTGGATCCATGAAGGGAGGGTGTAGCCAATACAAGTGGGCCAACCCAATCTAGGAGAACTGTGTGCTGTCGGTGCGTATGTGTGTGCGAATGTCTCAGACTATCTGTCTGTCATTCTTTGTGTCGATATGGAAGATGATGTAACCATCAAGGCCATACGAAGACGAAACCGATAATCTGTAAACTTGTGCGCATGGTGGATCCATGAAGGTTGTGTACGGACAATACAAGTGAGGGCCAACCCAAGAATTCGGGAGAGCTGCGTTGTTTGTCTGTGGAAACATTTTGCACGTTTTACAAATATATATAAATCATACGGCTGTACAAATGACTGAGTCAAGTTTGTTTCAATTGGTTGTTTAAATTGAGTACAATTGAATCATTTTGAATAGATAATATTATTTGAATCTTTATTTTGATTACGTGAGATTATGTGAATCTCACTTACATTCCAGGAGATTATTTGAATCTCACTTTCATTTGAATCTTTTTTTGTTTTCCTACTTGGGAATGTTTGGATAGAGTATTTAAAAGAGACGTATGATTAGGGCGTGAAAAAAAATCACTGTATTTGTAATATATATGCATTATTTTTATTAATTAATTTTTTATAAATTATCATCATTCATCACATTGTGTTGTGTTGTCATTCGATTTTATAGCACTCGTATTTCTCCAATCAAGTTAGAATTACACCAATGCATGCCCTAAACAGCTTTCGTCTGCATTAACTAAGTTGTAACGAATTACATATTGAATTGGGAATAATGAATAAATAAAAATATCGGCATGAATAAGGAATACACTATTCACATGTTTGTGAAAATATTAGTATCGGGAATAAGTAACTGGTTACATATTCCTTATTGAATCAGGAATAAGGAACAAGTAACCAACTTGATTTTACTCAAAAACAGGTTGAAAGTTACTTTTCTAAAGGAAGAAATGAAGAAAATTCACGAAGTTGGAAGTAAATATCTAAATATTTCATAGTTACTTAAGTTGTACTCTGTCTGAGGAGATATTGTAAAGGTAAATAACATATACAAGAAAATTGTGGATTGAATATGCGGTGTCCTATTTCGCGTTATGTTATTCCAAAACATGGAGGCATGTACACGCCGTTTGAGTTAAAGTGGACAAAAATAGTGGCCTGGACACTTCTGCATCCAGAGTATTGTCCTTTACATAGGATTTACATACTTTAACATAGGATTTCTAGCTTTGCTCTGTAAACTTTGGCTCTATAATACCATCCCATGACAAACATAAGACTGATTTCCCCGTATGTGACCAGAAAGACTTTTAATCTAAGACTGTCACCTCATGTTAAAGCTATGGACAATTTTAACACTGGATTTCACTTATGACCCCTGAGTGCCTTCCAATGGAATCCTGCAGCATAAAGTTAATTACGTATAACCTCAGAGAGCCCTATTCAACTGTCAGTTTGCTATTCCAAATATCTTCTGGTACATAGTCATCTCTGAAGCTAAAAATGACCAGAAAATTGACACCGTATTGTAGATTAAGAATCAACACATGCCATTAGAGACTTGATACAAATATCTGTCAGTTCTACAGATCTTCGATTACGGGATACAGCCAGAACTCAGTTGGTGACAAATAGGGGCCGTATGTTGGATGTAGCAAATTTTGTATGCTGTGCTCCCTCAGGAAGTCTGTCACGACGGCACATTAATGCGCATGTGCTCAAGGATTAGATGAATACTGTACGTACCATGATCATCCGGCTTCTTCGGTAGTGTTCCGTATCATATGACAATACTCTGGATGCAGAAGTGTCCAGTGACGTTGGTTGAGTCAGTTATATATACCTGGAGGACGGGGCAATTTACATCAAAAGCATGAGTATTAATCTCTCTTTACAAACAGACTGTGTCACGCGATATTTAAGTTTTACTCATTTTATTAGCTTCAGACTGTATTGCTTTCACTTGAGTCGAGTTAAAAAAAATTGATTCTATGTTTCATCACCCCTGATAATCATATTTTTCAAACACCTTTGTTAACTCTTTCATACTTGGCGAGTAGTTGTTAGGCGACTTGAATCCGAGTTTGGTTTTGATCAGCCGTCAATAAAGTTTTGCACCCACCTTTTGAGCTTCATCTGATTTTCAAGATATTGAAAAAAACCGATGACTTGATGCCCGTAATAATGGAAAGATCGTCCACTGAACATTGAGCATTGTCATCAGTAGTGGAGCGACCTGTCAAGTGGAGATGTGCCGACGGTCGTTTGTTGAATCACAGTAACATAATCAAAGGTTTCGTCGTTGAATTCACAATAATACCCAATTATTGTCACTCTAAAAATATTATGTAGAGGACTTTGTATTTTTAGAGAATAATAAATACTTGTACTCAAATCAAAATCTGAATACAAATATATAAATGATTGCTGCCCAGATGGTATCGCAGGAATAAATATTTTTTCTAGATAACAAGATTTTATACCTCTCTACTTGACCTACTTTGCAGTTACCATTTTCTAAAAAATCTATTGCCTAATGGAAATTTCATTCTAGAAGATTCTAAATGTTTACAATATAAAATGTGTTACTAAAATTATAAGGTAGAATATAGTAAACACAATGTCTTTAACTCAGACCAGGATACATATGTTTATTTCTATTGATAGTTATCCTAATATTAAACCAACACTCATAGAGAAAGTATTATCTATGTATTAGTTGTTTACAGAATAGAAAAATGTGAATTTGGTCACGTGCACAATGAAACTGATCTTGTAATAGGTCAGCTACATGATACAAATTTTCATAACCCACAACATCTAAAAAATAAAAAATAAAAACAAGCAACGCAAATTAAATATACACAACAATAGGAAGCCTAATATAATCCCAAACTGAATAACTTTCATAACGGAAACGCCATTCATCCGCGTATAGAAATATAAGCGTGATCGAAGACCATTTAATCACACTAGAGTGATCATATAATCTCTACAGTTCTTGGCAAAGCAGTTACACGAATAACTTTACCGACTGTATTTACTAAACATCAACAGAAAATGAGTTACAACAATTCCTCGGAAAATAAAACAACTGAAACTCCAACATCTGCAAACATAGACTATTTTGGTTATAATATAAAACAACACCGAATTACTTTATCAGTGTGCTTTCACTTCAGATTTAGTTCTTGGTGAACAAATTCAAAACCTTAAGGAAGTTCGCTTAAGAACGAAAATGGTTATGTAGACTTAAACAACGTTAGATTATTCCAGAATGTTCAATTCTTCAGTTTTGCAAGTTTTGCCAGTGGTAAACAAAACATGTTATTTTTCCCTTTTTTTTCGGCCGAAGATACTATAATTTAAATTATATTTTTACTAGGTTTCTTGTTTAGGCTCAAATAAACAGTAACACAAGAAATAGTGAAAGCTTTGAAAAATATAACAAATAATTTATTTCCCTGGAAAAATTCTGCAAAAATGAAATATATGAACTTATGGTTTCCAGAATCAAATTAAAAAATAATCCAAGAATAATCCACGAATAAAACTTTTGAAGTCCTAATATTGAAATGTTCTAATGATTCCAAGTTCGAGTTCCGACGAAGAATCCAAGATGGAAGGCGATGACGTATGTTGTAATTGGTACTGTGCTGAAGTCTACGGTACCTAACAGAAACATAATAATTAATCATCTGGTTTTGGAAATCCAAATAATTTTTTTTAAAAGTCTTTGTTCAAGGATTCTGTATGAGCACAAAATATTTCCAGAGAAACGAAATAATCTTTTAGAATCCGAAAAATTAAAACAAAACTCAAAACTCAAACCTAGTCACAACAGAAGAAAACAACTTGACATCAAGTGTTTAAAAGCCCCAAAAAACATTGATCTTGATCTCTCTCTCTCTCTCTCTCTCTCTCTCTCTAAACATTGCTTATAATACTAATTATTTCGCAATTTTGGAAATGCCTAATTGCGAAATAGAGGATCATGTGATCCTGTTTACATATAAAAATCACGTAACTCCTGTATGTCCTTGATAAGAAGCAATCATTTTACTCCGATAATAAAAGTTGTTTATCTGACCCTTAATCAAGGCCAGGAACTAAGTCAAAAATAGAAACAAGTGTTTCTATTATTAGGTATTTATGGAAAGATTTAGGTCAAACAGAATTTTCTGAAAAATATAAAATTCCTTGTAAACAGAATTACATTACATTGACATGTAAAGAAATCAAAAAGATTCAAAGCCCCACAAATAAACAAATCAAATAAAACACAAATTAAATCAAATATGAATTAAATCAAATATACGTTACAACTATCACTGTCAATAAATGTTTTAGCCCCCTTCAAAACTTTGATACACTTTGGTTGACTATTCTGAACTTCTCTGGTAAACGAAAAGTCTCTTAAAACACTTTAACATCCATTCCTGGATTGTAACTAATGGTGTCCGTATTAATTAGGGTCCACTTGGATGGTAACTAAGGATGTCCGTATTAATTAAGGTCCACTTTTTCTCGTTACAATTGATCTTACCGATGCTACTCTGTTGAGTGATATTTATCTCAAATTGTCAAAGTTGTTTCAAAGCTTGCTCTTATTTCAAGATTCCTCGGGCTATCTGATAAACTAATTATTCCCTCTGGTACTGATCAATGCCACTTATTCGCTGCTTCCATTCTGAAGAAATACACCGTACCTGTACAGCCTCATAAAAACGAAGATACATTTGTTTAGATATATTCATCATTAAAGAACATGTCTATCATTTTACAACCTGCTCCCCAACCCCTATAGCAAATACACAACAGAAAACCCAAACAAGAAACAAATAAGAAAAAAAAGGAAAGGAATGAATGTATAACTTATCACATATTTATAAAATAAATGACTTTTAAATAAGATCATATTATGCAATTGTACTTTGACCAAGGAAGTCCTGTGTCCAATATGCTAATATCAATATTAACCATGGAGGTCCTGTGTTCCATATGCTAATATCAATAAGGCAGCAAAAGAATCTACTTACACCATACACAAACAAGGATTGCTGGGAAGAATTGTTTGTTGGCCAGATGAAGAAAGACAGTTTGTCCGAACTGTGCAATTTATTATTCAATTCTGTCCGAAAGTCTTTTACACTTTGTTCATTAATTAGAATAAGCTTGGATCAGCTTACAGAAGCAAGAAATATCCAGACTTTACCAAACCCAAATCTATTAATAACATCTTGTTGTGGTTTAAGCTAATTAATATTATTATTAGATATGCATTCAATAAACAACTGCCTATATGGAGTACGGCTATAATATTTACAGATGTTTTAACACCAAACCTTTACTTAACTATCTCACCTGTCTTTTTGTTTTAATGAACATCGTCGTCAAAAGACAATACCATTTGTTGTATCGAGGGCAATATTACAATAGTAACAAAAATAAAGACAATCCGTATAAGAAAGATTAACGTGTACTAATTACATTCAGATTTCAGCAGGGACATGTACTGATGTAAGTTTAATACGAGAAAAATACATAATTCTTTCCAATAGAGACATAAATATCACTGTTATGGCATGGTCTATTCCAAACAATAGGTCGTATCACTTAAATAAATATCAGATCGTGAAAACATAAGACTTGTTTGTTCGAGTTCGCAAGTCGAGTTTTGTTGGTTGAGTTGAAACTTTTGAACTTTAAGAGCATCCAACCAAAATCTAGATTATACATCAAGCTATGCAGCTTTGCCAGGCAATCTGTCTACAAAGATCAGTTTTCAATAGACTTATGTACATTCTATGTTCAAGTCATTTTCATTTTCTAAAGTATTCCACTTAAGTTAAAAACAGTCATATTTCAAGCTCCATTTCCCAGGGTTCACGAATCTTATACATATTGATTCAATAGGCAGATTTCTTGTGAAGAAATGCCCTTAAATGCACAAAATGAAAATCAATAGATTTATTGTTTCATAGAGCAGAAGTACGACAATTCCGAGTGGTCTAAAGCGCTGTCCGTTACGGATCACTGCCATCTCACCTCTGTCTGCGTGGGTTCGAGTCTCGGATTCAGCCAATGTGGGTATGTGAGAAAGCTTGGCAGCAGCTTCTCGTGGGTCGATGGTTCTTTCCGGGGTTTTCCAGGGTTCTTCCTCCACCATTAATACTGGCCGCCATGTATAGCCTATCGTGTACTGAAAAATGGCGTTAAACCCTACAACAACAACAACAACATATATATATATATATATATATATATATATATATATATATATATATATATATATGAGAATGTGTGTGTATGTATGTATGTATGTATGTATGTATGTATGGATGGATGGATGGACCGCTCCGGTGGACTAGTGGTTAGTGCGTCCGCCTCGGAAGCCGAAGGTCGTGGGTTCGAACACGGCCGAGTCATGCCAAAGACTTACACAAATGGTACTAACAGCTGCCTCGCTCGGCGCTCATCTTTAAGAGGTTTTTGTTAGGACTGGTCGGCCTGGTGTCACGATAATGTGACTGAGTGGGACATCTTGCTACATGTCTGCGTCATGATGCCCCAGTGCTAGACATCACTATAAACTGCAACACTGCAAACATCGTAGCAATATGACTGTTTATTTTTTAAAGCTACGTTAAAAATCCTAATCACACACACACACACATATGTATGGTATGTATGTATGTATGTATGTATGTATGTATGTCTGTATGTATATGTGTATGTATGTTTGTATGTATCTTTATTATTATTATTATTAGAGGTAGCAACAGCAGCAGCAGTAGTAGTAGTAGTAGTAGTAGTAGTAGTTGATGTTGTTGTGAAATGTTTTTAGGTCCCTATTATTGGTGGCACAATTTTTTTAGTTAGTATTTATATTTCTTTCTTATTTCATGTACACGACTTTTTAATATAGAAATAAATATGATAAAGAGTATATTTAGAACGTAAAAATGGAAGATAAATTAATATATATTATTTAAGATTTTTTTTTCCTTTATATTTGAAATATTTTGTTTCGATTTCCTATGTGCCGGAATATGATAAACGCGCTCATGTTTTCAACAAGTTCTTTGTCTAGACTTTATTAATAGTATATTAGTTATCACTGATATTTTTATTATCACATAAAGTTATTCATTTAGCGTATTTTAACGCCTAGAGATGTTTAATAGTTATAATATTCAAGGTATCTAATATCGTACAAAGATGACAGAAACAATCTCGGGAGGTGATAAAAAGGAATGTATTCCTTCATGCCAAATTTATTGGTCAACAAGTCCTGTTAGAAGGCAGTTAGATTCATATTGTGCTGTTTTTCTTACATCAAGGAATGCCCCTTTGCTTGGAGAGAACATTTAATATTGCTGATATGGACTGAAAGAAAGATAAACGAACACGTTGAGAGAGAGAGAGAGAGAGAGAGAGAGAGAATGAATGATTGATGAACATATATTAAAACAGATGGTTATACAAACGAGCAGAAAGACAGACGGAGCTTTAGATAGATAAACAAGCACCTATAAATCATCAGAATGAAATGTCTCGCCTTTTAAATAGATGTATATTCCAGTAACCTAGCAACTTCACTGGAGCATGAAAAACTGATCACTGTAACCTTCTGTTGCTGTTCATGAAGACCCACTGCAACGAATATATCCGTCAAGTATCATGACTGAACATGCAGTAGTACAAAAGATACAAAAAAAGTGCAGATACGCAACGTTGACGCCTACGCCACAGCCACAAGAACACAAATAACAACACTGTCTAAATAGTAATATTTAGGTCTTGAATGTTATGTAGGCCATAAACAAACTGGGAAGACAAACATTCAGATAGATAAATATATACAGACCTATATAAAGACCTTTGTATTGTGTGTGAATAAAATGAATATAGTATCTCGTTATATAACAACACGAATTATTCTTGCTATGGAGAAGTTTATTACGACGGAAAGAATTACAGAGAAGGTTGGTAAACGTATCATTAAGTTATACTTAAGAGATGAAAGTAAGAAGATGCAATGTGAGAAAGGGTAACACAAGAAACAAGATGGTTCACTAATTTAAAATAAATCAGGTTAATATTGGATAATATATTCCACAAATTGTTAATAGTATAATTTAACTTGATTATTGCTATCTGTATCATGTCCTAAGTTTCTTTAGCTTCCTTATAGTAGCAATGAGTATTGGAGCACGTGATAATTAGTCCTTTATTAATTTATTTTAAATGTACATTTGGCAATTAATGAGAATTTCTATAGAAGATTTTGTTTACATCCTTAACTCGTATCAAATGAAGTACATCATGGTTTCTGAATGTGATATGTATGTAGAACTACATGCCCTGTGCGCTTTTTGATTTCCATTGGAATAGTTATTAGGGCCTTAACCAAAGGGTGCCACATCACTGTAAATGATGCATGCTAGCCATATAAGTATACCCTACTAGTATATAATTTTACAATACCATCATCGCTTTCATTGCAACATCCTGAGTAGACATGACCCCTTATGACTATCTCGCTGGTCAGTCAAACCCACAGGTCATTCTGGTCGACCTGTATTTTCACATTTGTCCGCTGGTAGATAAATAAGATAAATAATGTTGCTAACCACGTATGACACAACAATAATCTCCGTTTGTTCCTCGTCGAAATATTTCATATAGGTGGCATGAGATCAGCCTAAAACATGTCAAGGAATCAAACAATAAGACAATCTTTATAAACATCACTTGAGTAAATTTACAAAATAGGGCTAACGCATCTTGATATATGGAATGAACACAAAAAGAAACTTATTTATGAAATACTGCATATAGATACAGAATATCATATATCAATTATATTTCGGTTTAAATAAAGAACTTATCAAATCTAGTCCTCACATCTATATTTTAGTTAACAGTTACATACTGTAGCTGGCTTGTGATTTAAGTCTGAAAAATCCAATGTCCACACTGTGTAGAATGTGAATATATAGCTACAAGGAAAAACAGTCTCCGCTCATCCAAGAAAATATATAAAGGAATATTATTGGCGATGGATTAATCAAGCTCCTGTTAGCACAGAATGCACGAGTCTGCAGGAAACTCATAAAATCATCCAAAATATTATGTAGGAGGAATATATTTATCTCCAAATAAATATCTTGTCACTTGTCTTGACGGATAGGAAAACAATGTGAGTTATAGAGATGAGATAGGTGAGTTTAGATATTAGAAGTATTAATGACAATACCAGCTTCAATCACAATCCTTTTTTGAATATCTTCAGTTGTCAATCAAGAAAGTCTTTTTTGTTTATAGTTCTGAATTTACGGATTTTTACAAATGATGAACATGTGATTGTGGTCGTAGAAGTAGGACCACATTCGCCTCATTCCTTTTGCTTTGTATGGAACAGCACAGGATGGGAACAGAACGTATGTATTGTACTTGCCGTCTAGGTCGTTTATGCCTGGAACGTACCAACCTGACCATCCGCCGCTAAACCATTGTATTTTGTAAGCCGCTATTCTACCACCTAGAATAACCTGGTCAACATTTAAGTTCAGACCTGCTGGCCATCGACAATCTTGTGTAGGTGGTTTGGAGGAGACCTCCGTACAAGTAGCCTGTGTGGATATGTCGTATGTAATGCAGTCGCCAGTTGGACAAGAGCCTTGAGCCTTGATTGAAGTCATGCTCAATAGGAGGATGAAAACAATCAGGCTACCGGTTGTTCTCATTTTGCGCATGGTATATAATTTCTCTCACCAAACGTTTGACTGTTGACTGTCTCGTAAACAGATGTCCTGGCACTTAACTTGTCTGCGTTAAGTAGTTATGCGTTAGGATGCTACGCAATATACGGTGCCTTTTCTTCTGCTGACATATGCTTTATATACAACCCAAGAAAACTAAAAAATAACAGCTAAAACCAGTTTTATCTAGATTAAACTTCATTAAGCAAGCCATTAGTAACTACTTTATCAAAGTTACACTGATGAGCATACCATTGTTATTGAAAGCAGAATCATGTGATATATGATAACACTCGAAAACACACATACTACACGGCAAGGAGATAAAGACAGCTGGTATTAAAACTCCACATAGAAAGGTATAAAAATTATGATTATCAAAGCCTGCTCTTAAATACGGATGACCATGACATTTTGCAGAATAGGTACTCAACGTTTAATAATAACACCCTACGAATAGTAAAAGTGTAGCAAGAATAGAAGAGCTATATATAAAGGTGGTTTCCTTTAAACATTATTTTTCAGGCAATGATATATATATATATATATATATATATATATATATATATATATATATATATATATATATATATATATATATATATATATATATATATATATATATATATTCTCCTTTTGTGTGAATATTTACCATTTGTTTTGTACCTTAGGAAACGTGTGAAGGATTATTTTTTCTAATCTTGCTAAAGTGTGATTGTCAATGAGACTTTAAAATGCTCAAAGCGAATTCACTATTTTACACCAGTCATTAATTTATGTCGATTACGTCGTTGTCTCATTAATAACAATAGGACATCTACCACTATTAACGATTTTATATATGGACAACAACGTACTCTTTCTCAAAACGACGAAAATTCATGCCCCTCAAAAATAAATGAATTTTATGATCATTTTTAAGAATGAGAGGAAAAGATAATTGTAATGGTTTTCTTATAAACGCATTTGTAGGCCTGAAAACGGGTTGGAAGCTCATTCATGTGAAATTTGTTTTTAAAACAGAGGCAATTTTACATTATATCTTGAAATGGTAATAACATGAATTGGTTGCAGCTGTGATGAAATAAATCTAGCTAAATATTACCCAGATTGTAGAGACTCTGGGACAAAAATCTGAAATAAACCATAAAACACAAAACCATTAAACTCAGTGAACAACGCTGAAATCATCTCACTTATAAAATCTATCCCCAATCAAAATTCAGCTTTGGTTTCGGCTAGCATAACCATTGACGAAATAGTTAAAAATTTGTGCAAAAGCAGTGACTGGTCAAATTATACTCTGTTTGTCTAGTTGTTTCTGGGAAAACAGAACAAATACTTATGCGATTTGATACCAGGGTGAACTCAGCTCATACATCAATTCTATATTATATGTGTCAATGACATCTACTCGTATATACAGTGAGATGAGTTCACTCAATCCACAGAAACAGCCCCAATACAAGGGGACAAAGCTAAGCACATATTTTGAAACAAGACTTGAAGGGATGGGGATGAACAAAGGCTAGTAACATATCACCCCATCGGCTACCAAAACATTGAATTTGGAGACAGTCAAGCATGACTTAAACAGGCTGACATTTGACAGCCTTAAAAGCGCAAGGTATCAATATTGACAGGATTGACGCTTTGCAAAATGGAGGAATGGGAAGATACATTCTACACCCGAAGAAAATTAACGAGCCATTATTAAAGACCCGCGTTATGGAGATTAAGGGCTAATTAGTAAAAGTGGCAGAAGCTAC
The DNA here is from genome assembly GCA_028554795.2 of Sinohyriopsis cumingii. Taxonomy (NCBI): domain Eukaryota; kingdom Metazoa; phylum Mollusca; class Bivalvia; order Unionida; family Unionidae; genus Sinohyriopsis; species Sinohyriopsis cumingii. The sequence goes on along the minus strand of CM068826.1, from coordinate 134,137,255 downwards.
CCCCATAATACTTGAGGTAGAGGCCAAGATTACGGAGATTTACGTGTTGGGCCTCACCATGGAAACAGAAACACAGAAAATTGTATACAAAATTGAAAAGAAACTACAAATACAAGTCCGGCAAAACCGAATGGAAACTGTTTCGGACTTCTAAAACATAATGTCCGGAATAAGGATTGTTACAGTTCGAAAGGAGGATGCCCCAAAAATTCCAACTTTTTGACGGTATGTGTTTCCTCCTCAAAACATGGTATAGAAGATGTGAAAATGACAGGCAGCGTACGACAAAACCGGACATGCGCCAATGGAATGTCCAAATTCTCCTGCCAAATCCTCTTACGCAAATCAAATAAATAAAACTTTAAAGACACCATAGAGGGAGAAGGAGCTATAGCCCTAAAAGAGATAAAACAAAAAATGAGCTCCAAGAAAACGAAATAGCCAACCAGTATATGACATAATTTTCTAATGCAATGCGCAAGCAGTCTGGAAAATAACATAAAAAAGCTAGAAAACAATCCATGTAGCGAACAGACAGACACCGCTCAAGGGAAAATAGAGGGACCTAACCCCCTCCAAATAAGTAGCAACCAAAAACCAATTGATATAACCTCAGAGGTTAACGAAGAGCTTATACTCGCAAGGCTCCCACGGAGAGAGTAAACGTATAGCATACAGGCGCAGAGCCTTACTAGTGGAGAAGATAATATAATAGACCTGGATTGGGAGAACTTCCAGAGGAAAAGTCATAAGAAAGGGAACTCTCAAAAAGTTCTAGTCAAACCCAGGCAGACAATGAGGGTAAATTACTCCTCTAAAATAAATATTACATGTTAAACATTTAACAGCCGAAGATGGCAGTTCATCCTACGGGGAGGAGGTTGGATGACCTCCACGGAGGTAGAAAACCCTATGGAAGAGGGAAGAGTAGACTTGATAGGATTATAACGTTTAACCTCTACGCCGGTAAATAGGTAACAGAAGTAAAAAAAAGTCTCATTCAGGCGATTGGAGACAAGAGGGAGAAAACGCCACAAACGCAAACTCCGCCCAGAAAGATAACGATCCTTAGCTACAAAAAGAAAACAGGACGAAGGGCAAGACGAGGAGGACATACTAAAAATTAAGGAACTGAATTGTGGAGAAGACTGACTCTGATGGAACGGATCCAACAGAAACACAATCAAGCGACCATGTACAGACTTACATGGAACAGGACGTAGAATCAGAAAACAACGAATATTGGACAAACGACACAACTGAATCAGGGGAATATAATGACGGACTCCTCAGAAAGGTAGAAACAAAAGAAACAGATGAAACGCACGACGAAACTAAAAGAATGCCCTGGCCGACCACGGTCGGGCCAAACAAATAATTTTACCGACATCAAATACAATAACCATTACCAGGGAAACTATTTTTTCTTCGGATATTTCTATGGAACATTGACTGAATAAAAATGAACATCGGATAGCTAGCACAAACATAAATTGGTTAAATGATGATAAAATAGAGCGCTGAATAAAAGAAACGAAAAATTTTGATATTATACTGCTACAGGAAACGCACAACACGTCCAATAAAATACATGCTAAAATAGAAGAAAAAACGAACGCGATAGTAATAGTGAGTAATAATCATTGGGAAAGTAGAGTAGTGGTAGAAAAGCCGCCAAAATATATCATGGGACAAATTTCAAATTGGAGAGTTTATAAAGAAAGAATGCTCCATATAAACCAACGATTGTCACATTCGTACCCAACACAGGGCAAAAAGAGTAGGCGTTGTTGAACATTTGGCACCACATACAGGACGTTACAATGGAAAATTTTGTAATGGGTGGCGGGTGATTTTAATTGGGTGGGTGGAGTGTTAAATAGACAGGAAAACTCAACTATCACCAAATTACTCACTATTTAGAGAACAACATGAATATACTAATAAAAGAAAAGCTACAAGATGCATATATTCCATTAAATTTATTACAAAAAAAATATACATGTGACTACGGTTTAAATCAAGCATGTAGGTTGTGCAAATTTTAAGTCACACGCCGATCAATGGAAAAGATAAGAGACTGCAATATTAGCTCTTGCAAAATTTCGGATTATAAGATGCTAACTTTGGAATTTTTCATGAAAAAGCGGAAAAATGGGGGGCCGGCTAGTGGAAAATGAATAATAATATTCTAAATGAGAAAGAATCTGAAAACAAAATAAAGTATGAACTAATGCAATTTCTTGAACGAGGAAATCAAAACGTTGTACAAAAGTGAGATGGTTTTAAGCTAAAAATCCAAAAATTGACACAAATTAATTGGAGGATTAGGAAGAAAAAAATGAATAAGAAAAAATAAATAAAATAAATGATAGCCCTGAGAAAATTGAAGAGAGAAAATAAGATGCGCTTGCTTTCTTAAACAAGATCTTAGATGAGAAAAACAGCGGAAGAAAAATTCACGAAATTGTATGAAAAAGCTATGTCATTGTATAAAAGAAGAAATCATAAGAGGGAACGAAAGAAGTTTAGATAAAATAAAAGATGGAACATGATATACACAGCGAAAAAAAAGGTTTTGGAATGTATAAGAAAATACTATGAGAACTATATACCTTTCAAAAATTGTCCTAGAAGAGATAACACTCATATACAGGTGGTAGAATGTGAGAAAAGTTTAGAAGAGAACAGAGACCAATGCGAAGACTTTATTAAGAGTGTAGGGATAGAAAATACAATAAACTCCGCGGCGAAAGGACAATCAACAGGGACAGACGGACTGACCGTTGACCGCTGACCGCTGAATTCCATCAAAATTTAATAAGGAAATAATGCCAATCCTAGAATCTTATTATAATAACAACTTTTTGGAATGAGTACAAATGACAAAATGTAATAGAGACGGTCTATCAACCATATTATATAAGGGGAAGGGAGATACAGCAATCAATCAATCAATCAATCAATCAATCAATCAGTACTCTCTGCACCGTCTGGTGGGGCGAGAGCAAGGGAGCACCATTTTGGTCTGTCGGCTGCTGTTATGGGGGCAGTTTGCAGGGTGAGGCCTCTGGTCTTGAGTTCTCGCTCCACGGTTCGGCGCCAGGTCTCTTTGGGTCTGCCACAGTTCCTTTTCCCCTGTGGAGTCCATCTCAGTGCCACCCTTGGTAGTGAGTCAGGGGGGCATTCTGCAGACGTGGCCGAGCTATCTCCTTCGACGAGTTGCAATGATCTCAGCGTTGGTGCTTGAGCCCGCTCTGTGCCGGAGTTCCTCGTTCGAGATCATGTTTGCCTAGAAGATCATCATGATCCGTCGCAGGTACATGGTCTGGAAGACTTCGAGCTTGCGTTCTATGTTAGCAGTGGTCTTCCAACACTCTGACCCGTACAAAAGGAAGCTCAGCACGTTGCTGTTGAAGATATGGATCTTCGTGTGGGTGCTGAGGTCCCTCCAATGACCAAGTTATTCTCTTCACAAAAGTGGACCAGTCTTTCCCCGTTGTCGGTCATCACACCTACTCTATGGCGCCCCATGGTCCTCTCTCTGTCTTTATTGTCGCAGCCGAGCCTAGCGTTGAATTCGCCAAGTAGCAACAGCACGTCATGTCGAGGGACGTCCTCTAGAACGGCTTGAAGAGCGTCGTAGAAGATGTCTTTGTCCTCTTCTTCTGCGTCGTCTATTGGTGCATACACGACCACAACAGACAGCTTGGCGTACTTGGAGTTCATCCTGACGTACAGCAGGCGCTCATTCACTGGCTTCCACTGTCGAACGGTATTGATCTTGTTCTTGCTGATAATGATGGCGACCCCCTCCCGGTGGTCATTGTCCTTTCTTCCAAACCAGATGATGACTTCCCCGGAGTTCAACTTTTGCTTGCCGGCACCAGTCCATCGTGCTTCTGTTACACGCATGAGGGTCAAGTTGTAGTGATTCATCTCGCTCACTGCTTGTGGTAGTTTTCCAGTCTGGTTGAGCGTTCTCACGTTTCAGCATCCAACTCTGTTCCATGCTTTTGGCGTAAGGAGTTCCGCTATTGGGATGGGGACGTCCTTGCGGTTTTGTTCTCCATCCGTTATAGAGCCAGTTGCCTGGTCTGCTTCGCTCCCAGCGCCGGTTGTCGTTTGTTCCCTTGCTGTCGTTTCCGTAGCAAGAGTTGTTTAATCGGGGTGGGGTTGCTAGTCCCACGACCAACCTCCTCCTTTTTCAGCCCGGCTTGGGACCGTCCTTAGCGGAGTTGAAGGGAGATAGGGACGAGTTAAGAAAACTGGAGACCTATCTAAATATTAACTATAAAATCCTCAACTGGATCGTGTCCAACAGAATAAAAAGCAGTATCCCAACGATAATTAATAGTAACCAGAGTAGTGTGGAAAAAGGGAGGGATATCCAAAACAACATTCTGAATATACAGAACAATATTGACTTTTTTAACATAACTGACCAATAAGGTGCTGTGGTACTTTGTGACCAGAAAAAAAGCTTTACACACATTAGAACATAACTATGTAGAAAATTTGGGCAGTGGCAGATGCTTTATCTGCTCGGGAAATGGATGCACCCGCCCATCCACGAGTCTCCTGCTGCCTTGCAGGTCGGCTTTGGTTAGCCAAAGGCTAAGGGAGTAAACCCTAAAAGAAATTCCGGAGTGGAGACCCTAAGGCAGCTGGACGATGTACTACATCCCCTTCTGGCAACTCTTTGGTCTGAAGAGGGATGGACTCCGCTAGACGACGTTTGCCCAAGACACACTGATAATGCTGGACAAATCTGACCTTACAATACCGGATCGGTCGTCGCCCGGGTCAACAAGGACCGCACCTGCCGTTGTCCACCAGGACGGAGGTGACAAGTGTGCTACTGGTACTATGCATACAATCAGAGCGAGAGACAACATTGCCATCGCCACATGGAACATTAGAACTCTGGCGCAAATTGGAAGACTCCAAGAGTTGACACATGAGCTGGAACACTACACAAGGCACATTCTGGGACTCTGTGAAGTTAGATGGAAATCCCTAGGAGAACACCAAACCGAAGATGGGCATATATTATGCTATAGTGGAGAGTGTGACAAGTCCATAAATGGAGTAGTCTTCCTTGTAAACAAAGCCATCAAGGGATCTGTGCTTGAATGCTGCCCCATATCTAGCAGAATCATTTTCATTCGTCTGAAAGCATCTCCCTTTAACATCACAATTATCCAAGTCTATGCTCCAACTACCGATCATGATGATGAAGAAATAGAGGAGTTTTACAACAAACTACAGGGTATTCTAAACATGGTCAGTAAGAAAGGTATCTTCATCGTCCAAGGAGACTGGAATGCCAAAGTTGGCAAAGATGCTCTAAAAGACTGGGAAGTACATTGTGGTCCTTCTTGCAAAGAGCTTACCAATGAAAGAGGGAGACGGCTGCTCGAGTTCGCAAGCTACAACAACTTGGTACTAGCCAACACCCTGGGACAACATAAAGCTTCACGATGCTGGACATCGCACTCACTAAATGGAACCCATCACAACCAGATCGACTACATACTGGTTCAAAACCATTACCGATCTGGCATCAATAGAGCAAAAACAAGGACATTCCCAGGTGCTGATGTTGGAAGTAATCACGACCTCGTGATTATGAACTTCCGAGTGAGGCTGAAGAAAATTAACAAGTCAAAGAACATCAGGCTCAAATTCAACCTTGAACAACTGAAGGATCCTAACATCTGCAAGTCATTCCATGCCACAATTGGAGGAAAATTTGCTCCACTCCTTGTGATGGATGGTGATGTCAATGAGATGACAGACACCTTCAACACAGTCATGACAGCAACTGCCAAGGACATCATTGGCCTCCATCGCCCGAAGAAAACACTTTGGGTTACAGAAGAGATTCTGAAGTTGTATGATGCCCGAAGAGAACTAAAAAACACCAGACACACAACAGGGGTATTGAAGTACCTAGAAATAAACAAGAATATCAGAAAGAACTTGAGCAAAGCAAAAGTAAATTGGATTGGACAAAAGTGCACAAAAATGGAGATCAGTCTGATAAAGAATAACAGCAAAAAGCATTCTAAATTGTGAAAGACCTCACCAGACAGAAACAACCAAGAATCAGTACCATTCAAGACAAAAATGGAAAATGCTTCACAGAAGCGAGTGACATTGCAGAAAGATGGACTGAGTATTGCAAAGAACTCTACAACCATCCGACCACAGGAGACCCAGAGTTGCTTGAAATTTCAAACTCCTCAAATGATGATGACTTCCCCATTCTCAAAGGAGAGGTGGAGTCAGCAATAAGAGCACTGAAGAATGGGAAGGCAGCTGGTGTAGACAACATCCCAGCTGAACTGGGGGAGAATTAGTGAAAGAGCTACTAACAAAAATCTGCAATAAGATCTGGCAGACAGGTGAATAGCCAACACAACTGACCCAGTCACTGATTATAACACTTCCCAAAAAAGGCAATTTACAGCTGTGCCAAAATTACAGAACTATCAGTTTGATCAGCCATGCTAGTAAGGTAATGCTGAAGATCATCTTGAACAGACTGAAACCACAAGCAGAAGAAATAATCGCTGAAGAACAGGCCGGGTTCCGGAGTGGAAGAAGCACAACAGAACAAATATATAATCTCAGGGTTCTGTGCGAAAAGTACTCGCAACATCAACAAGACATCTATCATGTGTTCATAGATTTCAAAAAGGCCGTTGACATAGTGTGGCATGAGGCATTGTGGGCCACAATGAACAAGTATAACATGGGTCAAAAGTTAACCAATACCATCAAGCAGCTGTTCGCCAAGGCTACCAGTGCAGTAATTGCCCAAGGTGCTGTGGGGGACTGGTTCCAGACAACAGTGGGAGTGCGTCAAGGCTGTCTCCTGTCCCCCACGCTTTTCAACATCTACTTAGAGCGCATCATGAGCGAAGCCCTGGAAAACTACTGTGTGTAACAAGATAACCGGGTGGGATATTTCGGATTAACAACAGAACACGTTTTGACGACACAGATATATGGTTTAATGTGGCGATTTATATGAGTAGTGGATTATGAAGATGTGTGCGTATTTATAATCCAAATATTGGATCTATTTAACAAAAAACGCACAGTTTCAAAGATGGAAAAAATATACAAATAAATTTAGTTCAGTAACCCTAAAACACAGGATAAATGATTTCACAAATGATTCAATAATGGAAAGATGAATATAGTTCACTCAAATAGTAAACGATGTAAGTCTTTACACATAGTAAAAAATGTATTCGCTCAGGTAGCGAAATTATGTCACTAAACAAGAACGGATATACAATCTATCCTTCCAGTCCTGAATAATACACTGGGTCTTACTAACCCAAAATTAGCATCCAGCTAAAAATACATGTGTGGAGATGCACTCCGTCACCCGTGCACCATATCCGCTCCACAGCTCCTCCGAATCAATTTCACAACCAATATAGACTCCGGACCCTCGGAATACTATGATCACTTGAAATATTAGACCCTCCGGACACTTGAAATATTAGACCCTCCGGACCCCCTGTCCTTTGACGGCTCTACAGCTGGGTCACCTTAGTCACTCTTGACATTCCGGACGCTAGACATTAGACGCTCCGGCACCTTAAACGCTCCGGACACACGGACGTTTCTACCCTCTGACAACACCGGACACCCCGGATATTCCTACCATCAAAAACTCAGCTGAAAATATACCCGATACAGTGTACTAAACTTGATACAGACATAACGTAAGGACGTTATACATGGTAAGTTAAAAAGATTATATTGTAATGGCAATTACAAAACAGAGGTTCAATAGTAAACCTAACCCTGCTTGATAAGACAATAGTAAACAATTCTTTTAAAAAATGTAGCTTTACATTACCAATATAAGTCCTGCACTAAGTCGCAACAAGAATAAAAAATGCACGCATTATGGTATGTAAAGAAAACTATAACAAACATGCAAAGGCAAATATGGTAATACACTAGTTATCACTTAAAACCCAAAACATTACCTACCCCTACAGCTGGAGTTGTGCGAATCCTTTTTAGCAGGCCGCTTGCTGACAAAACCATTAGTATTGTAAAGGTCCTTTACATGTAGTAACGTATTTATACCTTTAGAATTTTCGTTATTCTTTATCAAAGGCACCTTGCACGTGTGGCACAGGACGAATCGTACTCACGATTTCGAAATACATAGACCATATTATAATCACCCTCGGGTATCGTTGTACAGAGAAAAGAAACGAAACCCGAGTACATGTATTTAATTAACAACATTTACACCATTCCGTGACACTGTGGGACAGTCAGCATTGGAGGGCGTAGCATCAACAACCTCCGCTTTGCAGACGACATTGATGGGCTGGCAGGCATTGAAGACGAGCTAGCCACGTTAGTGAAGAACCTAGATGAAACATTTTCCATATTTGACATGGAGATAAGCACTGAGAAGAAAAACCTGATGAAAAATAGTGGCAAACAAATCTCAGCCAAGATTAAAGTTAGAGGACATGAACTGGAAACAGTGAGCCAGTTCAAATATCTTGGTTCCATAATCACTGAAGAGGGATCAAGAGCAGAAATTTTGTCAAGAGCAGCACAAACAATGGCAGCTATGTCAAAGCTAAAACCCATCTGGATAGACAAGAATATCTGTCTGAAAACTAAAATCAGACTATTGCTAACTCTAGTCATCTCAGTCTTTTTGTACTCATGTGAAACATGGACCCTGACAGCAGAATTACAACGAAGAATACAGTCACTTGAAATGAGATGCTACAGAGCTATCCTGGGCATCTCTTACATGGACCACATCACAAATGAAGAAGTGCGTAACACCATCAGGCGCGAAGTAGGCCAATATGAGGACCTCCTCACCACGGTGAAAAAGAGAAAGCTGAAATGGTATGGCCATGTCACTAGAGCCAACAGTCTATCCACAATAGTCCTGCAGGGCAGCGTCCAGGGTGGCAAAAGGAGAGGTAGACAGAAATAAGTGGACTGAAAACATCACAGAATTTACCAGGAAAAGTTTTGCGGAGACACAGGCATTGGCACATGATTGTGAGAAGTGGAAGGAACTGGTCATGAGACTGATGATGATGATGATGCAGAAAAAGTGCAGGAGAAATTTTGTTTAGGAAATAAATTCCTAAAATGGACCAAATTCCTGTGTAACGAGATCCTTTCAAAAGTACAAGTGAATGGAGCGACAACAGAGAAATTTGAAACACAAAGATCAGTAAGGCAGGGATGCCTACTGTCTATGTTATTATACGTAATTGCAAAAGAAAATAACATGAAGAACTATATACCTTGCAAAATATTGTCTTAGAAGACATACCACCTATATACAAGTGGTAGAACGTGAGAAATGTTTTGAAGAGAACAGACAACAATGTGAAGACTTTATTAAGAGAGTAGGGATAGAAAATGCAATAAACTCCCTTGCGTAAGGAAAATCACCAGGGACAGACCCACTGACAACTGACTAGTGAATCCTATCAAAAGTTTAATAAGAAAATAACACCAATCCTGGAATCTCTATATAATAACATTTTTTTTGGGAGGGATAACAATGACAAAATCTATGAGGGAGCGTCTAATAACCATATTATATAAGAGGAAGGGAGATTGGGGCGAGTTTAAAAAAATCTGGAGACCTATCTCCCTGCTAAATGTAGACTATATAAGCCTCAGTAGGATCGTATCCAACAGGATAAGAAACAGTAAGCCAACGATAATTAATAGTAACCTGATTTGCGGGGAAAAAGGGAGGGATCTCCAAAACAACATTCTGAATATACAGAACACGATTTACTTTCTAGGTATAACTGACCAATAATGTGCTGTGGTACTTTTTGACCAGGAATAATCATTTGACAGATTAGAACATAACTATGTAGATAAAGTGCTGGAGAAATTTGGTTTCGGAAACAACTTCCGAAAATGGGTCAAATTCCTGTATAATGAGATCTTTTCAAAAGTACAGGTGAATGGAACGACAACAGAGAAATTTGAAATACAAAGATCAGTAAGACAGGGATGCCTCCTGTCTATGTTATTATACGTAATTGCAAAAGAAATTTTAAGTTACAAGATAATCATCAATCCAAACATTGCAGGAATACGTATACCAAATTTGAAATATGAACTAAAAATGCTCCAACATGCTGATGACTGTACTAATTTTATAACTGATGCAAATTCCTTTAAACACCTACATAAGGAATTTGAAAACTTTGGGAAGGTCCCAGGTTCTAGAATTAACCATAATAGAGAATCGTATTAATAGGGAACTGGAGGGGAAATCACCCAACACTCCCCGCCCATCACATTCAGTGAACGGTCAAGGCCCTAAGTATAACATCTGGGCACAAAGCAGATCTAGAAAACTCCAAAAACATGGAGAAAATATAAAAGAAAACATAGGCATATGGGCGCTTAAGCCGATCAGCATAATGGAGCGTGCCTTAGTGGCACAACTTGACTTATATAGCATTGTAAACTATATAATGATATCAATTGATTTCGAAAATAGAAAACTTGATGATTTGGATAAGCCAATTGTGCATTATTTGTGGGTGGAGCGGAGAACTGCATTATTTACCAAAATTAATACCTATGCAGAGCCAAAGAACGGAGAGGGATAAACATTCCAAATCTACTATCTAAAAAAGCCACAAATATATTAAATAGAATAAAAATTAAAAGAAAACACAGTCTTTGCATGCGAAGATTTATATATTTACTGGTTTGCCTTCACTCTGAGGAACAAACCAGACATTTACAGGAATAACAATTTAATAAAACAATTAGAGGTACCCAGGAGGTACAAGCAAATAAAAGTATTCCTGTTAAGATACAGAGACAAAAACAAGTATGGAAAAGAAACGTTCGAAATGGTTACAGAGGACGCAACAAAACATATGTCAATAAAGGTAGAACAAAAGAACAGTCAGATCGTTTGAACGGATGTGTGGAAAAAGTGGGAGGGGTAAATTCATTTAATAGGCAAAGTATGTTCTTAAAATACATGCACGATGTGCGGCTTACGGGAGTTGTCGTGCTGAAAAGCGTCATGATAAAAAGATCCCTAATTGCCCGTAGTGCAGGAGAGCAAACGCAAAAACACCGATGTACATCATATGGACACTCAAAGAGGCAGACACATATATACTACTAACAGGTTAGCATGATTCACAATAATAGCATACATGCAAACAAAATCGCACAGACGTAAATGGAAAAGCAAAAACTTTTCAATAATTTTTGTACTAATTGTTTTGAAGTTTGACTAATTTGTCTTTAGACCAGGTTTTCTAAATGAAGAAAAGAGAGTCTGCTTACACTAAAGAGGGTTGTACCCCACGAGAACCAAGATAAGTGCAGCGAAAACTGGAATTATGGCAACAACAAAAATGAAGCCGGAAAATACAGGGGAATATAGAACTAACGCGAGAAGAGGATCCGTAGATACTGCCTACGAGTCTCTTTAATCTCTCTATAACTAAAGGTCCTGATAATGTAGAAGACTCACAAAATCGCGCAAGGTGGCAGACAAGACTGTGCCCACATATAAAGAACTTCATGGCAACTGAGAAATAAAGCAAGTGCGGCTCTTTATATTGGAACTCGGCCTAGCGCCCTTTTTGCAAGTTTCGTGCAAAGACGGTTATGAGAGATTTAAAAAAAATCACGCACGTCATATAAACAAATCACAGACACAACGGTAGGCTTTCTTTTAATTTTATGTTTTTATTTTTGGAGATAGTACTTCATAAATCTCTCACGATCAAATGACGAGGAAAGGAAGAAAAGAACAAAAGAAACAAGGAAGAAAAAGAAAAGAAAACAAAAGGAAAGGAAACATTTAAAGTGGAAAGAGAAGAGAACAAGCAAACCTTATTTTTATATAAAAAGAATAACATAAATTAATAGATAACTAAAACGGGTACAATTTGACCTCGATGCCGTCCTTACATGAAAACAGAGACAAACACACTAAATAGCAATATACACATAGTAAATACAAGACAGTATGATATTTCTGGCAAATATCACAAAAGAAAACGGAAAACGGGGGAAGGAACCCAACCTTAGACATCTGTCTTCGGTGGCTCGTACATAACCCAAAATCTCAATAAATGGGAACATTGAGGGACAATATCGGGTACCTTGAGCAGTACCAAATAAGAAAGGTCAACCCCAAATTCCAAAATAATATCTAAATAAATTTTTGAATCAACATTCTTCTTGATTTTTTACCAAATAGAACAAACAACACAGATCTTTGGGTGTAACACGAACATATAAATGCATTTATAAATTTCGGCAACTTGGGGGAGGGGGGACACCTTAATGGTTACCAGCTAAAATAGCTGGGAGCTAACGAGGGGTCAGCATATAACGCATTACAAGAGGCATCCCAAATAATAAATAATTTATATGATCCCGAAGCAAAGGTGCACACTGACACTCTACCATCGACATCATTGGACGAACTTAAAGTCCTCACCGGTGAATTGCCATTAAAAATAAGAAGACAGGAAATGCTCATCCGATACTCTAATCGATTAACAAATCACCTCGACTCGCATGCTGAAAAAGTAACCATTAGAAAATGAAACAAACCGTTTAGCTGCAAACTAGTTCCTAACCCACCAGGTGGCAAACAAATCTTCGAACTCAGGGAAAGACTGCCAACACTTGCTCTTCAAAAAGAAAACACTCACTCCCCTGACCCCGCCCCTTGGACAAACCCTATCCCTAGGATCAACACTAGAGTCACCAATTATGGAAACAAACTGGAACAAGAACTTAAACTCAAAACCATTGTAGCAATGGAAATACAAGACACCTACTCTGGCGTCGTACAATTTTTCACTGACGGATCCAAAACTACCGATGCCCCCAGAACAGCAGCTGAGTGGTTATTCCAGAATTCAACATACAAATGGAATCCAAATTACCAGAAGACTGCTCTACTTCACCACAGAGTTCTGGGCAATAACAGAATCATTAAAATGGATTAAAGACCAAAACATTCCAAAAGCAGTTATCATCAGCGACTCACTTAGGGTAATATAATCCATCAAATCTCACAGCACCAAAATCAAGAAAACAATTCTTGGCTAGATCTTTCTATATGCTTAAGGAATTATCCACAGCGGATCAGATAGTTGAATTCATGTGGATACCCTCGTATATAGGAATCCCTGGTAATGAGCTAGCTGATAAAGTCGCAAAAAACATGTTAGGGAACCTTAACCCTGCCCCACTCAGATATAGCTTAACAGAAGCCCAAAGCATAACATGAAACTATATTAACCAGAAATGGGAGGAGCACTGGAGCTCCACTACAAAAGGCAGGATACTCTACTCGTTTATGAAATAAACCAATAGGTCTATCAAACCACTCAAAGTCAACAGCCTGGACCAAACATTTATCAATTGCATCGTAACCGGAAAAACAAAATTAGCAGGAGATTTTGGCAAACATCTATGACCCAAGCCTGCTAATATCAATTGCTATCACTGCAAAACCATCGAAGACCTGCCACATATATTCAACAACTGCTCAAAATATCAGGAAACTAGAATGGAATTTCAAAACGCCCCCACCAAAAATTGGATCTCTTACCACTTACCCAGATTTCCTTAGAAATAACAACCCCAACATAAATATGACCTACCAAAATATACTTAAATTCCTAGACACATCCACACTAAAATAAAAATATCAAACACCCAAAAATCATAAAATAAACAACCCGACCTCACTTAAAAATAAATTTTCACTAGCAGATGGGTGCCCTTGACATGTCCTGGGGGACCTTATTACTCAACAAGGGTGTCCCTCTAGCTTAAAAATAACAACCTGTAAAACATACATAACCAACCCAAATACTCTCTAAAACCAGATTAATATACATAGACAGACGAGCGCTTTTAATACGTCCCTAGGGACCTGAATACTCAGTAAAGGTTCCCGTCTTCTCAAATCCCAAATATATCCCTAAAAATCAAAAAAATTAATATTTATTTAAAATACTTCTTCTCTGCTCTCTTTATAGCCCTAACATGAAAGACAGTCAAAGTAATAATGCGGCCTACTTCTGTGATACACTAAAGCAGCACAGCGTTTTCCATCCAATGCAACCTAGCTCATCTTCAGAACAATTTCAGACTCAAGAACCGAAACTCAAAATTCGTGCAAGTACATCCATTTAGACCAGTACCCTGGAATGAGCGGACTCCTGTCTGCAGATGGTCGTCTGACTTCCTGGTCACTACCTCCCTTGCCTCAGTCGGACACAAATAAGCGTGAAACGCGCGCATGAAACACCTAGCATAAATAAAAGCCAAAATAAATTAATAGCGAGTGGCACTATGTTGTCGGAATCCTTATACAATTATATCAAGAGGCCTACAAGAACCACCCAGTCCAGCAGCTAGTAGAAGCAGCTAGCTACATGTTTACGCTACACAGCTACCGTTTCCCCGAAATTACCTGAGAGGCAAAAGGACTGCGGAGAAATGTAAAGAAGCAGAAGAAAAACGAGGAACTTATGCTTAAATAGTGCTTCTAAGGGCATCCAATATTGCCTCTTATCCAGGGAACTATTATGGCTTGGTATCCATTTCGATAATACGATTGTACACTAACCTGATCTTTCAATCCGCCGCTTCAAAATTCTAGCCTTTTATCACCTAACAGTGACCAAACGTTTTATATGTCGCTCAGGCATGTAAGTTATTAAAAATTTGCAGGGCATCTTCAACGTACACTATGTACTTGAATTTTTACGATTGTTAGGACGTAGGACAATTTTACAATTAGTTTTGTTTTGACCCAATTGCACAGGTGGCTAACACATTATTGACATTTTTTATTGTTCATTAATACAACTAGACGAAATTTGACTATGCCCGAGGTGGCGTTCATGGGAGTGCACGACATCCATGGCTGGCTTGCCGAGTTCCTTGCCCTCATGCCTCTCTTGAACATCGTATAATGGCAGAGATGTGGAACAATTTCCATCCACCTAAAGCTAGGCATTCCGATGTGACGTCATCGGTGCGACCAATCGCAACGGGCGTTACATACTGCTTTTGTCGACACCTATTACAGTCAAAAGCGGACTGAACTCAACACTTTGTTAACATGTGTGTGTGTTGGGCCCATTCCCATTCATGAAAGCCCTTCATTTAGTTCGTTCGAGACATATAGTCCTACGACCAGACAGCTAAATTAGCAGTGCTCCATGAGCACATAAACGCCTGGGGGATGTGACACTACTTCCTCCCCCCAGGAATATTTAGCATCCCGCTGTGCGGGAATAAACCCGTCGCACATGCCCTTTTGGGCGCATGCGACGTAAATCTAAGTAATCAATCAATCAGTGCACGAGAAACTGATCTAAACGCCAAAACAACCCAAAGATGGACAATTGTAAAACCGTATATTGTCTTCTGCGCTGTACACGGGGACTATAAATTTACCACAAGCCATAAGAAGAGATAGCGACGGTGAGATTTTCGAGATGATTACCATGAGGGCGGAATAATTCTTCAAGGAGGCACGTTGTTCATCGAAGACCTCCTAGGCATCAGAACAACTGTGTTTCGGAAGTTTAAGAACCACCATCTTTGTGGTTTCGCGAGCAAAATAAAATATATAGAAAATTGCTTCATGGTCATGCTCAACTCTCTGAGCCAATAATTTCATCAT
Organism: Sinohyriopsis cumingii; assembly: GCA_028554795.2. Classification (NCBI taxonomy): domain Eukaryota; kingdom Metazoa; phylum Mollusca; class Bivalvia; order Unionida; family Unionidae; genus Sinohyriopsis; species Sinohyriopsis cumingii. The sequence continues at coordinate 134,121,513 of CM068826.1, read as the reverse complement.
GGCAGAATAAGAACTAAGTTTGTACTAAAATGCTATATTTTTCGGGGAGTGGTTCTATATATGTTGCAATATTTAATACACGCATACAGACAGATACATAAGGCCAATTGATGCACCCTGATTCTTGATCTAGAAAGACTTATTTCAGGATCCACATAGTTAAGTTCACTATTACAAATATACAGAAATCAAGAAATGTAAGGACGAAACACAAGTTACGACTACCCTTGACATATCTTTGAAAGAAAATATGTATCAAAAATGCATTACCCATCGGACATAAATATGGCGGCTGTCGAACTAACCTTTTGTATAAAACGCACAAAAGGTACTTATTAGACAGGGTTTGTGCCACTGTTAGGCTGCTGTCAGCAGCTCTTGCCTTTTTGTGACATAAATAGTCGCCAGATGTCACGATCAGGAAGTGGTTGCATGCTAGCTTGAATGCATATCGTGTTTCTGGGCAGTTGCTGTTCAAAGTATTGAAAACAATACAAAATTAGGACATTATTGTAATTTGTCTTAAGCAGGTTATCGGCCATTTATTTTGTATTATTTTGAAAATCCGTGGTGTATATTTCTTTTTTGAATGACAAAACAAATTGTACAATATTCGGAAAATAAAATATGGTCTTTCTAGTGAAACCGGTATACAATGTGTGTACAGCGTAACAAAAAATAAAACAGTGTGTTCAGTTTCAGCCCACATTGCATTGTTCACAAAGCTGGTTCACCTTGGATTGCATAAGAATGCTATAAATATTAACAGAATCGAATAGGTAACCTAAATGTATGCAATCGCTGTTTTGGAACTGATTTTATCTTGAGTTTAAAATACATTAACTAATTTTGCTATTCTTTTGAAAATTAAAGAATTACAAAAAATTGTATTCGTTCTTCGCGATAAAAGAAAATACGCACTGTAAACGAACAATGTAGAAATCTTTACACACTTGAAATGGTAAACGTTACAATCATATCAACTTGCTCAGAAAACATTTCAGAGATAAACTTTTGAATTCTATTAGAAAAAATGTGTCTGCCTTTTATGAGAGAGTAACGCAAGCCATCTGCTAGAAGAGTGATTGTTACCTAACATAAAATAACACGGTGAAGGTGTCTCCTACTAGCAAGACATTAACAGACAAATTTGTTTTTTTCATGGGAAGAGATGTAAGCAAATGCAGACTTTTACATTATCAGATTAGTATTTATTCACTACCGAAATACGAACTGCGGCCGGCAACAGATGATAATTGTTTTCGGATGACAAAGACAGTGGTTGCTATGTTATAGGGAAAGCACCCCATACGTCATTGAAACAGGTATACGTTACAATGTGAAAAAAAAATGCGGAGAGCAATTGCACGGTGTATTTGGGAAAATAATAAAAACATTTCAGATATTTAATAAATTACACCTACATCATGGCAAACCATACTGTCAAAAGCTGGTTAGGATATATCAACGAAAATGCATTTGAGAAATGTTTAAAAAATATTTTGGTAGTTCATTTTATTTCATAGCTAAAACCATAAGCGGTCCACAGTTTTATATAAACGAAAAATAGCATTGTTTGTGTGCACTCTATAAAATTGGAAATTACAAAACATTTCTTTCTTTTTTCTTTCTTTTTAGAGAACCCTTGCAATATATATATATATATATATATATATATATATACACACATTAAAAATTACATTGCTTTCAATGTTTTAATATAAATCAATTTTAAATACTACCACTGTTATGCGCATATACAAACATTGTTTCAGCAGCAAGTTATCAGTTCTATATCATCTAGATGCGCTATAAATGTCCACTTTTATTAATTATTAACAACATTAGCAAACAGACATACAATATTAATAATCCCACTTTTGAAATGAATAAAACATCGTACAAACTATCATTAAAATCCCCATTGCTTTACATTTTCTCCTTCTCTCTGATATACAAAATACTTGGAAATATGTTGAAAGAGGGAGACAAAAATGTAAGCTTCATGCAACCTTTTTTGATTGTACATACACTGAATAACCTATCAGAACCTGGACTGTAAGGTCTGTGTGCACGTTCCTTGGGATTTATATCCAGTGTTCACAATATCAATAATGAATATTTTCAATAGCCCGTCGAGATGGCACAGTAATGAACGCTTTGTTTTTCTTTTAAACCTACAAATAAGGTTATACAAACATTATTATTAGGTATTTAAAGGTCCAAAGACCACTCCCCCAATTTATTTCTCCCTGGTCAGGCAGCAGTCTAATTGACCAACAGAGGAACAGAGGGATGGACAATAATAAAATAACTTTATGGTAAGGCTCCTAGAATACACACCTCATCGGACCCTCTCTGTTTCCTGCGAAGAAATCTCTGTACATGTGCACGACATCAAATTTACAGGCAAAGCGACAAACAAAGGTGATAGAGACATTTTATAGACGGTGAATGGTTACTTGTATTATAATGCCTGGTGATTTAAACCTATTGATTCAACTTTTCTGAATCAGCATACATAATAACTGGTGCGTTTATTTGATTTTGATAATTTGTAAATTTTATTATTTTTTATCCATCCTCGGGTAGCGCACGTACTCGCCACTGCTGTATATCAATCGGAAATGTTTTGATCCCTGCATACCATTTTGTCTTCGTTTTTTTATATTAATAGTAGTTACATAATACTTTCTCTTGTATCACTTCTAATCCTTAATGAGTATAATCCATTATCCCAACCGTACAAGCTAAGCAACTATTATATACAAACGACTTTATAGATAATAACATATACTCTGAACGAACAGATTTTATCGATACAATTATGAAAACCGTACGAAATGATATTTAGTACACCTAGAGGTCCTCAGAAAATTTATTTATAATTTGTTATTTTATATTTTGTTTTCTAGGATGACCTATATATTTGTGAAGAGAGGTCGGCTTAAACATTACTAATAAAATAACACACTAATGAAAAACATTAAATACTTCGTAAAATCTAATATAAGTCATAGCATTGATAGGAACAAAAAGTACGTTCACATTTTCACAATGGGACAGGAATTGGCTTTACTGATTGAGGAGCAAATGATGGTACGATCCCTAAGCTACGTGGCTCACGTGAGGTAGCATGGATCGTACCGGATCAATAAAAACAACAATACGACAACACAGAAAACAGGGGCACATTTAATAATACACACAACATACATGCAATAAGCAAGAAAAATATTTTTCTTATTACCTGTTTATTTTATGCTTCCATTTTTCTTCTTTTTTATCTCTCTTATACACACCACAATCATATTAAATAGGACTTGAGGTATGGGAATGAAGGAATTGGCCTCTGTCACTGAAGTGTGTGAACAAGAGACACGAGAGTCACACGCCACTGTCACATGCTAATACCGAACATGGCTAGCTGAAATTATATATTTTTAATTAAATAAGAATCTAAAGACAACTCTCTCTCTCTCTCTCTCTCTCTCTCTATAAATATGATAATCTGGTCAGTCCATATAAAAAAATATGGATAGCATACACTACGTATAGCATACACACATAGGACACACTGGACAATATAGATCGCTGGCAAGGATCACTCTTGTAATGAATGCTCTGAAACCAGCCGGGGCTAAAGAACAATCACAACACTATAATAGGACGGTGTGCAATCTCTAATAAACATTTTATAAAAAAATTCAAAATTCTATTCGAATTTTTACAAAGCATTACACACAGCAACACGGGGGTAACATCAAAGGGGGGGGGGGATGGCGTATTTAGAGGCCACACGACAGAAGAGAGATTCCATTTATGCAGTATCTTATCTTTAAAATGGTTTTCTTTTCTTGCTCGCCTCAGCTTCTGTAAGGCAAAGGAGCGAGCGAGCTCCACGCTTTATCCATAGAGCATGTATATAATTGATTATTATCCATGGTTTCGACAGATGAAAAATATCATGCAATTCAGTAAACAATAATCACGATTTAATACAATTGCTTTAGTTCTTATTTTGCATGTCTTTATGACTATTGTAATTTATGTCCTACAAGGCCTAGCTATTTGCAAAACTTGAAATTTACAGATGATAGGATAAGGTGTTGTCTCTATATTAATCAACGTACTTGATAGGAAAACTAAAATAACTGAGTCATCTTGATCAGAAAAATATATTGCTTGGTCGGTATGAGGATGTTAACTTTTTTGTTGTGTCGTTCTATACATACCACATACCTCAGTTATCTTTTTACACTATATATCCATGCAACAGTCCAAACTGGAGTATAACATTATCTTTATATAGCCTACCTGTGTTTCCCATATACATATATATATATATATATATATATATATATATAGAGAGAGAGAGAGAGAGAGAGAGAGAGAGAGAGAGAGAGAGAGAGATTTACTTTATACCACTGAATGCAAATGTCATATATCCGTTCAAAAGCCAATTGTCTTGATATAGGCTAGCAATGAACAGCTTACACTCTAAAGTCCTAGTTGCATCCAGTCAAAAATGGCAAAAACAGATTGACATCAAGTTGGTTACTTATTCCTTATTCCTTATTCTCGATTGAATAAGGAATAAGTTACTAGTTACAGATTGAATAATGAATATGTAACCAGTTATTTATTCCCGATTCAACTATGTATACATACATTTGGTTACTGATTCCTTATTCCTTATTCTCGATTGAATAAGGAATAAATTACTAGTTACAGATTGAATAATGAATATGTAACCAGTTATTTATTCCCGATTCAACTATGTATACATACATTTGGTTGCTTGTTCCTTCGTCACATCCAGTTGGGTATTCATTCTTTATTCACAATTCCATAAGTACTTGGTTATAACTTACTTATTGAAGATTAAAAGCCCTTCAAGGTATACATTGGTGTTATTCTAACCCAGTTAGAGAAATAAGAGTGTTGTTTGGTGCCAGCTGTATAAAGTTGACTAGAGACAAATCACGGACTACGTGGAGGAAGGAGTTAGGATATTGGTGGGTATACATAATTAGTAACTTGAAATAGGAATAATTAGTTGTGTTAGATGTTTGAGTTGCGTCATGTTGTGCATGGCGCGAAATATTAATATTTGTTTTCGAAAAGCTTATTAATGACTCAAAGAAACGTGAAACCACAAAAAAACCCATACAAGTGTGAACTTGGAGATTTCTCTTATGTATTCATAGTGTGCTTAGAGAAGAATTAATTCAAGTATCTAGTGGTTTAGGAAGCCTTCAGTTGACATCGAATTTTGCCTTGAAGTCCATTGAACAAGGTAAACAAGCATACGGGTACGTGTATGAAACACGCTCAGTGTGAGTAAAATCTAAAAATGCATAGTGCGAATTAAACCCGTACCTAAACGATTTTTATGGTAACTTCTCATGGACAGTTTCTGTTCAGGAATCTGTTCCAACATAAGCAAAAGTCATTACAAGAATTCGTTTAACCGATTTCCAGAAATTGGGTCTACATAAAGGGTGGGGGAGTACAATATATGAGGCAAGAAGATAATATCTTACTTATACAGTGGGCCAATACTTCCTCTTTAAAGAGTTTTGACACGGTCCTTTCACTGACATTTTTCACTATCTAGTGGATAGTGTCGAGCCACGAAGGAAGTCCTGATGAATCTCATCGAGATGAAATAGCGAAAAGAGGGTTTATCTATGGGCACTGGGGATATATCAGACGCACAATTTGGATCGATTGAATAGATTGTAATCACTGAACCCCTCACTAGCATATACTGATTTCAACTTCTCTCGAACAATATGTAGTTTGGGATTTCTTCCAACTGTGGAAAAGTTTCAAGAAAATTCGTCAACCCGATTTCTTGGAATCTGGAGATTAATATATGATAGTTGTAACAAAGTCCCTTAGCAGATTACATCTTCGGTCCATAACTGGTTCCTTCAGTTCTCGACTAAAATGATCTTGACATTTATTATTGTACTATATCTTCTAAACACAGATATATTTGACTCCCAAAATTATTTCTGATGGTGTTTGTCTAATGCAAGCGGAAAACTAAGAGGGTCTTTACGGATACCAGCAGTGGTTAAAACCGTTAGAATCTATGGACAGATTGCAGCCAAACATTGCCATACTTGAACCTGTTTATACAGTTTGTACTTAGATCCATCTTTGATATTGTAATACATTTTGAGTATCCGCCGTTTGCATATAGCTCTCCATTTTAAGGATTTCATAGATTTTAGTGATCACGTGGTTGATTTTGGGAGGTCGGTGTCCTCAACCCGACTAATTTTGCGTGTTTTGCACAGATGGTATCCCTTAAGTCGCCCCCCATTTCGCTGTTTCATCCCCACGAAATTCGTCAGGACTTCTTTCGTAGGTGGACTCTATCTCCTAGAGATATAATATTCATGGAGGGTTCATGTCAAGGCTGTATAAAGAGTGGACGTAATGGCCCACATGTATATAATCTTACGGCATGTGTTCTGCTCTACTTCCTTTATTTAGTAGCGAGTTTGTCGAAATCGGCTCGACGAATTTTCTTTAAACTTGTCTGCTCTTAGAAAGGGGCCTTATTTCGAAACAGCATAAGAGGCTGTTTCGTCTCCAAGAGAAGATATATCATCAGTTAAAATATGTATTGTCGCAAGATTTCCACGTATCTTGGACGAGCCTTGTAGCGCCTGTTTCCTGGTGGACAAAAGTCCTTGTCTCTCCACTTTTTACGTTCATCAGCCTGGTCTTTTCCTGTTCGGCGAACTACGGCCAAATGTGCTTGTTCCGGCGGATGGTTATACTGCTTCACTTGCAAGGGACGTCTTTACGCAATACCACTTAATAAAACACCACCATGGCAGCAACTGTTGGTACGTATATATCCAGACGGAATCACGTGACCCAAACTAGGACGCTTGACGGCACTACAAAACCCGCTATCATTTAAAATGAAACATAAACGTTAACGAAACTAAAATTAGCTTATATGAAACGAGAATTACTACGTGGATCGCCTCTGTAACTTCAATATAAAATGCCAAAGAAGAGTAAATGTCAAAACCCTTTAGGAGGGTACGTAATATCCCAACTTTACACGTAAGATATAATATCCTTATGGTATGTGTGGTACCTAACTTCTTTATCTAGCCTAGAAAATTTCGAAATCGGCTCTACGAAGTTTGTTTAAACTTTTCCTCCTGTTGGAAACGATACCGGGTTAGAGATCGCTGAATAAACTTTGAAATCAAAATCCTTTTAGAAAGGGTTCAAATAGTAAAAATATTGAACCGATTGGTCCACATTGTGCATCTGTTTTCATACTCACTAACAATAGGAACCACCTAGTTTCACTGATTCTTTTCGACGAAATTCGTCAGGACTTCCTTCGTATGTCGCCTCTATCCCACAGAGATAAAATCTTACGGAAGGAGCTATTTCAAAACTCTTTAAAGAGAGAACGTAATGTCCCAACTGTATATCCAATATATAATTTTCTTAAGGCATGCAGTGTATCAAACCCGTTATACAGTCAAACGTTTCTCGGAATCAGCTCGACTAATTTTCTTTAACATTTTCCTACTGTTGGAACACACTCAAATCTAGATACCGCCGACGAAGTGTTGAAAACAAAATCAATTAAGTAGTTTTCAAATTAAAAATGATTGATCCAGTGGATCACATTGTGCGTGTTTTTCATACCGAGTACCCATAGGGTACATCTTATTTCCCTAATTGTTGTAGACGAAATTCCTCAGAACGGTCATCGTGGGTCGATTCTATCCCAAAGAGATAAAATGTCAAGAAGGATCCATTTCAAAACTCTTTCAAGAGGTACGCAATGTCTCAGCTGTATAGGTAAGATATTCATTACGGCATGCAGTGTACCCAAACCCTTTGATCGAGCTAAAGATTTCTCGAAATCAGTTCGACAAATTTTCTTGACAATTGTCCTACTGTTGGGACATAGATACCACTGACGAGGCGTTGGAATCAAAATATCTAAATACGTGTCATATTAGTACAAATATTGATTCAATCGATCATAATTATACGTGTTTTTTTTAAACCCGATACCTATAGGATGCCATTTCGCGGGTCGATTCTATCCCTTGACATAAATTGTCAAAGAAACGTACATGTCAAAACTCTTTTAAGACGGGACGTACTAGCCATGAGTGTACGCAATATATATTCTCGTACAACATGTGTTGTACTCAAACCCCTCTATATACAACAAGTTTCTCCGAACTTCCCTACTACTGGAACATATCCCTAGCTAGATACTTTCCAGGAGGCGATGAAATCAAAATCCTATAGGTCTGTGTTCAATTAGTACAATTTATTATTTATTATTGCTCAAATCGATCTATATTATGGGTACATTTCATACCCGGTACCTTCAGGATGTCCCATATACGGATAATTCTTTTCCTTGACATTCGTCAGGACTTGCTTCCTAGGTCCAACAGAGATGAAATGTCAATGAAGGGTCCATGTCAAAACTCTTTCAAGAGGTACGCAATGTCTCAGCTGTATAGGTAAGATATTCATTACGGCATGCAGTGTACCCAAACCCTTTGATCGAGCTAAAGATTTCTCGAAATCAGTTCGACAAATTTTCTTGACAATTGTCCTACTGTTGGGACATAGATACCACTGACGAGGCGTTGGAATCAAAATATCTAAATACGTGTCATATTAGTACAAATATTGATTCAATCGATCATAATTATACGTGTTTTTTTTAAACCCGGTACCTATAGGATGCCATTTCGCGGGTCGATTCTATCCCTTGACATAAATTGTCAAAGAAACGTACATGTCAAAACTCTTTTAAGACGGGACGTACTAGCCATGAGTGTACGCAATATATATTCTCGTACAACATGTGTTGTACTCAAACCCCTCTATATACAACGAGTTTCTCCGAACTTCCCTACTACTGGAACATATCCCTAGCTAGATACTTTCCAGGAGGCGATGAAATCAAAATCCTATAGGTCTGTGTTCAATTAGTACAATTTATTATTTATTATTGCTCAAATCGATCTATATTATGGGTACATTTCATACCCGGTACCTTCAGGATGTCCCATATACGGATAATTCTTTTCCTTGACATTCGTCAGGACTTGCTTCCTAGGTCCAACAGAGATGAAATGTCAATGAATGGTCTATGTCAAAACTCTTTAAGGAGGGGAAATAATGTCTCATCATTATATGTAAGATATAATCTTCTTACGGCACGTGTTTGACCCGAACCGCTTTATCTAACCGGGAATTGCTCGAAACAGGCATATCGAATATCTTTTGAAAATGTTCCTATTGCGAAGACTAGTCGATCTTAGATGCTGTCCATGAGTCGTCGAAATCAGTCTTTTGATCAAGAGTACAATTTGTACAAATGATTGATCTATTAACATTTTCGTATTGTTCATACACGCCACCCATAGTGCGTCCTTATTTCGCTGTTTCTCTCGAGAAATATCAAGACGTCCATGGTTAGTGGACTTTATATCCTAGGGTTAAAATATCAAAGAAGGGTCCATGTAAAATCTGAATAAAGTGGGGACGTAATGTCTCAAATGGAAACGTAATATATAATCTAACAGCATATGTAGAGCTCTAATTGCTTTATCGCGCCGAGATTTTCTAGAAATAGGCTGTAAAAAGTTTCTTCTAATGTTTCCTACTGTTAGAACGGATCACTACTTTCGTAATGTCCAAGAGACATTGAAATCGAAATCCGCTAAGTATGAATACAATTAGTTCAACCTATTGATACAATCTGCTAACATTTGCTTGTTTTTCATACCCTGTACCCATAGCGCGCTCCATATTTTGCTGATTAATATCGACAATGGTCTTCCTTCGTGGGTGGAATCTATACACTAGAGATACAATATCAAAGAAAGTTCTATGTCAAAACTCTAGAATGGGTGGACGCTTTGGCCAAAATGTAAACGAAAGGTATAATCTTCTTACGGCATTTATTGAACCAGACCTCCTTCACTTAGCCCCTGATATCTCGAAATAGGCTCGAGGTATCTTAATTAATGTTTTCGTATTGCTAGGACTGGTACCTATTTAGATAATGTACAAGAGATGCTGAAATGAAAAGCCTCTAAGTAGGAGTACAAATTAGTACACGTTATTGAAACGATTTATTAACATGTTCGTGTTGTTCATACCCGACACTCACTGAGCGCCCTTTATATCGCTATTTTGTCGTCGAAATTCGTCAGGACTTCCTTCTTTGGTGGACTTTATCATCGAGAGACAACATATCACTCGAACTCCTGTCTCTAGCCACGAAATCTCGAAATCGGCTTGAAGACTTTTCTTCAAACATTTCACACAGTTAGACCGGGTCCCGATTTAGATACTGTACGAGAGACGTTGAAATTAACATCCTCTACATTTGGGTGCAATTATTAGACTATTGCTACAATCAATTAACGTTTGCGTTTTTTAATACCCGGTTCGTATAGGCTACTCCCTCTTATATCGCTGACTCCTCTCGACGTAATTCGTCAGGACTTCCTTCGTAGATGTACTCTTTCCCAATAGAAGTTGAATATAATAGAAGGGTCCATGTCAAAACTCTAACGAAGGGACGTAATGGCCCAGCTGTGTTCATAATATATAATCTTCTTACAGTACGTGTTGTTTGCAACCTCCTTAATCTAGCCGTGAATTTCTCAAAATGGGCTCGACGAATTTTCTTCAAAGTATTCTTACTTTAAGAACGGTTTCCTAACTAGATAATGTTAAAGAGGGGTTGAAATCAAAATCCTCTAAGTAGAAAATCAATTATTACACACTACGGATACAATATATCAAGATTAGAGGTTTTGTTATAGACAGTACGCATAGGACGCCCATAACTTTTGTTTCCTCTCAACAAAAATTAAAAACTATAGATACTTTCTATTAATATTTGCGTGTTTTTCATACCCGGGTCAAAAAAGGCGCCATTTATTTCGCTGTTTCCTCTCGACGAAAATTCGTCAAGATAGCTTTCGTAGGTGAAACCTTTCCCCTACAGATAGAATATCAAAGAAGAGTCCATGTCAAAACAGTACAAAGATGTGTCGTCATGGCTCAATTGTAAAGGTAAGATATAATCTTAATGCATGTGTTCTGCTTCCTTTATCTAACAGCTAATTTATCGAAATCGGCTCAACGAATTTTCTTTTAAACTTTCCAACTGTTAGAACGGGTCGTTATTTTAATACTGTCCAAGAGACGATCAAAATCCTCTAAGTCGGAGCACAATCAGTACAAACTAGTGATACAATCTATGAACAAATAGCGATACAATCTATTAACATTTGCGTGATTTTCAAGCCCGATACCCATCGGACACCTCTTATTTGGTCGATTCCTCTTGACGAAATTCGTCAGGACCTCCATCGTGGATGGATCTATCCCACAGAGATAAACCGTGAAAGATTGGTCCATGTCAAAACTCTTAAGATGGGACGTAATGACCTAACTGATTAGGTATGATGTCATCTTGCAGTGTTGTATTTTAACATTTTACTCCAATTGCGAATTTCTCGAAATTAACTGCCTAATAGACGTTGAAATCTAAATCCTCTAACTTGGAGTACAGTCAGTACAAACTAGTGATACAATCTATAAACATTTGCGTGTTTTCATACCCGTTACCCTTAGGGCGCCCATTATTTAGTTGTTTCCTTTCGACGAAATTCATCAGGACTTCCTTTGTGGGTGGTATCTATCCCCGAGATATAACATATCAAAGAAGTGTTTATGTCAAAACTCAATGAAAAGGTGACTTGGTGTCACAAATGTAACGTAATATATAATCTTACGACATGTGTTGTACTCGATCTCCATTATCTAGTCGCGTATTTCTCAAATTTAGCTCAACCATTTTTTCTTCTGTATTTTTCTGCTGTTAGAACAGGTCCCTAGCTAGATAATATCCAAGAGGCGTTTGAATCAAGATCATATAAGTGGAGGATACATTAGTACAAACTATTGATACAATCCATGAATATTTGAGTGTTTGTCACACCCGGTGCCCGTCGGATACCTCATATGTGGTTGCATTCTATCTCCTAGAGATAAAATATTAGAGAAGGGTCCATCAAAACTCTATAGAGGGAACGTAATGGCCCAACCGTACGACGGTATATGTTGTACTCTACCTCCTTTCTCTAGCAGCAAATTTCTCGAAACCGGCTCTGCGAGTTTTCTTCAAACTTTTCCTGCTGTTAGAATGGGGCCCTATTTAGATACTCTATGAGAGGCGTTGAAATCCGAATCCTGGAAGTAAAGGGTCAGTTAATACAAACTATTGATATATTAACAGTTGCGTGTTTTTCATAGCCGGTACCCATCTGGCGTTCCTTATTCCCCTGTTTCCTCTCGAAGAAATTCGTCATGACTTCTTTCGTGGATGGACTCAAACCTCCTACAGATAAATAGCCAAAGAAGGGTCTATGTAAAACTCTATCAAGAAGGGACTCAATGGCCCAAATACATAAGTAAATTACAATTTTCATACGGAATGTGTTGTACCCAACCGCATTTATGTGACAGCGACTTTCTCGAAATCGACTCAACGAATTTAGTGAAAAAAATGTTTTACTTTTAGCACGGGTACCTAACCAGGTAGTGTCCAACAAGCGTTGAAATCAAAATCCTCTAATCAGAGGTTCAAAGAGTAAAATCTCTTGATTCATTCTATTAATCTTTGCAATTTTTCATACCCGGTACCCGGTACCCGGTACCCATTGAACGCCTTTTATATCGCGGGTTGCGTCAGGACTTCCTTCGAGAGTTGAATCTATCCTTTGGAGATACAATAACAAAGAAGGTTCCATGTCACAACTTTATAAAGATATAATGTTCTTACGGCATATATCTTGCTCGACCTCAATCTAGCCGTAGATTTCCCGAAATCGCCTCTACGAATCTTTTAAAAAAACATTTTCTACTCTTAGAACGTGTACCTAGTTAGATAATTTGCAAGAGACGTTGAAATCAAAATCCTCTTAGTAGGTGTTCAATTAGTACAAGCTATTGATACAATCTATTAACATTTGCGTGTTGTTATTGGTTTTTTGGGTTGGTTTCGGGGTTGGGGTGGAGGTAATACCAGGTACCCATAGGGCGTCCCTTATTTCGCTGTTTCCTCTCGACGAAATTTGTCAGGACATGTTTCGTGGATGGACCTCTATCAAAGAGATATAATGTCAAATAAGGGCCTATGTTATAATCTTACGGCATGTGTCGTACGAGACCTCCGTCATCTAGCTGATTTATCGACGTCACAGAATAAGGCAAGAAATAACTTGGATTCGCCTTTGAACGATTTGATCATTTCGTCGTACATGCGTACAACGTTACCTAGGTGAATAATTGTTTTTCTAGGTAGCAACTGAACTAACATGTACCTTGTCTTATATCATATTGTGGCGAGATTCACTAAAAGCACTGTAAGCATGGGTATTTTACCCTGACAAATGCTCACTCTTTGTGGATTTAAGGTAAGTTCCGTTTCTAACTGACACACTGGTCTATGGATCTTGTCAAGGATTGAACGTTCTCCATTTGTGTTCTCCAGCCATAGGGGTAAGTGTTACATTTGCATTTTATTTGATATGTGAAGCGTATTCAGTTTTAAATGTCGTATCGTGAAATGATGCCTTGACTACTATGCAGATTTGAAACATTGTGAACTTTCGAAATACAAGTTGCCAATTGAGTTTAATTTAGTAGCACGTATCTATAGATATTTGTTCCGAACCTATTATTATGACCAGTTTGGTTTATTGTAACTGTTTAGGGCTGTATGAAGCTGTCTAGGGCTGTCTGTAGCTGTCTGTATGTATGTCTGTGCGCATGGTGGATCCATGAAGGGAGGGTGTAGCCAACACAAGTGGGCCAACCCAATCTAGGATAACTGTGTGCTGTCGGTGCATTTGTGTGCGCAGGTATCTCTGGCTATCTGTCTGGCATTCTGTGTGTCGATATGGAAGATGATGTAACCATCAGGGCCATACGATGACGAAACCGCTAGTTTGTAAAACTGTGCGCATGGTGGATCCATGAAGGGTGTGTACGGTCAATACAAGTGAGGGCCAACCCAAGAATTCGGGAGAGCTGTGTTGTTTGTCAGTGGACACATTTTGCAGGTTTTACAAATATATATAAATCATACGGCTGTACCAATGACTGAGTCATGTTTGTTTCAATTGGTTGTTTAAATTGAGTAAAATTGAATCATTTTGAATACATAATATTATATGAATCTTTATTTTGATTACGTGAGATTATGTGAATCTCACTTATATTCCAGGAGATTATTTGAATCTCACTTTCATTTGAATCATTTTTTGTTTTCCTACTTGTGAATGTTTGGATAGAATATTTGAATGAGACGTACGATTGGAGCGTGGAAAAAATCACTGTATTTGTAATATATATATATATATATATATATATATATATATATATATATATATATATATATATATATATATATATATATATATATATATTATTTTTATTAATTTATTTTTTATAAATTATCATCATTGATCACATTGTGTTGTGTTGTCATTCGATCCAGGCATCCATTCAGGCCTATACTGTTAAATTCGAAATCGGCTCAACGAAATTCCACAGGACTCCTTTCGTGACTACACTATCCTCTAGAGATAACATATCAAGAAGGGTCCTTGTCAAATCTCTTTAAATGTGATACTTAACGACCAAACTGTATAAGTAAGATATAATCTTCTTGCGCCATGTGCTTTACCCGCTCTCCACTACCCTTTATGTAACCCAGATTTCTGAAAATCGGTTACAAGCATGCTAAGTTCCCTAGTTCCAAGGACTTCATGACAATGTTCAAAGTTAACTGAAGGCTTCTTAAACTCGTAAATACTCCACATAATTATCCTCTAAGGACGTGCCGACCACACAAAAGAAATCTCCGATTTCACACTTGTATGTTTTTTTTTTGTGGTTTCACGTTTACTTGAGTTATTAGTAAGCTTTTCGAACCCGAATACTAATGTTTAACGCATTGCATCAAAAGACAACCCAAATGCCTTGCACAACTAAATAATCCTATATCAAATTATTAAACACATATTCCTATCAATATCCTAAACCATTCCTACATATAGTCCGTGATCTGTCTATATTCAGCTTTATATAGCCCTCATATTTCTACAATCAGGTTAGAATTACACCAATGCATGCCCTAAACAGCTTTCATCTGCATTAACTAAGTGGTAAGCAATTACATACTGAATTGGGAATAATGAATAAATAATATAAAAATACCTCGGTGTGAATAAGGAATAACTATTCACATGTATGTGAAAATATTTTTATCCGGGATAAGTAACTGGTTACATATTCCTTTTTGAATCGGGAATAAGGAATAAGTAACCAACTTAATTTCGCTCCAAAACAGGTTGAAACTTGGTACTAAGTTTCACTGATGACAATGTACATTTGTAGTATGCTTAGCCTTGCATATGAGAGGTTAGAGCATCCCCTTAAAATTATAAAGAAGAAAGAATAAGAAAGAAATGCCGTAACACGATAGTTGTTGTTTGTTAAACTTTATTGCTCTAAATATACCCAACGAAACAAAAATCGGAATAATTTAATGTTAGGTTTGAGACATGCATTCGATAAAGTTTTATAAAAATATTTACTATAATAACCTCCATACATAACTTCTCTTATTATCCTTTATCTGTCTGATACACGTTCAGTTCTAACGTAATTTGAGGCGAGCTTTCTGCATAATTGAAATACTAGTGCAGTGTTCGAATTGTTATTGTCATTGTTTAATGTGTGATTGTAGCTTACTTTTGTAAAGGACTAAATAAATAAAATTCACGACGTTGGAAGTAAATATCCAAATTCTTCATAGTTACTAAAGTTGTATGCTGAGTAGATATTGCAAAGGTAAATAACATATACAAGAAAATTGTGGATTGAATATGCAGTATGTGGTGTCCTATTTCGCTTTATGTTATTCCAAAAACATGGAGGCATATACACGCCATTTGAGTTAAAATGGACTAAAATAGTAGCCTTGTGGGAGTAAGTTATACTATATATCGATTTAGAAACAATAATTGAAACAAAGAACTTGACAATGTATCTCGTTTGTACAGAGGGTTTGGTTTGGTTCGGTGCTTTACGACACAGCAACACAACTAGGTCATTTAGTGCCGAGGCAATTTTGGGTAAGGTGCCTTGCCCAAAGAAACACCACAGTAGCAGAGCATGACTGGTCTGCTGGTAGGATTTGATCCAGTACTTTTTCTGTATTGTGTCCTGCATGCAAACCTTGGATCCAATTCGATGAATCTACATAATAATACTCGCTTTATTTGTTTCCAACCTATTCTTCTTTTAAAATGTTTTGAATGAATGTTTCGAGTCAGTGTATACTGTTATTTTGTTGATCTGGCCAGACACATAGCAATACTTTTATTTCATCACGTGTTCATTTTCGGGTTGAATAACAGAACTTGAAATATATTTGTTTGTAGGTTTTTAAGTCAGTTAAAGTTTTCACATTTGTATGGCTATGTTACTTGACTAAATCATAATAAATAATGAGATATGTGTATATTCGACTGCAGTATTAGTTGTCTTAGCAGCAACATTGTGTGTGTACTACCATAGGTCAATAGTTCTGACATGTTAAGATGTATAGAAGGCCAGACGAATAGACTACTAGAAACAGTTAAGCAAAACGAATATTTCTAACTCTAGGGTGGATGTGTTACTAAACAAATACCTGCTGCATCAAGAAATAAATGTGAAACTTTTAAAAGCATTCCAGTACGTCTCATGACCCACATTATAGTATAGAAGACGAAGGAATAGATCTCTATAATGATTATGTATAGGGTGACTTAAACAGTTTGTTTAAATGAATTAAATACTGCGTTTAAATGAATTAAATACTGCTATTAAATGAATTAAATCTTGCTATTTCGATAGCAAAACTAAATAAAGCACTGAGAAAAAAGCACTGACGCTGATAATCTATACAATGAATGTTAGGTGGAAAGGATGTCTCTCTATATTTGCTTTATATACTTAATGCTTTTTTCAATACCGGTTACTTCAAAGACATTTCCTCTGAGCTTATTGTAATACCTTTTCATAACGATTAGCGAAACAAATATTGTGGTTCACCCTTATTAGTTTCATAGATAAAATATTTAGAGGCATTGTAAATAACAGACTTATTGATTGGAAGGACGATCGCTAGGTGTTTGCTGAAATTCAGGCTGGTTTTAGGAAACATATGTCCACAACGTATAAACTTTTTACATTATGTGGATTGACAACTCATTAGTAGTGTCAGATTGCGCGGTTTGGTTTTTCCCCCTTTAGATCCTGACTCAAATCCACCCCATTCTGTCCCCCATGATTTGGATAGCAAGCCATATATAATGTGCAACTAGTGGATGTTTTACTCGACTTTAGTAGTATGAAACTGTGCATTTTGCCTTTTTTGTTCCCCTTGGGCCCACAAACACCCGTCCTCGCCACTACTTCAGTGAGATAGCTATCCCCCAGGCGATGGAAACCTGTTGGTTACTTTTAATTTTGTCCATGGGGTTGCATATACATACGTCACGTGAGTGAGCTATTCATTCAGGTACAGTCTCGTACGTATGTCAGTGACCCCAAATGTTTCCCAGGGAATGACAAACTATCAATTCATACTATTTGAAGAATAACTCTGTTGTGATTGCAGAAACAAAATCCCGGAAAGTGTACTCGGACAGGCAGGCATATTAGCGATCTATCGCACTGCATACTGGCAGGCTTGTACTACTATAAAATAAAAGATCTATGTGCTGATTTGTCTTTAAACCTATGTTTGTATTGTCAAAGAGAGAAATATATTAGATGAGTTGTGAATATTGTATTGAAGAAATGATGTAGTGGTTTTGATACCAAATGTTGAGTTGTAGCAATCGATATCCAAAATATATTGAAATAATTTATGGAGGTTACAAACATTGGTGTAAGTCTGTTAAATGAATGGAATGTCAAAAATATGACCGTTAAATTGAGGCCGCTGTATCGTTTGAATGCAACATACAGGTTCTTTACATAAGTAGAAGAGATGTCAGAAATAAACTTAGAATACATTGATAAGCTGGTGACTTTGGCAGTGATTTTAGAAATAGAACGAAACAAACTTGGACAGATTTTGAGACAAATAAAATTAAAAAGAATATATGGAATATCGTTCATAAAAGAGTGCTCTCTCAAAGAAAAAACAATAACTCATCCACTAAGTCCGAGGCCAGAGACGTTTTTGATGAAGTCAGTGACGAAAATCTTCAAGAGCATGCTAATTAAACAAACTGCTTTGGGTCATAAGTATAAGAATTCCTTTGGAACTCAAATAATGCAAAGCTGCCTGACTTGGAAAATACGAACCTTGTCCCAGAACATGCCATTATGAACATTGTAAAGTACATATGCAAATATTACGTGGGTGGTATTGGAGTCAAATCACGAAATCATCTTTATCAGGCTTGTGGATCTGTTTGTGAATACTACAAAGCATGGAACAAATCAAAACTACACGTTCCTGTGGCTGTACAAGCGCACACTGATACCGCCAAAACAACCAAACGAAATAAATGAAATAAACAACAGGATTGGAGGGAGTGCAGTTTCTGATCTTGACCAAATACAAAAAGATAAAACAAGCCATCCACACAATTTCCCAATTAGAATGACGCTTCACTTTCCCCTTTGTATAAGCATGCAAACAGTGTCGCAGCTGAAACAGGTAGCACAACAACACAGAATCTACAAACCAAGTCGAATGAGAAAAACAGACATACCTGAATTATTAAAACCAGTATTTATACTGAATCTACAACCATCAACGATTACCACTGCAACGGCAAACAACAATAATAACCAACAAAAACCAAACAGTGAAACAACTAAGACAATTTGCACATGGGCATAACGTCCGAATGCCAAAAGATGCAAGAAAAACCGACATTTGTGCGTTAGTAGACACGTTTGAACAAAACCGTCTTCGCGCTGATGATGAACTAAAACATTATCTGGCATCTGCTATCGCTACTGAAGCAGCGTAGTATGTGCGTTCAAAATCACAAGTCCAGGATTTCAAATTTCTGAAGCATAGTGGCGAGTTTGAAAAGCTCGTGGTCATTTTCTAGCCCACCTACACACCAGGCAAAGACGTTCGACAACAATCGACAAATATGATTCGTAGAAACTGTCCGGTGTTAGAAAACTTGTCATGATGAAGATAAAGCAGACATTGTTCTAAATTCACATTTGGGTAAGCTGCGAAGTTGTGATAAGGATTGATATGAAGCTACTACACCGTTGATTCACAGCGTCACCTTCTTAGACTTTAACCGCAAAGAGAGCAGTGTCAAGAATGATTTTAGAAGCGCTAGAGAAATACACCAATGCAGTGTCGGGATGGGCTATCTAAATATGATCACATGTTGAGGTCCATCTATCACCATATCAACCGTTTCGTAGATCCAGTTACATACCAACACTAGACTGGGTACCTCCAAGGTCAGTTAGAAACGTTGAAAACTGTCATAATCATTGTTTTGAATGGCAATATTGTCAGTGCTATATTCGGTCAAGGAGAATCGGGAAATACGTCGAAAATGTCAACAACACCTGGGTGAACTCAACTTATATCTCATTTCCTGTGCAATGTACCAAAACACACTGAACAGATTTCTAATACTTAACCCAAGTGTCGCTGTTAATGTTTTCAGTTACGACAAAGGCTTTTATTCGTTTTGCTGTAACGACTTGTAATTCCTCTCGCACAAATGCATAACTGGGAGGCTTTGCTCCACTCTGATGGTTCCGTCGGTAACGTGTTGGTTATCTTGGCACGACGTTGTTGACCGCCGGCTAACTTTGCATACAAATACCGAACAAACTTGTCTACGATCGGATACAACGGTGTTGACTGTGAGATTATTTTCTGAGTAACAGTCACAATCTTTTGCCGAATTGCATTGTCTTGTTTTAATCTCGTCATGCGTGTGACTTCATTGTTCTAAGTTGCTATGACGAATGGTCTTATTAACAATTTTTGCGCGTGCTGATGACCGAATAGAGGTTTTGCAAGAGTGAGACTAAATCGTTCCACAATGGCTTTGCCAAAATGTACAGTGACATGCCCTACACGTACTCACACATGGTGTTAGGCCACCATCAAAGCAACAGATCTGAGAAATTCTTTTCCAGGATCCACCTGTAACAAAACGTTGCTGTTGTAATGGTCCGTGTGCATAAAGATGCTCAAGTGCATTTGCGACACTTGCTGAATCTTTTGATGTTAATGACTCCGCTTCTTTGTATCTGTTGAACAAATGTAGCGCATACTTATATATCAGTACGCGACTTTTTCGATGACGGACGCGATCCTGTGGAAGAAATAACAATTCAGCCTGATGGACCTCATTTGGTTCTTGGACATTGAAACAATCCCGAGAAATCTTTATTGGCACTGATAAATAACTTTATTCACCCCAACTCGAAAATCTGAGTTGTAGATGCTATTACAAGTTTCACTGTGGATCGATTAAAACAGCTTGGGTTGCAGAAAGTTTGGTGGCTTCTAGATCGAAAACGGCTATTAATAACACGAGAACCAAAAAGGTAATCAAATTAATTTTAGACAATGTTGATGTGGCGGGGACTCGATAATTACAGTAGAAAAGCTGGCCCAACCGTGGTGTTTGTCAAAGATGTAAATGGTCATGCAGATCATAGACTAAATATAATCAGACGATCTCAGATTAATGCCGTCAACGCTGCCGCAGATGCAGAAAATGAATCTTTTCTTAATCGTGAAACCTAATTTCTTAAAAACAACGCCAACAATGAGATTTATCGTGATGCCGGTGATGCTTCTGGTAAAGTTGTTTTAGATGCACTGAATTTGTGGGTGCCTGTCTCATTCACTTTCTACAGATTCACGGTTGCTATCGTTTATGCAGTCGTGAACCACTTCAACGCTGTCATTTTTTGCACATA
Organism: Sinohyriopsis cumingii; assembly: GCA_028554795.2. Lineage (NCBI taxonomy): Eukaryota > Metazoa > Mollusca > Bivalvia > Unionida > Unionidae > Sinohyriopsis > Sinohyriopsis cumingii. The sequence goes on along the minus strand of CM068826.1, from coordinate 134,100,417 downwards.
CACAGAAGTACATCCATCAACTGCTAATGTGGGACAATTTGCTAGGCAAATAAGTACCCAATATGGTCTTACTGCACCAAATCATGTGTTCTTAGTGTTTCAACTGGTAACGCGAGATAATAAACAGGCTAATAATACAATGACATTTGACAACTTGAAAGTAACTAAAGTATCTTTAGGGCTAAATGCTAATCAGGAACCATCTGAAGAAACCAGGCTTCACTACGCATAAACTAATTATATTGCACGTGCCTATCACAATCTGTAATCCCACATGACCGACATCAAAACATCAACACAGGCCTGCAAATTTCAGAGCGAGACGTTCGTACGTTGAACCCAATTAACTACTTCTCACAGGACCATCTGGAGTTGTTCAGACAGCCGGTCGATGACATACATTTTCATGCACGTGGTGGTGCTAATTACAAATGATATGATGTGCTACTTTCCGAGAAGACACTGTTGTTGGAGGCTGCTTGTGGTCGAAAGAGGGTGAGTGATACACCTCTTAAAAAATAATAATTAAACCTGTTCCGTATTTTATTCATAATGTCCTGTCAAGAAGTGAGGGTTGGCCTTACTAAAAATCAACTTGCAAAAATAAAACACGCAATCGAAAACAATTATGGGGTGACGCTAACCGTTTCTCAAGCAAAATTTCACTAGAAATGTTCCTGTGTGGTTAACCAAAACACACATCTCTCAGTTTAATGCGGTCAAACACAAAACTACCTCAGTGATATCAAAATTATTAAAGTCAGAGTTGACACAGATGCAAAAGATTGGTGGAATATTTCCATTCTTTGCATCTATTACAGCATTGTTGGTCGCAGGGGCTCCAGCAGTTGCAAACGCTGAAGCGTTAGGGTCTTTTGGAATTGCATCCCACCTTTGGTTGGTGGCACAACAGGTCCATTGAATTATTCCAAAGACACGCGCATCTATGCCACGAAATATCATTAACATGTTATGCTTGTCACGAATCACTGCAGTCAAACATATGACATCGGTGCTTTTATGAGGACGTTGTAATAATATTTGTTCAGAATTAACTTGTTCTCAAGCATCAGATTGTCGTATACAAGAAGTTTGTTTTTGTTTGCATCCAAATCGTTAATGGTAGCTGCTTCTTTGATGGAGGATAAGAAATCGATGTTGCGCGAAAAACCATTGTCGATGTTGCCAGCAGATACAAAGAAGCGGATCCGTTGTCGTAAAAAGTTCTGCAGTGTCGCGTTTGAAATCGAAAGTATCTATAAACGTTCACGACTCACGTGCACACAATTTTTACAAGTCGATCGTGGTAAAGAATTTCTCTGATCTGTTGCTGCATTGTTGACGAAACATCGAGTACGAGTTTATGTTGGACCTGTCAACATTCATAGTCATAAAGCTAATGTAGAACAATTTAATCTCACACTTGCGGAACGGTTATTCGGTCATCAGTACAATTATTCGGTCATCAGTAGAATTAATGACGAGATCTCGGATCACTAGCATAGGGGATTTTAATCTCATAAAAGTGATTTCACGAGTGGGTAGCACGTCTTCAACTAGTCATATCATCATTTAATAACGAATTCACACTCGCAATACAGCTAATTCGATTCGACAAAAGAGTGTCATATTTACTCAGAAAATGATCTCACAGCTAGCACAGTTACATCCACACGGAGACACGTTTGTTCGGTCTCTGTATGAACCTGGACAATATGGTCAGTCGATGTATTTTCGAATTTGAAACGGAATGATACACAAGACAACCAGCACGTTACCGTTTAGTACCGACACCGGTTTGACCAAAACTACCAAGCAGAACATTAGTGTGACATTAATTGAAAGTTGTTCATGCGAATCCGGTACTACCACCAATAATTGTCAGCTACAAGTTGATTCATAAGAGCATGATGGCCTATCTCAAATTTGTTTTATTCCTTTGGGGAGAGACCATCACTTGATATCAAGTGGCGACAAAATAACTTCACTGAATCGGTAGACACACATATGATGTTTCGGACACCGTATCATATTTGCCGTGTGAGCGAATTCACGTCGGTCTCGAAGAAATCCTTCGTACAGTTCGTGTTTGAGATCATGTGGCACAATAGCTCGTGGAACACAGTTTGCTCTTTTTGTTAGGAGGCGTGTGTTCCAACAAGGATATAGTACAGTTTAGGTCTCAGTTCCGCAGACTCTTTGACTAGATTACCCTTGCATTGGACTTATCAACAACCCTTTTTTTATTGGTGTTTAGTAACAAAGGATGTCCATTTAGACAAGCGTTAGTATCAAATTCATGCATCAAATATGGCTGTGCCATGTCCGCGTACATATCATTGGTTGAGATATGCACCAATAACGTGTGAGTGTTGCTCTGCAGCATCTTGGCCCGATCCTGGAAAAACGGTTGCATCTTGTCAGAATAAAACTGATACATCAACAGCTTCGACAACTCGAGCGCTGACGAAGAAACATATATTGGTTTTGTCAGCTTGAGGTTTACTGGATCTTGGTTACATTCATGCACAATTGCAGATACAGCTGGAGGTTTCCCACGTGTAGTACATAATTGTGTTTGGTCCTATGCCTTAGTACATTCATTGTATTTACGCCCGGATTCATCGACAGTCGGCGCTGATACGGGTCATCCACCTACCAGGCACCAACAATTCTTCTGGGGCCAGCGGATAATCGTTATGTACATCCTGTAACAGTTAGGGCTATTATAGATTAGCTTAAAGTAGTATCCATAGTCGTTGTTGATATTATGATCGTTCATGTGCATTTGCACGGCAATGTATCTAGGATCAACCTACCGAGACCCAGCAACCGGCAGCGGTTGCATCATTGACCAACCATAAAGTTTCTTACGAATCAAGATACACGATACAAGTGTTAGGGGCAGCAGAGTCATACCCGTCTACGTGTGGGTTGTTGGCGCGCGCATATATGTGACTGGTAATAAAACTTTTGCCACGAGGTGATCGCTCAGTAAACATATGCTGTTATATGTACTTGAGCAATTCCAACACGAGTTTGGCTTTGGCCGGCAATGCATCCTAGACCATTCCCGATGGCGGAGCTTGTACACGTGCATAGCAGTGTCGCAAAAATTTCTCAAACACATCAGCGAGCTTCAACGCATCAGTGCGCAAATAAAGATCGTGATAGTCACCCATGTTTTTTTCAATCGAATGCAGACCAAACTCTGTTTGCATCCTCAATTTCTTTTTCTGATATACATTCGCGATCCAATGACTTATAAAACACGTCAATCGGGGACAACTGAGTTTCAGCAAATTTGCCACAGTCACTAATGTACTTGTACGGATACATATCTTTGCTCATTAGCCGATCCATGTTGGTTGGATAGTATTGGCGAGTGATTGAAAAGTTTCATACCGTTAGATTGCTTACTCACTTTTCCAAGGACGAATTCAGTAACTGTAGCGAATAAATAAACTGTAGTTTACCCAGCCTAAAGTTCATGCATTTTTCCATGTTTTTTTTAAATAACAGTTATTGGTGAGTTTAATGCCGTGGTTATTGCATGCATCATTAAGTGACTATCACGCCTATGAAATACTACAGGGATTTTTGTTTTGTTTGGGTACATTCTGAATTGTATCAGCACCTATGTACCAATGATGTGACAATGATCACGGACTTCGGAATTAGTGGAAGCAAAAAACCCTTCTTCACAGATCCAGCAATGAGCGGCTGCGAAGAACTCTTGAATGTTATGACCGGTCATAATCAAATCAGTGGCTTAATAGAACTGTTGTCGAAGTCATTTCGCTGTAACTTATAGAGATTAAAGAAACATCTAAGCCGAGTCCTTCTACGATACAACAATGGTGGCTCAGTTCGCCAGTCAGACCTAATTGCTGTGTAACATGATCCGCATGGTGGTTGGTCATCGTCTTGTGTTGTTAGGTTTGACGCGGTTGTGTCTTTTAGAAGCAGAGTTCAACGCGGTAGTATCGTTGATCGCATACCTTTCTATTGGAAAGCTGAGGCATTCAAAGTCCGCTTAGATGATATAAGGGCATTCATGTTTCTTTGCACCACGGTTAATTTGAGGGTCTTTTTACCTGGTTCTGGCATCATTGTCCCTTGCGGTGTTACACAAATCCCACCGCAGTAAAAAGCACGGTTGGCGATCAGCTGTTGAGTATTAAATACATTCATGTAATGTCTGCATGGATATTATTTACGTTGATGTTTACTGTGTTGGTTAAGCAGCAGAGCACGATTCTTTATCCATATGTAGTGCCATGCCGTCTCTGATTCTTTCATTTCACCATGCAACAACAAATCTTTCTGGATTTGTCCGTGTTGTCCATGTGGGGATATCACAAGCGCATAAAAGCCTTAATCGTAACTGAACAAATTACATGACAGATCTTCATTGTCACTAGCCAGATATAACGCAGAGAAAATTATCTATTCAAAACTTATGTTGTCAATGTTTTGTTTTATAACTGACCTTGGTGGAACCCAGTCTGCTGTTGATATACGAACTGAATCCGTGAAACGATTGATATGGAGCATTTCTCTGACGTCTCTAGAATCTTTTCAAATACATTATCAATTTCGAAATTGATGGTGTTGATGTCGTTACGGTTCAGGATTGCGCAGACACCGCTGTGAATCCACGGTGTAGTAGTTTTAAATCCATCCTTGTTACGAATTAGCTGCATAACCATATGCTCATTAAGGACAATATCTGCTTGAACTCCTAAGTAGCCAAAGCTTTGCAATCCCGATGTTATTCAAGGAATCATATTTGTCAATAGATGTTGATTGTCTTTGCATTTTCTGTATGTGGGTAGGATAATTGCCAGGTGATTTTTAATCTAAAAACTACAGGTACGAAATTTGGATTCAGGTACTTGTGATTGCTGTTCTTGATCACGAAGATATTCAGTAGCCCCGATAGCCATGGCAGATACAAGACGTTTTTGTTCATACTTAATATGACGACAGTGTTTATCATCCTGAATCTGATGACGGTTTTGTTTAAACGCGTCTGTTATCTCCAGTTTTACTTGCACCTCATGATATTTGTATATTATGCTCAACTGCAAATTGTTTTAGTTAGTAGGAGTGTTTCGTTAATACACGGTGGTGGTTTAATGACCGGTGCTGCATTCAGTGCAAGTTATTATCCAAACAATTCACGTACGTATGCTTTTTGCACATGACTTGGTATTTTTATTCGATGCTGTTGTTCGATTTGCTTTAGCTGTAGCGCGGTAGGTAAGTTGAAATGAGTGGAAAGGCTTCTCTATTTAAGAAGACAGTCATGGACTTCTTGTATTTTACCAGGATCAGAAACTGCAGTTGTTTTAGTCCAAGATATTTTTTCGTTTATTTCTGTATATATTTGTGCAATCACATGTGTTTGTGCAACCATAGGTGTTTGTATAGTGGCAGTCGCCTGCATTTTACGAGCCTCATAATATTCACAGACAGATCCATATGGTAGTCAGAGCTGATTACGTTTACTCTAACGCTAGACTTAAGACATGGTCGAGAACCTGGACCAGTACGTAACACTAGGATATGTGTTTTACAATATTCATAGTGCCATGTTCTGCCGCAGCGTCCAAGTTCATATTTTTCAAGGCAAACACCATTGCATTAATTGCTTCTAAATGTAATTGATCTTTATATATATATATATATATATATATATATATATATATATATATATATATATATATATATATATATATATACATGGTTAAAGTCTGACATATATTATAGTCAAAAAGCATTTATTTATGTTTTGATAACTGATTGACTATCTCGTTACAGATTGAGTTTTAGAAGACATAACGGCAACCTTTAGATAATATTTATATACAAAAATTATAAAATATACATACCACTAATCTTGATTTGCTCCATTTACGTGCTAGGATATATTTATTGGATAACTTCAGCGTCTTGTTCTTTTTTCTCTCACAATCACAGCAGTTTTCCTTTCTTCACAATATACCAGGAAACATATCTTTGATTTAGCAAGAGTATCAGGCTCAACAGCATTCATGTGCAATGTGTATTTGGCATATGTATGATATGAACTCCCTCGTTGTGTGCAAATCATATATATCCATGGCAATGCCATATTCATTTAGCTCTATCCGCCGATTGCTGATAGTTTGAACTTGTTATAGTAAGCTCCTCCCTACGCCATTAATTATGTCTTGAATGTCTCATACCTTTTATCCCCCTGAAATCTATTATTAGTGGTTAAGTTAAAACAGTTTAGTTCATCCACACATTTTCTGACATGATAGTTTAATGTTTCCTATCTTAAAACTATAATATCACAGCAATGATTTCCAGTCGGAGCAAATAACTTGTTCACAAAAAAAAAAAAACAAGAAAAGAAAAAGCAAAAAAACACACTTTGAAATAAAACATTTTTTTGCTGTAGACACTGTGTCCAGATGTTCGCTATCTACTGTTCTAGAAATAAATTAAAAATGCCCATATTAGCACATTTCTCAAAAGAATTGTAGCTATGTCTCTATTAAGTGTGTATATTATAATTCAGATTTAGTATCAATTCATTTCATAATCAATTATAGTGTTTAATTGCAACGGTTCTCCTTATAGACACCAACAGCATGGTTCGTTTGCATTTATACCATCATTTATTCCTTCACTCGTCCAGTTTCTCCAGCCCCAGTTCAGATACTTAGCTAATGATGGGCTCCCATTAATTTAATAATCGTCTAACATCCCCAATTCAAACATTTTAGAGATGATATATGGAAGTCTGAAAAGACCTACATGTCAATCAGCAAGCATCAAAGAGGTGCATGCCATTTTCCAGAAAGAAGTACGTTTTCTCGAAGATGAAGACAGGAAATTCAAAGGTGTCAGCACGAGGAAGCAAGGGAGCGGCTAGTTGGGAAGTTGCAAGTAACAAAAACTATCCTTGAGTGACATCTAGATGCCCACCAAACTATCTTCCTCAGAATATCAGTGTATGATGTTCTTCTTACACCAACACGCATAGAGACAGGGGGCCTAACTGATGGTCCAAATTCTAAACTTTGAGGTAGATTTTCAAATTTAGAGCACGTGCTCTCTTACTGCAATGTAGCTCTGACAGACGGTTGTTATAGTTGGCGTCATGACCAAGTGCTTAGTGAGATTGCTGCCATATGGATATAGCCAGGAGAAACAAACAACAAGTGAAAAGCGCTCCAGACTCGTAAGATTTGTGAGAAGCGTTGAGACACAAAGAAAAGACTGAAGCATGAGGCATTTGGACAACAGTGCAGGATTGGGAAATGAAGGCAGATGTAAATTGACAGCTGAAGTTCCCAAGATACATATGTAATACCAACGTCTGACCTGATATTGATTTGTTGACAGGAGGTACCAAACAGGTGATTTTTTTGAACTGACAGTGTCATGGGAAGCTAGAATGGAGGACACATATCAGAGGACATTTGCCAAGTATCAGCCATCATAACAAATGGAAACAATGGAATCAACCGGTGGAGATAGGATGCCGTAGCTTTGCAACACAGACCTTTAGGCGTGCCATGGGAGTCTTCGGAATTACATGAGCTAGCTGCTGGACGTTAGTCACACATATTGGGAAACAGGCCGAGTAAGCCTCGTATTAAATGTTACGGAAGAAACCTGAGCAACGGAAAAACTAATCAGTTTTTGTCTGAGTCTGATCAACTCAGTACGCGCACCCTTAGAGAGTGTTGTGGTTCAGCGCTGAAACGCTGTAGGACATGGTATCCTGACCTGATGATGGAACCAATTGCATTGAAAACCTGTAATCGCATATATTACTGAACTTTGGCAATCAGTCAACTTAGGATATTTCATTAAGCAGCACCTGAAAGAAATGCTTTCATACTTTTAAATTCAGTAGTTTTATGCAATAAATGTGCATTGTTTGCACCGAAAATTACTTAGGTGTGCAATTTTATATTTGATACCACATACAGTTAGATGTTCCCTAGCTCATTGTCAACAATAGTATATTAATATCTAAATTGCTAGTTAACTTGCTAATTCTACTCTGTCATTTTAATACCACACTGCTATCTCACAATCGTATATGAATGTGTGTGTTACATATGTTTCAAATATATATATATATATATATATATATATATATATATATATATATATATATATATATATATATATATATATATATATATATATATATATATATATATATATATATGAGAGAGAGAGAGAATACAAATATACACCAGACAAAATGGAAAGTGCTATCCCTGGATTCTACAGGAGAATGATTGATAATACTAGGCAGAATTAATGTTTAATACAAATAATACTGTCGTACAGGTTAACGAAATTTAGTTCGTTCTAATTAAAATTCTTTAATCTGTATGATATATATATATATATATATATATATATATATATATATATATATATATATATATATATATATATATATATATATGCATCAAGGCAAAGAAAATATGAATATGAATAACAATGTGAATCATTCCTATGCATGTAGGTTGTGAAATCAGTACTGAACCTAGTAGAAATGCAATATTTCTTTTAGTTTTGATTTATTTGATCACACAGCTTTAAATTAGTGTTTTCTCTCTAGATCTATAAACCTATTCAGTAGGATTCTATCACAGTATAAAACTCAATTCTATAATTGAGTGAAATTGTTTAAATATTATTTACTGAAGAAAAGGATTATGCTGTATAATTTGAGTGTCCTTTTATTCCGGCGAATTGTATTCAATCTTTGGTTCTATAATCGAGCGATATTTATATTGTAAAAATGTAAATATGCAGTCGCGATAGTGTAAAGGTAAGACTTTACACCATTTTACAATTTTAATTGTGACGAAAAATAGGATCAGCGGTTGGAGCCTTCTATGAATCTTATATTTTATTTTAATTTTTTTTATTATTATTAGTTTCCTAATGTTCCCAGTGAACAATGCAATTGGTGCAGCATTATTGTTTCCTTTTTAAAATCCTTTTGGCGTTGTGGCAACATTGTCTGGAATTGCTTGAGGATTGTTTCAAAGATATTGTTAACGACGTGCCTACAATTCACTGGAAACGTTCAAAATCTGTGGAAACAGTAAAGAATGAAAGCTACTTTGTATTTGTGCAGGACACACGCTCTTCTGCTGTCAAATATGTCCAAATCTAAAATTAAACATTGCAAAGCTAACGTAGGTATTCCCTCAACCCACACAAACAAAAACGTTCATAAACAAAATAAAAGTTATTTTAATGCATAATAGTATGCATATTACGTCCAATTGGCCTACCTCGTTGGTTTGTGCATAACTCAGCGGATTTTTGTTTTTTAAAAGTTACCAAATCTGCAATCAGTTGATTTGTTTTGCGTGAAACTTGATCTAAAATGTCTAGATAGTCTTCGCTATTCTTCTTGTTGTTTACCATTTTGTTACAGATTCAAGATCATTCTTTTATCTGACCAATTCTTTTGAGGTTTTTGAAAGAGTCAAAAGTTCGGATGGAATGTGAATTCCTGCTTAATCATGGTATCATGTTTTAACGAGAGGAAAACACTTTAGGGTGATAGAGATACCTTAGTTCTTCCCAAATCGACTAACATTGCGAGAAGGAACTTTCAAATCAATGCGAATTTATATAATAAATTTTACAGCTTGATATTTATTTTCTCTTGTATATTGAGGTTACAATTAAGGTCATTTTTCAAGCCCAAGATAAAATATAAATATGCCAATAAAGGTGGCTGCTAGGAAGAAAATTTAGGCTTAGAAATGTCTAATCAACTGGAATATATCACATTTCTTGTTTGAACAACTGATAAGATTTGACAATATACTAGACGATATATCTTTGATCGGTATATAGACAGAACAATTTATTATTATTTCGGTGATATGGGAAAAATGGCAAGATATTTTTGTTTTCAATGGCATACCAATTTACGATATTTTGAATCATATAAGATGTAACAAAATGGGATATATTCTGGTATATTTGAATATGCGAAACATACATTTTCTTCCTGTTGACAACTTTCAGTAATATGTATTTTCTGTCTGCTTTCCAACGCTTCACTTAGCTGACTCGGATTACCGGTCTAACACGCTGTGCGTGTATGTATGTATGTATGTATGAAGGGCACTAAATGTAAGAAACTCTATTTTACTTTTGATACTTAGAGGGATAACTAAACTACTGTTGTTGTGACAAATATGCAACTGAAACAGGATAATTAACAGGTAGGTCAACTGAAGAAAAAAACCTATCAACTGCATATCTTGCTATGCATAGATCACCTTTTATTTCCCAGACATTACATAAAAAATAAAATTAAGAATATATATTATTTCTACTTTTCAACATCTGATACGATTTGAGAATATACCAAACAAAATACCTTAGATTTGTATGCCACTATGACAACGTCTTGGCATTTCAAAAATAACGTGGACAGAATGGTAGGAGTAATTTTACCAGGCTGCATATTCATGTATCAGATGTAACAAAATATGAGATATTTGTGTAGATTTGAACCTGCCAAACCATCATTTTTTCCTGTCACCGACTTTTAGCAATATTTATTTTCCGCATTCGTGTCGCTGACTTGGAATACCTCTCTATTGTATTGTGTGTGTGTGTGTGTGTGTGTTTTGGTGGGAGACTTGCAGTAAATATAAGAAACACTATTTTACGTTTGATAATTTAAACAATGAAACATAACTGTTGTGACAAATATGCAGCTAAATCAGGATAATTGACAGGTAGGTCAATTGAGAAACAAATATCCCATAACTTCATAAGTCGGCAGATTGCACGAAACACAGACAGGGTCGTAAATTATTTAAATTTGTTTAGCTGTTTTCTTCAAAGTTAGAAAATAAACATTTTGATGTTATGAGTTATTTGGCGATTTAGTTTATTGTGGAAGATAATCTCATGTCAAATACATGCAGATGTCTTGTACAAAACCTACGATATGTAAGTTGTTTTTCTACCTTTAACAACATTGAAGATGAAACACATTTCCTTTCTTATTGTAACAATGTTCAGGACATATATAGAAAAAATATATTTAGTTTATTTAAAATAGATTTGAACTTCAGTGATTTAAATTCATGTGAAACTCTGATACTTTAAACACAAAATTAACCCCACAAGAAGATCATTACTACAATAATTTACTTTTGATGGCTGTTAACATCTGTGACAAGTGTAAAATGGTATGACCATACATGCAGCTTCTTCTAGGAAAGTGAGCTACATTTAATAACGAGCGTGTGGAGTACTAAAGCAATGAGAGATAGTTATCCCAAACTATAGTGTGTGTGTGTTTGCGTGTGCGAGAGAGAGAGAGAGAACGTTGCAGAGTAAACGTTCAGTACACATGATCCGCACAATCACATTACACAACACATTGCTGTACAGTGAAACATTCATCACATCGGCGACTGTACTGAAAAGTCTTCTATTACCACATGAATTATCGTGTAAGCATAAAAATAAGTCCCCTGTCTTATCTCTCTTTCTCTTCTACACTTTGAGGCATTATAAAGATAATAAAAATGTAGCAGTGTTCTTTAAGTGTGGCCCCTACTAGTAGCTGCTAATGAAAATATACACCAATCCATATTGAGCAGGCACTGAAGTACCATAGGGTTTTGTATCGTTGCTAAAATCTGCCTGTACATATGTACTATATACAATAATGCAAAGGATGGTTACTTTTCTCATTTCTTCTGCGACCCATCTCAGAACTGAGATATTTCAAGGCACGCTTTGTTTAGCGTAATACGTTTAGCACCGATATTTAACTTTGAGATTCGATAATTCAAGTATATGCCTTTTGCATCAGATGATAGCCTCAATGAGAGTGTAATAATCCATTTAGCGCATTGCATTTGCATATTAATATTGCGACCATGTCCAGCAATAAAGTTGGAAAATGGGTGGCATTTGAGTAGTAACTAAAATTTGATATGCACCTAAAAGTCGATTTCTGAGATATGTACCTAAATGTTGATTTCTGAGATATGTACCTGAAGGTCGATTTCTGAGATTTGTACATAAAAGTCGATTTCTGAGATAAGTATTGGTGCTACATTTGTCATGCTACGCTCATATATAGCTTGAAATTTAAATACCAGTCTCAATATTTAAATATGTCGCAGCAGAAGATAGTTTTAATGCACATATTTAATTGAACATCAACATGCCTAACATAAAATATCAGAAAAATAAAATACACAAGTGAGGTCAATTAGGTCCATAATTTTGGATTACTATATTAAAACAAAGAATAAAATTGTTATTTACTTGACCTGATAAGTCAATGCCAATTGACAGCAACAGAAGTTTATTCAACCCAAGCAAATGGTCATGTCCGAAGGTCATTTTTGAGACCAAGTGATGTTCACAGTGCAAACACAATCCCCTTACGTAGGTGTTAATTCTGAAGAAAAAAACCCATTGTGTACTAAACAGCTTGGTGCAGTTCAAATTAGTTGCCATCCATGCAGATTTTGAGATATTCTACTTGCCTTGAAGTACTCACGGATCTAATGATATGGAAAAATGGGAACCAGTCTAGAAATGGGAAAAAGGAGAGTATATATGCGTTTGGAAGACCAGGATTGGATGACAATGAAAGGAAGAGTTTAAGAAAAAGAATCTTTTGAGAGTTTATGATAGTTGCACCTGCAAAAATCCCAGAGACGTTGTTTTATTAATAGAATTTCAGTACTTTACTGACTTGAGTTTGAAAATCTCATTACTTAAATCAGCAGTTGATCCTTAGGTGTATTATTGAAAACACATTTCAAACACGCGTAGTTCAGTTCAAGACAATGCTGCGGGTAATATGTTTTTTTTTTCTCAACACAGAAGCTGTCACCAATGATGCCTCTATCCTGATCTATTTAAGTTTGACCACGAGCACTCAGAAATTTGAAGGAATTGACCGTTAATATTGTGTTATTTGGATACACAAATAATTCCATATATTCAATTATTAAACAACAATAACTGAAAAAGTCACATCAAAACCTTAAACGAAGATATTTGACAGGGGCCAGCTTACGAATCTATCTCCTGCCACTTTAATTAGAAGTGTAGCGGAGTACATAGTAGAGGGCGTACGAAACAGGGAACCAGACTAATGCTGCTCTGAACAGACGTGTTTTCGTGAATGCAACCTTATGGAAATTAATTTGCTAGCATCACCAGAGAATCAGTTACTATCGATATAGCTTCGACAATAATTCTGGCTGGTTCGCCTATGCTGTTTGTTGTTGTTACTATTCAAGATACACCAAGACCTAACATCTTTGCCCAATAACTGTTACCCGAACAAGTGCATCCCTGTTGAATAACATTCGATATCTTTTTTGTTTCATTTGAGTCAATGCTGGTGTACACTATTCATTGGTGAATGTAACCAGAGTGGATACATCGGCTAATTCGGCTCCGCAATTGTAGAAACAACCCCGAGTGTTTTCGCACCGGGTTGTGCTGTGAACACTTGGTAGTTTCACGTGCATGTGCGATGATCCCAAGTTGACTTCGAGTTGGCTGTGGTATATTAGGATGATTCCAACGGCCAATTTCTACTTGATCCATAAGATAATTATATGTTAGTTGATACAAATGTTTAGTAACATCACTTTGAAGCAGATATTCATCGACAAGTGTAACAGACCGCTCCGGTGGCCTAGTGGTTAGAGCGTCCGCCTCGGATGCGGGAGGTCGTGGGTTCAATCCCCGGCCGAGTCATACCAAAGACTTACAGAAACGGTACTAACAGCTGCCTCGCTTGGCGCTCAGCATTAAGAGGTTAGTGTTAGGACTGGTCGTCCCGGTGTCAGGAAAATGTGACTGGGTGGGACATCATGCTACATGTCTGCGGCATGATGCCCCAGTGCTAGACATCACTACAAACTGCCACATTGCAGACATCGTAGCGATATGACTGAAAAATTGTTAAAGCTACGTTAAAAATCCAAATCACATCACATCACATCACAAGTGTAACACAATTACTGTCGATACTTGCAACTGCCGCTAGTTGGTCCAACACCTTGTCAGTAGATATATGTAATGATAAATATCTTAAAATCTTAAACACAAACGCCTTACACGGATAAAAGTTGAGGCCTTCTAACTGAATTCAATCCATACACTAATGATGCTGCTACCGTGAAATTTTTAATAATCCTTACGTGAAAACCGCTGTACATAACCAAGAAGCTGTTTATCATTTGTCGGTATTTTCTTTTCACGATACATTCCTTAGTTTCGTTAATAAAAAGCAATGATTGTGAATTGCGCACCATTAAGATTTAACGCTTTGGTCGATCTATCAAAACCTTTGAAATCAAAACAGAAAACAAGCAGACCAAATGTTTAATCTCCTTCTTTGATTAATATTCAACTGGTTGCTCTTCATGAAGTTACCTTAAGTTTTGAGTTTATCACTGTGATCTTCAAAAATCACAGGGTCACCTGGGTCAGCGGCAACAACACAACTAGTAAGTTTACTAGTCAATGTTGGTGTACACTATTCATTGGTACAGTACTGTCAGAACGGCTTTGGTGGCAAATCTACCGAGATCTGGTTCAGCACCGTGTCGTCGAGCTGGATAACGTCCATAAAAGTTAGAATACATTTGTATAATATTAAACGTACTTCAGTGTGAACGTTCCAGTGCACGCAGCACTTCAACAACAAGATGACAACATATGCGACCATCTAGGCCGAAAATATATTGTTATATTTGAATTAACATTGGTTCTTTACCCTGCCTGGTTAAATAATTAACACAATCAACTGGTGTTTCACATCCATACAAGTCAAAATACAATATGTCGAGGTGTCACCATGTATGCATTCCGATGAGCGCCATATCGTGTTGACAAATCTAGGGTGTCAATACATGTTTCAGTTGTGCATGGCACCATCGATCCAAGTTCATAAATACACCAGGAAATGCTTGATTGACTTTGCCATCACGAGTAAATCAAGATTAGTGAACGGCGTGATCTTCTGAGGTTGTCCTGGGCAATTTGAAGACAATTCCCGGATGGCATTTGTGTTTGGCTGCATGAACCTAAGCGACTTGTGTTTGTAGGTATTTCAGATCAGTTTTCTACAAAATATTTTCAGTGCTATCCCACAATCTTTTCTCAGCTGATATGTAATAAGGTCGACCTTCACTTCGTGTCAGAACATTATTATTTAAATACATAACACGTTCGATTATGTATTTTCCACGGGCGCATCAATGGCCCTAATTCGACTACTAGCGCCCTTCAAGAGCATAGTCTTGTTAGAAAATATCACATAATAACCTTTGTAATTAGCACCAGCGGGAGCTACACGTGCATGAAACTACAAGTCGACAACAGAGTGTCTGATGAACTTCAGCTGTTCCACTGAAAAGTAATAAATCGTCGACATGGTACGAAAATCGTGTTCACAAATTTTGAAACCAGTGTCAATGTTTTGATGCGGGTCCATCTGTGACCAAAGATTGTGATATGAACGTGTAATATGAGGAGTTGCGTCCTGCTGATCGTTTAACCGCAGCGAAACTTAAATCACACCTAAATTGTCAAATATCATCTTACTATTTGTTTGACTTCTGTCTCAATGTTTCGGTGCAGTAAAGACCATGTTGGGCGCTGATTTGCCAGGTAAAGTATTCCGCAATATTAGTTGGTGGGTGTGCGTTTTGGTATGAGCGAGAAACGACATTGTTGAAGTGGTTCCAGATTGCACAAACGATAACAAAACTTGATTTTGTAGTCAGTGAAGGGCTTAGCACGGATATGCGCAAAGTTAATGTTTCTAGTACAATTCTACCATCAGCACCTCCTACACGCCAAATTGCATCGCTGGGTTGTTCTTGCGAAACAAGTTTACTGTGTGCGGGAAATTGTACACGAAAACGTCAATGAATGATAATGAAGTTGTAATCGACGGTGTGTAAGTCGAAGGCTGAATGTCAGGTTGGGGCCAAGGACTACGGCGGTGTGAGCACTAAGGTTTGGCTCAAAAATGAAGGATTGGTAAGAATTGTTGTGTCTGTATTATTAGCTACATCTTTAACGAACACCATTGCTGCGTCAGCTGTTCTCGTAGAAGCATCGCTGTATCTGGAAAATCAGAGAATCGTTGTGGCAGCATCAACGTTGTAAAGAATTTATTCAATTTCCTTTCCAGCATCGTCATTTTGTACAAGTTTTTCCTGAATTTGAAATAATTCATCACACAGTGGAACAAACTAGATGTGTCTTGCACCTATAATTCTATTTTTAATTGATTTGATCTCTGAACGGGTAAGAGTATATTGATCCCCCAAACAAGTGCACCAATGTCAAAATGCATGATCAGATATATCTTTGAAATTGTGCCATGGTGAAATTAGATTAGTCTAATACCTTTTATATGATCTAGAGCAAAGAAGTTTACGTTCGCAGGGAAAAACCGTGGACGCCAAAGGGTCCTGGTGTAAAGAGTCGGCGATGATATCACAGTTGCATTAACAAAGTTACAGCGCACGCCATGGGGTAAATACCCAGGTGATTAACACATTCCTAGATACATTGACTGGGAGCCTGGTACACAGCTTGATATACGACTTGATTCTAACAACCAACTAAAGCATGGAGAGATACCGGTAAATCGTGTTGATGCTGCGTGTTACCGAATTGACCTTGTTTATAAGACACCAAACAATCTCCGTACAAGACAACGCGCCGACGTTGATCTTATCTATGACTTGAATACAATTTCCGGAATAGGTGCTGAAGGATAAATCGCAAGATGGATTATCAAAAGAGGTATGACGACCAATAATGTACTTGAAGGATCTGCTTCCTGTTAACGAAAGTCCACCCATGAAAAGTAAATAATATTGATACAGACAAACAATAGATATAAAACCCGGTCATTATCAAAAACATTAATACAATCCGCTCAGCGTGGGTATTGGAGAGGTGAAACGTCGGAAAGGTCGCTCTTGAGATAGCTCAAAAATGATTGGTCAAGCAAGCGCTATGGCATATGTACCTACCAGTACCAAGAAATATTTTATGTGGTTGGTTTGATGTTCAAACACCTAATGAGGTTCATCAGGCTGATCTCTTATTTATTCCACATGATAGTGTGCGTTATCGTGGCGCACACGTGCGAGTACACAATAACGTCATAACCATTGTCTATGTTGCCAGCAGATGCAATGAACCGTTGACATCAGAAGGTTCTGGAAGTATGGAAAATGCACCCGAACACATTTATAAACGTTCACCACTAACAATGCCACGATTGTTACAAGTGGATCCTGGTAAAGAATTTCTTATATATGTTGGTACGTTTTTGTCAAAACACTATGTGCAAATTCTTGTTGGACATTTTAATATACCTTGTGACAAAGCTTTTGTGGAACGATTTAATCGCACGCGTGCAAAACGGTTTTTCGGTCATCAGTACGCGCAGGATTTATTAATGAGGTATGGGAGTAAAGTGCATGCACGAACCACAGAGCAATCTGTCGAATAGGTAACACGTCTTTCACTAGTCATAGCAGCACTAAACAATGAAGTCACACCTGTAAATGTGATTAGACAAAGGACTGTTACATTTGCTCAGAAAAAGACACCGTTCGGAAACATGTTTGTTTGGTATCTCTATGCACCTGGAGAATTAGAAGGTGGACCTCTTCGTGGAACTGAGCCGATATGGTTCATCTATGTGCTCCCGATATTATATGATTACTGTATAATATAACCCGAATGGGATTGTTCAGCAATTTGTGTTGTTGTTCGTCACTGGACGCGTTCTATTCTTTAAATTTTCGAGTTTTTCGAAATTTTAATCAGCTCGGTTTTTTAAACAACATGAACGTTTTCAAACGTAGATATAAATTCATGTTCAAAAGCAGATAAGATAAATTTCAACTTGGTATCACCCCAAAGTAATTCAGGTACCCATCACTGAGTGTTACATCAAATCGATTTCAACCAGACTGTGTGCGCTTGTATTTGTTTGATAACATAAAATGTCTGAGAGTGCTAGTAAATTTCAGCAATAGTTTTTGTTTTGTTTCTTTTAGCAATGGCTTTGAAAAATGTTTTCGGTACTTGCGTCGATCCTCTTCTGCGTTGTTATACATTTCATAGATACGCTGAAGAGTGATGAGTTTAGAGTCTGTTCTTATACTAATACCCAAACTATTGGTTTAATTGATTTGCTGTTGCATATAGAACATCGGATGATTCACTTGCTTCAGACGAATCGGGTGATTTGGTCAACGCCAGAGACTTCATTTTTCGTAAACAATATTATATAAAGTTTTTCAAGTTGCTTTTGGAACTTGAAGCAAAATTGGTCTCGCTCATAATACACGTATCCAGAGGGACACGTGACGTTGCCTACAAAGACTATTTATCAGTCATTAAAGACAATTCACTTTTTTATTTCGCTGTTTCCACTTTGCCATAAATGTTGAATCATTGTAATAAATACGAAGAGCTGAAACGGTTGGTAGATTTCTCACCGGAGTACCCGTAAAACATTTAACATAACCGGTTGATAGCGGTCGGCAATAACCTATTTACGAGCGTGAACTGGTAAGCAATACACCATCATAATAAAATTAAAACTTCTAAAATCTTGTAAAAATATATGTTACATTGGCTGACATAAATATATTTCCGTCTTGCTTTTGCATGAGATTTTCGTATACATTCCACCTGGTATTATTGTGTCATATTCTCACCATTTCATATAATAATCAATGAACACTGATGCACATGATCTCTCAATCGTTCATTGTTTCTTCAGTTTACTAAATCCTCTCGGTGTTGCGAGATGGGTTCAATTTATAGTTTACAAAATCGTCTACAGCCCCATAAATATGAATCGAACTAATAGAAAGTAACATGCAAATCAGTATGTCGTTATTAATTTTGTTGTGGCGAAGCTATAATTTTTGATGGACGCATAGATGTAAAACGACTATTCGTTAGCGATTGCTAAGTTTGCAAAGATTTGTTTCCAGCCAAAGGATATCATTATCTCTAAATTATTTTGTATACAGCTACAGAACTCGGATAATTATTTTCATTTTTATCGAAAGCTAGGGAGATTAAAAGAGCGATACAAACTAATTATTATTTAAAGCTTAATGCATATCTCCTAAATTGTTTAATGAAATCAAACCACTCGTGTTGTTTATCTGTAAAAGACCATTGGCAAGGAATTATTTGTGTCAGATAATCTTGCTACATGATCTCGGACCCAAGTTATTTGTCCATCACTAAAAACATTGAAGAGCAAATTATTAACTCGAAATGTTTAGGGGCACTATGAAATACTTCTAATTGTCTTTAAAAAAAAATTGGTTTCAGGTGGATAACTAATCCTTACATATGATATCAATTTCTTAGAAGATTGTTAGATTTGACACTTTCTGAACTTTTAAGGAAAATAATTTAAAAACAAAAACCAATACTCTCGTATTATATTTGTTCTTCTTATTTTAAAATATCATGCTAGCACTTTCAGAAAATAATAATGACTAGACTTCACAATTCGGCTCTTTGTTTCCAGAGTAGGCAAAATTGTGTACTTTGTGCTAGTTCAAGTCCATTTCTTGAGCATACATATGTAGTCATTTGCATCAGCTGTTTGTTTAACGCAAAACATGATTTTTCACAACAGTGATAAAATATGCTAATCCAATTAGCAGATGGACTTGTCTGTGTATTTTGACTTTCACTACTGTGAGAAAATTGTACAACACTTTACCTTTCTATCTTTTCCCCGGGTTCCAAAACCATGAAACTGGACCATTATTCCATCCAAATGGTTTCCTGATTTGGTTGTGCTTAGCAATTATTTAACCTAGCACTTTAAAGAATCATTATCGTACAGGACATTTTCATTTCTTGCAAAAACAAAAACCATAACGTTATTAATACGACTGAGGCTAAAAAATCATAAAATACCATTAAGAATAGAGTTAATGAAAGCAATTAAAGATTGTCGGTAGTAAAAGCGTATTCCAAAACATTCTACTGTAATTTTATTTTTTAAAAAGCAGAAGTATTTACAAATGTCCATTTTCGCTTTCTGGAAACACAATATATTAAAATAAAAGAAACTATACAATTTTATTTTTCTTCAATATCTTTCTTCAACATATTATGGAAGATGTAACTAATACAGATGCTTATAAATTTTACCAAAGACCGATGATACATTTTTTGCATTAGATGTACATCTATCTAACGTGTCATTCATCATTCTTTCCAAGGTTTCAATTTTTGCAAACAATGCCCTGATATTTGTATACAAATTATCATCCATTCCATCCTGCCTAGCTAGCACGGTGTTTTTCGCATCTGTTATGTAGTGCCTGATGTTTGCTTGACAGGAAGTATCTCCAAAGTACTGGTGCACATTGCAAGCTTGCGATTTCATCATGTTTCCCTACAATCATTCTCAATGATCGCATTAACATAAACGGTCCAGATTATAATCGTGTTGAACAGGATTAGCCAAGCGCATGGGTGTCTAGACGACATGTCCAGCTTTTTAATTTCTTCTTGAAGCCGTGTAAAGTAGCGAATGGGGAATTAGCTCAGTATGCTTCAAGTTAGTACTACACAAAGTTATATTTCTGTAATATTATCAAATATGAAGTTTACAAAGGATACAATAGAGTACCTTGTAAATATTCACACTTTTTCCCCAGTTTATAAAACCAAAATTACTACTGATGGATTGAAACACGTCTTCTGAAGCACTACCTTAAAGTGTTTTTAAAGGAAGCAGATTCCACCTTGCGATATCAAATTCGGCAAACTCGAGATTGACAAGGCGACTAACTAGTCAGAGAAAAGCTTAACATGTGTCACGTGAAGTTGAAAACATTAAATAAACAGAATCTAGTGACCCAGTAACTTCTTCGTTATCTTCTACATGGAACAGTGTTAGAGTCGTGAAAAGTATACCTCAAAATCTGATAGGGATTCTGTGAGTCAGATTGTTTGTTGTTTACATATACGTTAGAAGAGTATCCTCTTCATACCTTGTTCTTATCTAAAGAAGTGTTGACAATCAGTGTGGCCTTTGAATGACGTTACGGGGATAACTACACAACCGTTTGTATATAGACAAAATGATATATATTATAGAAGGATTTCTATTTTATCCTTAAAAGTATCTGATCGTAATATTTAAAGGCTAAGAGAAGAGATCCGAATAGTTAATTAAAACCTTGTTTATTGAAAGCTGCCAATAAATTTATTTGTGATCGATATAGTAAATAACGTTCGATAATGAATGATCTGGACCTGTATGTGTAGTAGGCCGGACACTTGCGGGCATGTATTTGTGATGTAACATAGGTAATTACCAATGATGTAAAAAAATTATATTGTGGAAGGAGAAATATTATGAGTAGGTGCTTTCATAAATGAACCAAGCAAAATTCATTCTGGATTTATTCCAAATCGATATGACAATGTAATCTTTGATTCGTATATGAATCTGATACTGACTGCACACAATAGTTTGAACGTAAAACCTCACATCGAATAGTTTATGACTCATGATGTGCCAATAACGTCAAAGAACCAATTCAAACAGAATAACTTGGACAGAGAAATCGTATTATATATTAAAGAATTTCCTTGAAAACAAATCAGATTGACTCCCTAAATATTTTAAAGGAATTTAAGGTCTCTAAAAATGTAATTAATCTATCTATCGGTTATGATATAAAGTGTGTGGCAGAAAACATCACTTGCTGGATCGTTTCAATGCATCATGCAGATGTATCAAAGAAGCCCAAAAGATGTTATATGCGCTTTCAGAGATATACTGGAACGGTGATAAATTGAACAATCTAAAAATGATCTTAGAACTGGAACGGAATAAACTAGGTCCGTCTTATGTGCAGAACAAGATAAAAACTTTATATAATATTGTTTACGAAAAATGAAGTCTCTGGCGTTGACCAAATCACCCGATTCGTCTGAAGCAAGTGAATCATCCGATGGTCTATATGCAAGAGCACATCAATTAAACCAATGGTTTGGGTATTAGTATAAGAACAGAATCTAAACACATCACTCTTCAGCGTATCTATGAAATGTATAACAACGCAGAAGAGGATCGACGCAAGTACCGAAAACAATCTTCAAATCTATTGCTAAAAGAAACAAAACAAAAACTATTGCTGAAATTTACTAGCACTCTCAGACATTTTATGTTATCAAACAAATACAAGCGCACACAGTCTGGTTGAAATGAAATCGATTTGTTGTAACACTCAGTGATGGGTATCTGAGTTACTTTGGGTTGATACCAAGTTGAAATTCATCTTATCTGCTTTTGAACATGAATTTATATCTACGTTTGAAAACGTTCATGTTGTTTAAAAAACCGAGCTGATTAAAATTTCGAAAAACTCGAAAATTTAAAGAATAGAACGCGTCCAGTGATGAACAACAACACAAATTGCTGAACAATCCCATTCGGGTTATATTATACAGTAATCATATAATATCGGGAGCACATAGATGAACCATATCGGCTCAGTTCCACGAAGAGGTCCACCTTCTAATTCTCCAGGTGCATAGAGATACCAAACAAACATGTTTCCGAACGGTGTCTTTTTCTGAGCAAATGTAACAGTCCTTTGTCTAATCACATTTACAGGTGTGACTTCATTGTTTAGTGCTGCTATGACTAGTGAAAGACGTGTTACCTATTCGACAGATTGCTCTGTGGTTCGTGCATGCACTTTACTCCCATACCTCATTAATAATTCCTGCGCGTACTGATGACCGAAAAACCGTTTTGCACGCGTGCGATTAAATCGTTCCACAAAAGCTTTGTCACAAGGTATATTAAAATGTCCAACAAGAATTTGCACATAGTGTTTTGACAAAAACGTACCAACATATATAAGAAATTCTTTACCAGGATCCACTTGTAACAATCGTGGCATTGTTAGTGGTGAACGTTTATAAATGTGTTCGGGTGCATTTTCCATACTTCCAGAACCTTCTGATGTCAACGGTTCATTGCATCTGCTGGCAACATAGACAATGGTTATGACGTTATTGTGTACTCGCACGTGTGCGCCACGATAACGCACACTATCATGTGGAATAAATAAGAGATCAGCCTGATGAACCTCATTAGGTGTTTGAACATCAAACCAACCACATAAAATATTTCTTGGTACTGGTAGGTACATATGCCATAGCGCTTGCTTGACCAATCATTTTTGAGCTATCTCAAGAGCGACCTTTCCGACGTTTCACCTCTCCAATACCCACGCTGAGCGGATTGTATTAATGTTTTTGATAATGACCGGGTTTTATATCTATTGTTTGTCTGTATCAATATTATTTACTTTTTATGGGTGGACTTTCGTTAACAGGAAGCAGATCCTTCAAGTACATTATTGGTCGTCATACCTCTTTTGATAATCCATCTTGCGATTTATCCTTCAGCACCTATTCCGGAAATTGTATTCAAGTCATAGATAAGATCAACGTCGGCGCGTTGTCTTGTACGGAGATTGTTTGGTGTCTTATAAACAAGGTCAATTCGGTAACACGCAGCATCAACACGATTTACCGGTATCTCTCCATGCTTTAGTTGGTTGTTAGAATCAAGTCGTATATCAAGCTGTGTACCAGGCTCCCAGTCAATGTATCTAGGAATGTGTTAATCACCTGGGTATTTACCCCATGGCGTGCGCTGTAACTTTGTTAATGCAACTGTGATATCATCGCCGACTCTTTACACCAGGACCCTTTGGCGTCCACGGTTTTTCCCTGCGAACGTAAACTTCTTTGCTCTAGATCATATAAAAGGTATTAGACTAATCTAATTTCACCATGGCACAATTTCAAAGATATATCTGATCATGCATTTTGACATTGGTGCACTTGTTTGGGGGATCAATATACTCTTACCCGTTCAGAGATCAAATCAATTAAAAATAGAATTATAGGTGCAAGACACATCTAGTTTGTTCCACTGTGTGATGAATTATTTCAAATTCAGGAAAAACTTGTACAAAATGACGATGCTGGAAAGGAAATTGAATAAATTCTTTACAACGTTGATGCTGCCACAACGATTCTCTGATTTTCCAGATACAGCGATGCTTCTACGAGAACAGCTGACGCAGCAATGGTGTTCGTTAAAGATGTAGCTAATAATACAGACACAACAATTCTTACCAATCCTTCATTTTTGAGCCAAACCTTAGTGCTCACACCGCCGTAGTCCTTGGCCCCAACCTGACATTCAGCCTTCGACTTACACACCGTCGATTACAACTTCATTATCATTCATTGACGTTTTCGTGTACAATTTCCCGCACACAGTAAACTTGTTTCGCAAGAACAACCCAGCGATGCAATTTGGCGTGTAGGAGGTGCTGATGGTAGAATTGTACTAGAAACATTAACTTTGCGCATATCCGTGCTAAGCCCTTCACTGACTACAAAATCAAGTTTTGTTATCGTTTGTGCAATCTGGAACCACTTCAACAATGTCGTTTCTCGCTCATACCAAAACGCACACCCACCAACTAATATTGCGGAATACTTTACCTGGCAAATCAGCGCCCAACATGGTCTTTACTGCACCGAAACATTGAGACAGAAGTCAAACAAATAGTAAGATGATATTTGACAATTTAGGTGTGATTTAAGTTTCGCTGCGGTTAAACGATCAGCAGGACGCAACTCCTCATATTACACGTTCATATCACAATCTTTGGTCACAGATGGACCCGCATCAAAACATTGACACTGGTTTCAAAATTTGTGAACACGATTTTCGTACCATGTCGACGATTTATTACTTTTCAGTGGAACAGCTGAAGTTCATCAGACACTCTGTTGTCGACTTGTAGTTTCATGCACGTGTAGCTCCCGCTGGTGCTAATTACAAAGGTTATTATGTGATATTTTCTAACAAGACTATGCTCTTGAAGGGCGCTAGTAGTCGAATTAGGGCCATTGATGCGCCCGTGGAAAATACATAATCGAACGTGTTATGTATTTAAATAATAATGTTCTGACACGAAGTGAAGGTCGACCTTATTACATATCAGCTGAGAAAAGATTGTGGGATAGCACTGAAAATATTTTGTAGAAAACTGATCTGAAATACCTACAAACACAACTCGCTTAGGTTCATGCAGCCAAACACAAATGCCATCCGGGAATTGTCTTCAAATTGCCCAGGACAACCTCAGAAGATCACGCCGTTCACCAATCTTGATTTACTCGTGATGGCAAAGTCAATCAAGCATTTCCTGGTGTATTTATGAACTTGGATCGATGGTGCCATGCACAACTGAAACATGTATTGACACCCTAGATTTGTCAACACGATATGGCGCTCATCGGAATGCATACATGGTGACACCTCGACATATTGTATTTTGACTTGTATGGATGTGAAACACCAGTTGATTGTGTTAATTATTTAACCAGGCAGGGTAAAGAACCAATGTTAATTCAAATATAACAATATATTTTCGGCCTAGATGGTCGCATATGTTGTCATCTTGTTGTTGAAGTGCTGCGTGCACTGGAACGTTCACACTGAAGTACGTTTAATATTATACAAATGTATTCTAACTTTTATGGACGTTATCCAGCTCGACGACACGGTGCTGAACCAGATCTCGGTAGATTTGCCACCAAAGCCGTTCTGACAGTACTGTACCAATGAATAGTGTACACCAACATTGACTAGTAAACTTACTAGTTGTGTTGTTGCCGCTGACCCAGGTGACCCTGTGATTTTTGAAGATCACAGTGATAAACTCAAAACTTAAGGTAACTTCATGAAGAGCAACCAGTTGAATATTAATCAAAGAAGGAGATTAAACATTTGGTCTGCTTGTTTTCTGTTTTGATTTCAAAGGTTTTGATAGATCGACCAAAGCGTTAAATCTTAATGGTGCGCAATTCACAATCATTGCTTTTTATTAACGAAACTAAGGAATGTATCGTGAAAAGAAAATACCGACAAATGATAAACAGCTTCTTGGTTATGTACAGCGGTTTTCACGTAAGGATTATTAAAAATTTCACGGTAGCAGCATCATTAGTGTATGGATTGAATTCAGTTAGAAGGCCTCAACTTTTATCCGTGTAAGGCGTTTGTGTTTAAGATTTTAAGATATTTATCATTACATATATCTACTGACAAGGTGTTGGACCAACTAGCGGCAGTTGCAAGTATCGACAGTAATTGTGTTACACTTGTGATGTGATGTGATGTGATTTGGATTTTTAACGTAGCTTTAACAATTTTTCAGTCATATCGCTACGATGTCTGCAATGTGGCAGTTTGTAGTGATGTCTAGCACTGGGGCATCATGCCGCAGACATGTAGCATGATGTCCCACCCAGTCACATTTTCCTGACACCGGGACGACCAGTCCTAACACTAACCTCTTAATGCTGAGCGCCAAGCGAGGCAGCTGTTAGTACCGTTTCTGTAAGTCTTTGGTATGACTCGGCCGGGGATTGAACCCACGACCTCCCGCATCCGAGGCGGACGCTCTAACCACTAGGCCACCGGAGCGGTCTGTTACACTTGTCGATGAATATCTGCTTCAAAGTGATGTTACTAAACATTTGTATCAACTAACATATAATTATCTTATGGATCAAGTAGAAATTGGCCGTTGGAATCATCCTAATATACCACAGCCAACTCGAAGTCAACTTGGGATCATCGCACATGCACGTGAAACTACCAAGTGTTCACAGCACAACCCGGTGCGAAAACACTCGGGGTTGTTTCTACAATTGCGGAGCCGAATTAGCCGATGTATCCACTCTGGTTACATTCACCAATGAATAGTGTACACCAGCATTGACTCAAATGAAACAAAAAAGATATCGAATGTTATTCAACAGGGATGCACTTGTTCGGGTAACAGTTATTGGGCAAAGATGTTAGGTCTTGGTGTATCTTGAATAGTAACAACAACAAACAGCATAGGCGAACCAGCCAGAATTATTGTCGAAGCTATATCGATAGTAACTGATTCTCTGGTGATGCTAGCAAATTAATTTCCATAAGGTTGAATTCACGAAAACACGTCTGTTCAGAGCAGCATTAGTCTGGTTCCCTGTTTCGTACGCCCTCTACTATGTACTCCGCTACACTTCTAATTAAAGTGGCAGGAGATAGATTCGTAAGCTGGCCCCTGTCAAATATCTTCGTTTAAGGTTTTGATGTGGCTTTTTCAGTTATTGTTGTTTAATAATTGAATATATGGAATTATTTGTGTATCCAAATAACACAATATTAACGGTCAATTCCTTCAAATTTCTGAGTGCTCGTGGTCAAACTTAAATAGATCAGGATAGAGGCATCATTGGTGACAGCTTCTGTGTTGAGAAAAAAAAACATATTACCCGCAGCATTGTCTTGAACTGAACTACGCGTGTTTGAAATGTGTTTTCAATAATACACCTAAGGATCAACTGCTGATTTAAGTAATGAGATTTTCAAACTCAAGTCAGTAAAGTACTGAAATTCTATTAATAAAACAACGTCTCTGGGATTTTTGCAGGTGCAACTATCATAAACTCTCAAAAGATTCTTTTTCTTAAACTCTTCCTTTCATTGTCATCCAATCCTGGTCTTCCAAACGCATATATACTCTCCTTTTTCCCATTTCTAGACTGGTTCCCATTTTTCCATATCATTAGATCCGTGAGTACTTCAAGGCAAGTAGAATATCTCAAAATCTGCATGGATGGCAACTAATTTGAATTGCACCAAGCTGTTTAGTATACAATGGGTTTTTTTCTTCAGAATTAACACCTACGTAAAGGGATTGTGTTTGCACTGTGAACATCACTTGGTCTCAAAAATGACCTTCGGACATTACCATCTGGTTGGGTTGAATAAACGTCTGTTGCTATCAATTGGCATTGACTTATCAGGTCAAGTAAATAACAATTTTATTCTTTGTTTTAATATAGTAATCCAAAATTATGGACATAATTGACCTCACTTGTGTATTTTATTTTTCTGATATTTTTATGTTAGGCATGTTGATGTTCAATTAAATATGTGCATTAAAACTATCTTCTGCTGCGACATATTTAAATATTGAGACTGGTATTTAAATTTCAAGCTATATATGAGCGTAGCATGACAAATGTAGCACCAATACTTATCTCAGAAATCGACTTTTATGTACAAATCTCAGAAATCGACCTTTAGGTACATATCTCAGAAATCAACATTTAGGTACATATCTCAGAAATCGACTTTTAGGTACATATCAAATTTTAGTTACTACTCAAATGCCACCCATTTTCCAACTTTATTGCTGGACATGGTCGCAATATTAATATGCAAATGCAATGCGCTAAATGGATTATTACACTCTCATTGAGGCTATCATCTGATGCAAAAGGCATATAGTTGAATTATCGAATCTCAAAGTTAAATATCGGTGCTAAACGTATTACGCTAAACAAAGGGTGCCTTGAAATATCTCAGTTCTAAGATGGGTCGCAGAAGAAATGAAAAAAGTCACCTTCCTTTGCATTATTGTATACAGTACATATGTACAGGCAGACTTTAGCGACGATACAAAACCCTATGGTACTTCAGTGCCTGCTTAATATGGATTGGTGTATATTTTCATTAGCAGTTACTAGTAGGGGCCACACTTAAAAAACACTGCTACATTTTTATTATCTTTATAATGCCTCAAAGTCTAGAAGAGAAAGAGAGATGAGAGAGGGGACTTATTTTTATGCTTACACGATAATTCATGTGGTAATAGAAGACTATTCAGTACAGTCGCCGATGTGATGAATGTTTCACTGTTCAGTAATTTCTTCTTCTAGGAGGAAAGCACTTTTAAACCGCTATTTTAGAGCAGTGGATAAGGCGAGTCATTTGTTGTGTAAAGTGATTGTGGGGATTATGTGTACTTGAACGTTTACTCTGCAACGTTCTCTCTCTCTCTCTCTCTGTCTCTCTCTCTCTCTCTCACGCACACGCACACACAGACACATACACACACACTATAGTTTGGGATAATTATCTCTCATTGATTTAGTACTCCACACGCTCGTTATTAAATGTAGCTCACTTTCTTAGAAGAAGCTGCATGTATGATCATACCATTTTACACTTGTCACATATGTTAACAGCCATCAAAAGTAAATTATTGTAGTAATGATCTTCTTGTGGTGTTAATTTTGTGTTTTAAGTATCGGAGTTTCACATGAATTTAAATCGCTGAAGTTCAAATCTATTTTAAATAAACTAAATATATTTTTCTTTATCTATCCTGAACATTTGTACAATATGAAAGGAAATGTGTTTCATCCTAAATGTTGTTAAAGGTAGAACAACAACGTACATATCGTAGGTTTTCTACATCTACAAGTATTTTACATGAGATTCTCTTCCACAATAAATTTAATCGCCAAATAACTCATAACATCAAAATATTTATTTTCTAACTTTGAAGAAAACAGGTAAACAAATTTAAATAATTTACGACCCTGTCTGTGTTTCGTGCAATCTGCCGACTTATGAAGTTATGGGATATTTGTTTCTCAATTGACCTACCTGTCAATTATCCTAATTTAGCTGCATATGTGTCACAACAGTTATGTTTCATTGTTTAAATTATCAAACGTAAAATAGTGTTTCTTATATTTACTGCAAGTCCCCCACCTAAACACACACACACACACACACACACACACACACTAGAGAGGTATTCCAATGGAGAGGTATTCCAATGGAGAAGTAATCCAAGTCACGGACACGAATGCGGAAAATAAATATTGCTAAAAGTAGGTGACAGGAAAAACTGATGGTTTCGCAGGTTCAAATCTACACAAATATCTCATATTTTGTTACATCTGATACATTATAAGAATGTGTAAGGCGAAATATCTTACATCAATATACAGCCTGGTAAACTGACTCCTGCCATTTTGTCCACGTCATTTTTGAAATGCCAATACGTTGTCATAGAGGCATACAGATCTAAAGTATTTTGTTTGGTATATTCTCAAATCATATCAGATGTTCAAAAGTAGAAATGTGATATATTCTTAGGTTTATTTTTTATTTAATGTCTGGAAAATAAAAGGTGATATATGCATAGCAAGATATGCAGTTGATAGGTTTTTTCAGTTGACCTGCCTGTTAATTATCCTGTTTCAGTTACATATTTGTCACAACAACAGTAGTTTAGTTATCCCTCTAAGTATCAAAAGTAAAATAGAGTTTTTTATATTTAGTGCCCTTGATACATACATACATACATACATACATACATACACGCACAGCGTGTTAGAGCGGTAATACGAGTCAGCTAAGTGAACCGTTGGGAAGCAGACAGAAAATACATATTGCTGAAAGTTGTCAACAGGAAGAAAATGTATGTTTTGCATATTCAAATATATCAGAATATATCCCATTTTGTTACATCTGATATGATTCAAAATATCGTAAATTGGTATGCCATTGAAAACAAAATGTCCTTGCCATTTTTCCCATGTCACCGAAATATTAAATTGTTCTGTCGATATACCAATCAAAGATATATCGTCTAGTATATTCTCAAATCTTATCAGTTGTTCAAACAAGAAATGTGATATATTCCAGTTGATTAGACCTTCCTAAACCTAAATTTTCTTCGTAACAGCTACCGTTTTTTTGGCATATTTAGCTTCTATGTTGAGCTTGTAAAATGACCTTAATTGTAACCTCAATATACACAAGAAAATAAATATCAAGCTGTAAAATTTATTACATAAATTAGCTTTGATTTGTAAGTTCTTTCTCGTAATCTTAGTCGATTTGGGAAGAACTAAGGTATCTCTATCACCCTAAAGTGTTTTCCTCTCGTTAAAACATGATACCATGATTAAGCAAGAATTCACATTCCATCCGAACTTTTGACTCTTTCAAAAACCTCAAAAAGAATTGGTCAGGTAAAAGAATAATCTTGAATCTGTTACAAAATGGTAAACATCAAGAAGAATAGCGAAGACTATCTAGACATTTTAGATCAAGTTTCACGCAAAAGAAATCAACTGATTGCAGATTTGGTAACTTTTAAAAAACAAACATCCGCACAGTTATGCACAAACCAACGAGGTAAGCCAATTGGAACATTAAGAAACTAATAATAATTTTAAAAAAGTGATAATACAATATAAGATTCAGAGAAGGCTCCAACCGTTGATCCTATTTTTCGTCACAATTAAAAAGTGTAAAATGGTGTAAAGTCTTACCTTTACACTATCGCGACAGCATATTTACATTTTGGACAATATAAATATCACTCGATTATAGATTTAATATATATCGCCGGAATAAAAGGACACTCAAATTATACAACATCATCCTTTTCTTCAGTAAATAATATTTAAAACATTTCACTCAGTTGTAGTATTGAGTTTTCAACTGTGATAGAATCCTACTGAATAGGTTTATAGATCTAGAGAGAAAATAATAATTTAAAGCTGTGTGATCAAATTAATCAAAACTAAAACAAATATTGCATTTCTACTAGGTTCAGTACTAATTTCACAACTACATGCATAGGAATGATTCACATTGCTATTCATGTTCATATTTTCTTTGTCTTAATGCCTGTAACGAACTAAAAATTATTTCACCTGTACGATAGTATTATTTGTATTAAATATTAATTTTGCCACGTATTATCAAGCATTCTCCTATAGAATCCAGGGATAGTACTTTCCATTTTGTCTGGTGTATATTTGTATTCTCTCTCTCTCTCTCTCTCTCTCTCTCTCTCTCTTTGGAGTATATATATATATATATATATATATATATATATATATATATATATATATATATATATATATATATATATATATATATATATATATATATATATATATATATATTTGAAACAACTATAACACACACATTCACATTCCATTGTGAGATCGCAGCAATGTGGTATTAAAAATGATAGAGAAGAATTAGCAAGTTAGCTAGCAATTCAGATATTATATACTATTATTGACAATGAGCTAGGGAACATCTATCTTTATGCTTTATGTGGTATCAAATTAAAAACACTGCACACCTAAGTAATTTTCGGTGCAAACAATGCACATTTATTGCATAACACTACTGAATTTAAAAGTATGAAAGCATTTCTTTCAGGTGCTGCTTAATGAAATATCCTAAGTAGACTGATTGCCAAAGTTCAGTAATATATGCGATGACAGTTTTTCACTGCAATTGGTTCCATTATCAGGGCAGGATACTATGTCCTACAGCGTTTCGGCGCTGACCCACAACACACTCTAAGGGTGCGCGTACTGAGTTGATCAGACTCAGACAGGAACCGATTAGTTTTTTCCATAGCTCCGCTTTCTTCCGTAACATTTAATACGAGGCTTCCTCGGCCTGTTTCCCAATCTTTGTGACTAACTTCTTGCTAGCTCATATAATACCGAAGACTCCCGTGGCACGCCTAAAGTTCTGTGATGTAAAGCTACGTTATCCTACTTCTACCGGTTAATTCCATTGTTTCCATCTGTTATGATGGCATTCATCGATGAGTGGCTGATACTTGGCAAATTTCCTCTCATAGGTCTCCTCCATTCTAACTTCCCTTGTCACTGTCAGTTCCAACAAAATCACATGTTTGGTACCTCCTGACCACAGAACAATATCAGGTTAGAAGTTGGTATTACAGAAGCCTTTTTGGGATCTTCAGCTGTCCTTTTACATCTGTATGCATTTCCCAATCCTGCACTGTTGTCAAGATACCTCTTCCTTCAGTCTTTTCTTTTGTGTCTCAACGCTTCTCACAAAGCTGAATAGTCTGGAGCGCTTTTCGCTTGTTTCTTTCTCCTGGCTATATCCATACGGCAGCAATCTCACTAAGCACTTGGTCATGACGCCAACGATAACGACCGTGTGTCAGAGCTACATTGCAGTAAGAGAGCACGTGCTCTAAATTTGAAAATCTACCACAAATTTTACAATTTGGACCATCAGTTAGGCCCCCTGTATCTACGAGTGTTGGTGTAAGAAGAACATCATACACTGAGCTTAAGAGGAAGCTAGTTTGTTGGGCATTAACTCTCTAGATGTCACTCAAGGATAGTTTTCGTCACCTTGCAACTTCCCAACTTTCCGATACCTTACTTCCTCGTGCTGACACATATGAATTTCCTGTCTTCCTCTTCTAGAAAACGTACTTCTTTCTGGACAATTGCAAGCACCTCTTTGATGCTTGCGGATTGACATGTAGGTCTTTTCAGACGTCCATATATCATCTCTAAAATGTTTGAATTGGGGATGTTGGATGATTATTAAATTAAATGGAGCCCATCATAAGCTATTTAGCTGAACTGCGGCTGGAGAAACTGGAAGAGTGAAGGAATAAATGATTATATAAATGCATACGAGCCATGCTGTAAGTATCGATAGGAAGAAACCGTTGCAATTCACCCCTTTAAGTGATTTTGAAATTAATTGATACTAAATCTGAATTATAAAATACACACGTAATACAGACTTAGCAACAATTCTTTTGAGAAATTTGTTAATATGGGCCTTTTTAATATATTTTTGGAACAGTAGATAGCCGACATGTGGACCCAGTGTCTACGGCAACATAATGTTTTATTTCAAAGTGTGTTTCTTGGATTATTTTTTTTGTTTTTTGTGAACAAGTTATTTTTCTGACTGGAAATCAGTCCTGTGATATTATAGTTTTAAGATAGGAACTTCAAAACATTAACCTATCGTTTCAGTAGATGTGTGGATGAACTAAACTGTTTTAGGACTCTAACTTAACCACCAATATTAGTTTTCAGGGGGGATAAAAAGTCAGAGACAATCAGGACGGAATTAATGGCGTAGGTTGGAACTTACTCTAACACGTTCAAACTATCAGCAATTGGCAGATTGAACTAAATGAATCTAACATTGCCATGGATATATATGATTTTCACACAACGAGGGAGTTCATAGTATGCATATGCCAAATACACATTGCACATGAATGCTGTTGAGCCTGATACTCTTGCTAAATCAAAGAGATGTTTCCTGGTATATTGTGAAGAAAGGACAACTTATGAGAGAGAAAGAACAACAAACATGAGTTATCCAATAAATATATCCTGGCACGTAAATGGAACAAATCAAGATTAGGGATATAAAATTTTGTTTAATTTTTGTACATGAATATTATGTAAAGGCTGCCCTTGTTTCTTCTAAAACTCAATCTGTAAAGTGATAGTCAACCAGCTATCCACACAAATAAATACACGCTTCTTGACTATAACAGGTGTCAAACTGTAAATATATATATCTATACATGTATATATATATAAACAAAGTATCAACGGGACAGAAGGATGACAGGCAAGACGCGCTGGAAAATCACATTAGATAAATACCAATCCACAGTAGATGAGACAGACGAGGAAGAGCTTTTCGGCTCAACTAATGAAAACAAAATAATTTGCAAGTCACACATTAGTATTAATTATCATCATGGTCATACAAATATCAGGGCCATCAAAATAATGCGTATACTCACCACCGCTTGCAGCAGACGGCAATCTTAAACAGATCTTTATATGCCTGTCCATAAGTCCATGTATCCAAGGCACTCATACATTATTTGAAATTGAGAATTTAATAGTGTATAGCAACAATCTCAAGAACATTTAGTGACCAATTATACCTTGTCAGACATTCAGTCGTCAAGCAGAATGGGTTGTATCATGAAATCAAAGTGATTGAAGAACAGATAAAAATGAAAGAGACAAAACATTATCGAATGAGAAGTTAGAGAAGTTAATATTTCCTAGGGAGGAGCCCATCACGAATTTTCCAAACGATTTCTTAACGTCAATACATATATTTCCTTTACCGCCTCAACACATGTCATTGCTATGACAGCTTATGCGCCGTATTCTCAACACAAGAACACTAGTTCGAATTTAAATTTTGGACAAAATATTTCTTTATTAAAGTATGGAGACCACCGAGCCTAGCTGAAACAATGTGAAAAGTGAGAGCTAAATTTGATGATTATAATGTCGATTTCAGTAATTGATATGTGACACGCATAATCTTTGAATCGCATCTGAAACTGAAATTGACTGCACACATTAGCTGAAATCACATGTATGGCTTGCGCTTGAACTTGTTGCAAAATTTCAAAGAACCAATTCAAAACGCAGAGCTTGGACAAACAAATATCCTTTAATATTAAAAGTGTTACTGTTTATATAATATCAAATACTCAGACTGGCTCGTACAATATTGTAATGGAGTTGCTCAGGTCTCCAGATGTGGCATTAAACTACTAAACGACTTGGATATAAAGTGTGCGGAAGAAAAGCTTCAATCGCTGTATCATCTGAATGCACCATATAGATTTATCAAAGATGCACTCTAGATGTTATATACTTTTTCAGAGACTAATTCGAAAACTTGCTAAATTGTTAAATTGATTAACGAGCAAATGGAACGTAACAAACCAGGGCAAGTTTATAAAGAGAACAAGAAGAAAACTTCACATAATATAGTGCAAGACACAAAGTATTTGGCTACTTGGCCCACTATGTCCAAAATGACTAACGCGCGTGAAACGTTTAATGATGTTTGGGAATGTTCTAGTGTCATGATAAAGATATCCGAATACCCACCAATTAAACAGATTTTTAAGGTATTAGATAGGAATGGAATCTGAACATTGTTTCTTTTCGAAAATGATATTCCTTGCTGTATCAGAGAAAGTAATAATGGCTGTTGACGAACATCAACCACTAAAATGTTTTTTTTAAATTAAATTTACAAGACGTTTGACATTAATGGGTACCTACCATAGTATGACAAAATTCATGTTGGCATTCTACTCGATCATTTGAGGGTATTTACGCAGACTTCGTTCAGAGCGGCATTGTTTTTAGCTCCGCATAGGAACTTTGCTTTAAAAACCCTGAAACAAGCATATTAAATGATATGATTTGGGCTAATTTCCAACAAAGTTTTCGTGCAAAATACCAACAAGACAAAACAGAAAACTAACAGTGTTAAAACCCAATTAGATAAACATAGACACACACAACTATATATATATATATATATATATATATATATATATATATATATATATATATATATATATATATATATATATATATATATATATATATATATATATATCAATGACACTTGGAAGCAATTAATGCAATGGTGTCTTGGAAAATACGAACTTTGCGGAACAACATGGCACTATGAATACTGTAAAACACATATCCTACTGCTACGTATTGATCCAGATTCTCGACCTTGTCTTAAATCTGGCATCAGCTCTGACTGCCATACGGATCTGTTTATGAATATTATCAGGCTCGTAAAACACAGGCGTCTGTCACTGCACAATCACCTGAGGTTGCACAAACACGTGTGATTGCACAAACAGATACAGAAATAAACGAAATAATATCTATAACTAAATCAACTGCAGTTTCTGATCCATCTAAAGTACAAAACCTTAAAGAAGTTCTTGACTGATTTCTTAAATAGAGAAGCCTTTCCCCTCATTTTAATTTACCTACCGCGCAACAGCTAAAGCAGATCGCACAACAGCATCGAACAAAAATACCAAGTCATGTGCAAAAAGCTGACATACTTGAACTATTTGGACCTATACTTGCACTGAATGAAGCACCCGTCATTAAATCACCACCGTTTATTAATGAAACAATGCTACTAACTAAAACGAGTTGCAAGATAAGCTGACGTACTTAAGATAACAGACGCGTTCCGCAGACTCCTTAACTAGATTAATCAAGCATTGGACTTACCACCAACCTTTTTTATGGGCGTTTAGTCACAACGGATGTTCATTTAGACAAGCGTTAGTATCAAATTCATGTATTAATCGCTGAATCGGTAGACGCCATTTGATGTTTCTGACACCGTATAATATTTGCCGTGTGAGCGAATTCATCTCGGTCTCGAAGAAATTCTACGTACAGTTCGTGTTTAAGATCCTTTGGCACAATAGCTCGTGGAATACATTTTGCTCTGTTTGTTAGGAGGCGTGTGATTCAGCCACGATGGAGTACAGTTTAGGTCTTAGTTCCGCAGACTCCTTAACTAGATTAACCAAGCATTGGACTTATCAGCAACCTATTTTATTGGCGTTTAATAACAACCGATGTTCATTTAGACAAGCTTTAGTATCAAAGTCATGTATCAATCATGTCATGTCCGCGTACATAGGTACATTAGTTGTGATATGCTTCAAGAACGCGTGAGTGTCGGTCTGCATCATCTTGACCCGATCCTGGTAAAACGGTTGTTTCTTGTCAGAATAAAGCTCATATATCAACAGCTTCGACAAGTCGAGCACTGACGAAGCAACATAGATTGGTTTTGTCAACTTGAGTTTTGCTTTCTTACTGCAACTGGTCCACAATCAAATATCTCTCTGTTTGTCCTGTTCACTATCACGGGCACAAGTAGACTCGAATTCGACCGCTCCAGTGGCTTAAATGGTTAGAGCGTCGGCCTAGGATACGGAAGGTTGTGGGTTTTAACCCCAGCCAAGTCATACCAAAGACTTATACAAATAGTAATAACAGATGCCACGCTAGACCAGCAGCATTAAGAGATTAGTGTTAAGGACTGATCGGACTGGTATCAGGATAATGTGAATGTGTGGGACATAACGCTAGATAGCTGCGGCATGATGCCTCAGTGATAGACATCACTATAAACTGCCACACTGCAGACATCGTAGCGATACTACTAAAATATGTTAAAGCTAAATCCAAGTCACAAATTTACAACCATCTCACACGCTGAACTGAATTCATTCGCACATATTCTGGATATTTTTTCTCAGGAACAGCATTGTTCATGATCTTGAAAAAGTGCTTCTCAAATTCATTTGTGGTCTTAATTCTCAGATCAGAATTCATTTATATATACGGCGGCATCCATGGTTGCTGGCGAAAATTTAACACTTGCTAGATCTTGGTTACACTCATACACAATCGGAGATACAGCTGAAGGTTTCTCAAGTGCAGTACATAATTGTGTTTGGTCCTAAGCCTTGTACTAGTTTGGTACATTCATTGTATTTACGTCGGGATTCATAGCCAGTCGGGCGCTGATACGGGGTCAACCACGTACCAGGCACAAACAATGCTTCTGATGCCAGCGGATAATCGTTGTTATTAATCCTGTAACAGTTAAGGCTATTATAGCTTAGATTATCCTTAGTCGCTATTGATATTATGATCGTTTATGTGCATTTGCACGGCAATATATCTAGGATCAATTCATCGAGACGCAACAACCGGCAACAGTTTCATCACTGACCATCGATAAAGTTTTTTCGGATCAAGATACAGGATGCAAGTGTTAGGAGAGCCAGAATCATATCCGTGCGGGTTGGTGGCGCGCGCGTATATATGACTCGTGATTGAAAAATGCCACGAGGAGATCGCTAAGTAAACATATGCTGTTAAATGTCCTAGAGCAATTCCAACACGATTTTGGCTTTGACCTACAATGCATCCTAGACCATTCCAGATAACGAAGCTTGTATACATGCATAGCAGTGGCGCAAACATTTCTCAATGCATCAGTGTGCAGATAAAGATCGTGATAGTCACCCATGTTTATTTTCTCAATCGAATGCGGACCAAACCCTGTTTGCGTCATCGTTGTCTTTTTCTGATATACATTCGCGATGCAATGACTTATAAAACAAATCACTCGGGGGCAACTGAGTTTCAGCAAACTTGTCTCTGTTACTAATGTATTTGTATGGATACCTATCTTTTTTCATTATCCGATCTATGTTGGTTGGATAGTATCGACGAGTGCTTGCAAGTTTCAAACCGTTAGATTGCTTACCACAGTGTGTGTGTGTGTGTGTGTGAGAGAGAGAGAGAGAGAGAGAGAGAGAGAGAGAAAGAAAAAAAGAAAAAGATAGAGAGACAACGTTGCAGATTAAACTTTCAGTCAGTACACATGAGCCCCACAATCACATTACACAACAAATCACTCGCGTTATCTATTGCTCGAATATAACGGTTTAAAACTGCTTTCCTCCTATAAAAAGATATGACTGTAGATTAAAACATTCATCACAACGGCGACGGCAGTAAATAGTCTTTTATTACCACATGAATTATCGTGAAAACATAAAAAGACCCTCTCCTTTCTCTAAACTCAGTTATCACCCTTGTTACCTTGAACATAACAACCCATCCCCCCAGAAAGTAAATACAAATGCAATGTAAAGTTAATGAAAATGCATAGAGCAATGGTCCCTTAGGTGTGTTCCCTAATTCTTGATTCTAATGAAAATATACATAAATATATAATCAGATGGCACTATAAAGTACCTTAGGGGTTTGTATCGGTACTAAAATTTACCTGTAAATAATATATGTACTGTATATAATAATACAAAGGAATGGATGCTCTTCTCATTCCTTTTGCGATCTATTTAAGAACCGAGACTGATATTTCAAGCTACA
This sequence comes from Sinohyriopsis cumingii, assembly GCA_028554795.2. Classification (NCBI taxonomy): domain Eukaryota; kingdom Metazoa; phylum Mollusca; class Bivalvia; order Unionida; family Unionidae; genus Sinohyriopsis; species Sinohyriopsis cumingii. The sequence goes on along the minus strand of CM068826.1, from coordinate 134,060,763 downwards.
CTTTACCTTGTTTAGCCTTCAGACTCGATATTTTACGTATATGCATTTTCCATCAGATGATAGCCTCAATTTTCGTACTGCAATGAGAGTGTACAAAGCCACGTAGAGCATTGCAATTGTATATTAAGATCGCGATCATGTGCAGTAATAGAGTTGGAAAATAGTGTGGAATAAGAGTACAAGCTAAAATTTGATATGTACCTAAAATGTCGAATTTCTGAGATAAGCATTGGTGCTAAATTTGGCATGCTACGCGAATGTGTAGCTTGAAATTGAAATAGCCGTCTCAGTTATGAAATGTTTCGAAGAAGAAATGAGAGAAATATCAACCCCAGTGACGCAGTATTGTAGGGCACATCATTCTATATGTATCGCACATATCCCAAATATGCTATGTCTCTATTATTGGAAACGTTTCTCTTTTGCTGGTTTCTAGCCTAAGTTGGCATGCCAGTATCGTAGACCGGTAACTAGTAAATCTGCATCTTAGGGTGCAAGGGACATATGTTATGCTCACATTTAATTCCTCATCCACCTGCCTAACATAACATAATCAGAAAAATACAATTTGCAAGTAAGGTTAACAAGGTCCATTTTTTAGCTAGCCATATTAAAACAAAACATTAAAATACTATACACTTGATGAGATAAGTCAAAGGCAGTTCATAGCAATAGAAGTTAATTCAACCCAACTCATATTTATACCTGCATTTTCATATCCGAAGGTCATTTATGATACCAAGTGATGCTCGCTGTGCAAACACAAACCCTTTCCTTAGGTGATAATTCTAAAAACTTATGTATCCTGAACAGCCTGATGCAATTCAATATCGTTGTCATCCATGTCGTTTCTGATATATTCTACTTGCCTTGAAGGACTCAATTCTAATGATATTGAGACATGGGAACCAGTCTAGAAATGGGAACCAGTCTAGATATGAGAAAAGAATCTAGAGCATGCAGGCGTTTAGCAGGCCAACATTTGATGATAACTGAAGTAAGATTTTTTTATATAAAAAAGCGTTTGAGAGCTTATAACTGAAAGAAAGAACCCCCAGGGACATTGTTTTATTGATAGAATTTCAGTCGCTTGACATGACTAAGTTTGAAAGACTCACTCCTAAAATCAGCACCTGACCCTTTGGTGCGGAATTGAAAACACATATTTCAAACACATGTAGATCCAAAACATACAGCTGGTCATATGGTTTTGTCTACACAAAAGCTGACATCAAGGATGTGTTTATACTGATAAATAGAAGTTTAATTATGAGCGCCAAGAAATTTGAAGTTATTGAACTTGCATAGGTTTACTATGGGAACTGAATTAGAACCGTGATTCCTGAACCCACATGTATACTGCTATGGGTGGCCAGCTCTACTTCCTAGCAGAGTATTGGTACTTCACTGTCAACCTTCTGCAAGGCAATAAAGGTAGGTGTACATGCCTCACATCAATTTCAAAAACAACACAATCCCAAAACGCATCATTTACCAATATATCCGTATGTGCAGTTATTAAACAACAATGACTGAAACAGTCACATCAAAACCTAAAGTTAAGAAATTAGACAGGGGCCAAGTTACGAAACTATCTCCTGCCACCTTAGTTAGTAGTGGTAGTGTAGAGGAGTACATAGTAGACAGCATACGAAAGAAGGAACCAGACTAATGCAGCTCAGCATAGACATGTTTTCGTGAATGCAGTCGCATCGAATTAATTTGCTAGCACCACCAGAGATACCGGATACTATCGATATAGCCCTGATAATAATTCTGATTGGTGCACCTACGATGGTTGTTGAGGTTACGAGTCCATTTACACCAAGACTAACAATTGTTGCCGAGGCAAGACCACAAATAGTATCTACGATCAAACAAGATCATTTGTATCTGACTATCAGCGCGGGTCTCTTTGTGATTTCATCTCAGAGCTCTCCTTGAGTCCCTGATTCCACCATTTTCATTGAGCTCAGCCGGATTCTATACTACAAAGATGCTTTTCATTTCACCAGATAAAGCTTTGGTTCCGTTGATGAAAAACAAATATTATTTTGACTTCCGCACCTTTAAGATGTGACGCTTAGATCATTCAAAACCATTTAAATAAAAACTGAAAACAAGTCGATCATTTGCTATGTTTTCCTCTTCAATTGTTTAATATCCTTCTTTGATTAATATTGCCCCGGTTGCTCTCCATGCGGTCACTACACGAGGTGGTGAGTGCAAGTCAGCGATTTGCTCATCCTCATATTGGTTTGATGTAGCATTATTATCATAAATATATTCTTTAGTACACGCAACCGACGCGTCAGAGTCTCTGATTTTTCCATTTTCATTGGGTTCAGCCATATTCTGTACTACAAAGTTGCTTTTCATCCAAACTTTAGTAACTTCGATGTCCATGCTAGAAGTTTTAAGTCTACCAGAGTTATTTTTAAAAAATCACATTGTCAAATGAGTCAATGCCAACAACACGACTAGTAAACTCTGTCAAATTCGCTTTGGTTGCAAACCTGCTGAGATCTACTTTAGCACCGTTTCGTCGTCGGGCTGGGCAACGTCCATAAATGTTAATAGACATTTGTATAACATTAAACGTACTTCAATGTGAAATCAATAAGATCTTACGGAGTTAGTGAACGCTTCAATGCACGCAGCGCTTTAACAACAAAATGTCAACATATAGGACCATCCAGCTGAGTTGAATAAAACATTGGTTGCTTACCGTGCCTGGTTAAATAATTAACAGGTTGAACTGTTGGTGTAAGTTCGTACGAGTCAAAATACAAACTATGTCGTGGTGTCAGCACGTATGCAACCCAATGAGTGCCAGGTCCAATTGTAAAATCCTGGTTGACAATACCGGAATCAGTTCAGCTGTGCGTGGCACCATCGATACAAATTCATAAAAATAATTGAAAATGCTTGAATGATTTTGCATAAGTGAGTTTTTTTAGGGCAATCCGCGAATCATTTCTGATCGCACATTAGGCGCACTGTAATATACCAGTGGCAACTTTAGTGAGATTTCAAGTGTGCGTCATTCAGTAGCTATAACAGGTGCAGTAAAGGTCACAGTGAATGTTGGTTTTGTTGATGAGATTGCAATTATCGAGGTATCGATCTGGGCCGTATGTACAGCAATATATTACATTGCATCATAGATTTCAGGTAAAGCACTCAGCGTCTAAATCATTTCAGAACAGAAAAAATCATCTTTTTACAACATTTGTCCTCGTAAGCATGATTGATGTATTTAACAAGTTCATGAATCATGTTATGTAGAGCCTTTCAAATTCATTTAAAACATCATGAAACGGTTGATCATCACATACAACCATCCCAATTGTAACCATCGTAAAATCATATTTAACAACAATGTTCGTTTTTCCTGAAACAGCATGATCATTGATCAGTACAAGAAATCAGTTTGGAAGGATATCACCATGCTTAGACTGTTTTGGTCTTGTTTGTGCAGATGCAACTGAATAATAGAGTATGTCTTTATATTTAACACGTGCTGAAAATAAACTCAACCTTAAACACGTAATCGACGGAGAGCGATTACTGGAACATGTGTTCGATGTTGAGCAAAGAAGTTGACGTTCGTAGGGTGATATCCATGGCTGCATCGAAAACTTGCTGGGGACACCATGTAGCCAATACCCTGGTGAAAAACACATTAATAGGTGAAATTACTGTTGGCATGGTACACGGTTTGATATACTAGTTAATTCTGACAACCAACCAAAGCCTGGAGAGACACCAGTGAATCGTGTTAATGCTGCGTGTTACCGACATGACTTTGCATATAAAGCACCAAAAGGATATCCGTGCACGTCTACGCGCCGATGTGGTTCTCATCCATGACTTGAGTACGATTTCGGGACCAGATGGATCATCAAATGATACATGACGGCCAAGATTGTATTTCGAGGCACTGCCTCTCGTGGACAAAAGTCCACTCATTAAAAGCAAATAATATTAATAATATTTATACAAAAAACAAACACAAAACAAGTGACATAAAGAACAGGACATTATCAAAAATATACTATAGTCCGTGTGAGTATTGGATACGTTAAGCCGCTGTGGAAATATTGGCAACTGTGGCGAAGGTCACTCATGAGATTGCTCGAACAAAAAATTCGCGTAGGTGGTAAATTAACCTACCAAAACCAAGAAAACTTTCACGTGGTTGGTTTAATGTCCAAAACACGTAATGAGGGTTCATCAGGCTGATCTCATATTTCTTCCATATGATCGTGTTCGTGAACGTGGCGCACAAGTGTACGTATACAAGTACGCACTAATCATTATCGATGTTTCCAGCAGATGTAAAGAAGCTGAGTCGTGGATATCAAACGATTCAACTAGTATCGCAGATGAACCTGAACACATTTATAAACGTTCGCCACTAACAATGTCACGATTGTTACAAGTGGATCATAGTCAAGAATTTATTGGATCTGTAGTTGCCCAAACACTGTGTGCGAGTTTGTGTTGGACATGTTCATATACCTCGTGACCAAGCAATTATGGAACGATTAAATCGCACGCTTGCGAAACGGTTATTCGGTTATCAGTACACACAGGAAATATTAATGAGGTAGGAGTGCTGTGCAGTCTCAAATCGCAGAGCAATCTCACAAATAGGTAACACGTCTTCAATAATAGTCATAAAAGCACTAAACAATGAAGTCACAAGTACGATTGGATTAAAACAATTAAATGCGATTCCACAAAAGGCTGTTACATTTTTTTCAGAAAATTATCGCACAGCAGACACCGTTAAAATCACTGGGGAATAAGTCTGTTTGGCACCTGTATACACATGGAGAGTTCGAAGGTGGACAATTTCGTGCAACTGAACCGTTATGGTCCGTCAATTTGTTTACCATATCAGAACGGATTGATACTCAAAGACAACCAATATGTTATCGTTTGGGGCCGTCACCGGGTGGTTCAGAACCACCAAGCCGAGCATTTGTGTGAGAGGAATTGCAAGGTGTTAAGTAAATACGGAACTGCAACCAATATTTGTTTTGATGCACATCAGCATCCCTTTGACGTGTCAGTCATAAGTTAAATTACAACGGCACGACAGCCAAACACTTTGGTGGTGATTACGTCCTGATCCCGGTAAATATCACTTGTTATCGAGAGGAGACAATATCACCTTGGTGAACTGTTAAATACCCATTCGATGTTTCTGTCATCGTATCAAATATGAGAATTCACGTCGGTATCGAAAGTATTCCACGTGCGGGTAACTCGATTTTGTTTTTTTTAAACAACTCATTCCGGACCCTGCATTGTTAGAAAATGTAATTTGTTGATGGCAGTGACACGAAATTTCTCAAACAAATCAGCTCGCAACAACATATCAGTGCTCAGATACAAATCGTGATAGTCAGCGAGATTTGCATTTAAATGCAGACCAATCATTGTTTGCGTTCCCGTAGTTTTTGGCCGAAATAAAGCACGTGACAGCGATGAATAAAACGCATCAATCGGTGGTGAGTCAGATTCGGAAAATTTTCACCAGTCATTCATGTACTTATAAGAATCCACACCTTTTCTCGTGAACATGTCAATATTTGGGGCGCCCTGAGGACAATACCTGCTAGAGATTGGAAAGTTCTTCACCGTTAGTTTGCTCACTAACTTGTCCAAAGACGAATTTAGAAATTAACGAAATAATGAACTGGAATTGACTCAGACTTAACATCATGTATTTTTCCATGTTGTTGGGAACGCGCATATTGATTTAGTGGCCATTATACCCGCTAGGGTTATGAAGCATCAAGGGACTTTTGTTTTGTTTGCCTAAATTCTCAACTGTTGATTATATACATTGTGCGAGGCCACCCTGTTCGCGCCAGTGATGTGACAGTTATCACGGAGTTTGGCATCAGGGGATCTAAAATCATATTCATAGATCGAAAAATGAGTGGCTGCGCTAAAAGCTCACAAATGTTACCACCTATCATAACCATGACTACTGGTGAATAGAGCTGTTGTCAAATCCATTTTGCTGTAACTTCAATCGGTTTGAGAAGCATATCAACTGTGTCTGGTGCGCTCGAGCCACGGGCACGATATTGGTGGGTCACTTTGTCCGTCATGCCTACCTGATGTATAATAAAATCAGAATGGGACATGTCTAGCTACTTGTGTTGTTTTGTCGTTGTTAGACGGCTTCGCATCTTTCACTTCAGCATTGAGACGTTCTAAGTCAGCGCAGATGATAAACGGATCTTTCAAATTTTCTTTGCACTGCAATGAATGTGAAAATGATCTTACTCGGTAACTAAAAATCAGTCTGGATTCACCCATTTTATCAATGTGGGGATAGCGCAAGCGGATCAGAGTCTTTATCTGAAGTGTACATATTCGCAGCGACTCACGGGTTAAATGTTTCTTATTTGCTTAGTGTGACCATTGAAGCCTACACGGGAAATTCGATATCACCAAAATTAAGTTCACCCAGGTGCTGCTGGTATTTTTGAGGCAGGTCAATCTGATCACTAGCCACATATAATGCTGATAAAATTCCCCTTTCAAAACAACTGTTGTCAAAGTTTTTACATTTATCACTGACATGCTGCCGTATGTACTTTGACTTAGACATATCGATTATGAATCCATTCCGATGTCTCGAGAATGGTTTCTATACCTTTATCACTTTCGTTAGTGGTCTCTCTGGTGTCGCTACAGTTCAGGATTGTCCAGTGGAATAACCATATGCGCATTAATTACAACATTTACTTTAAGCTCAGAATAAACAAAGCTTTGTAACACCAATGTGACTCCAGGAATCATATTTGTTAAGAGTTGCCAAGCATCTTTACCTGGCTTGTACGTGCTTGTCATAATTGGCAAGCAATTTTCTAAAACACTACTACGCGTATGAAACTTCAATTCAAGTACTTGTGATTAATGTGCTTTTTCACGAACTTACTCAGCAGCTTCAGTAGCAACAGCAGATGCAATACATTTTGTTCATCTCGAAGACGGTTCTGTTCATCCCAATGATGGTTTTGGTCATCCTCTATACGTCGACGGTGTTTTGTAAACGCATCAAATATCACACGTATGTCAACTTTTCGTGCACCTCTTGGTAGTCTATATTATGCTCACGTTCAAATTGTTTTAGCTGTTGTACAGTTATTTTTCAATTGGCAGTTGGTGGTGAATTAGAAACCGCTGATGGAGCTTGTTGATCCTGTACAACTATGTGTCTCAAGATGTCAGCTTTGCGCATACGACTTGGTATTCTATGATGTTGTGCGATTTGTTTTAGCAGAAGCACGGTAGGCATCCTAATATAAGGGTAAAGCCGTTTCTAATTAAGAAGTCCGTCAATAACTTATTTTAATTTTTTGCTCTATCAGGATCAGAAAATAAAAGTGCTTCAATCATAGCTATTTCATTAATTATGTGTATATTTTGTTAATTATACATCTAAATATGGAATCAGCGGTGTTTGGGCCATTAGAGGTTTTGTTTTCAATCTGTGTTTACTCGTCTGAGGATATTGTTTCGTATATTTAATTTGCATTTTTTGTTAGTTTATTTTATTCATGATATGCTATGGATACTAGTGTTTTGGGCATGCCCTTGTCCAAAATTAAGCTCATTTTCAACTTGACTTGATTCATTGATTGTGTACCACATTTTATGTTATAATTTTACTAGATGACCTATTTTTATCATGTAAACATGTGGAGCCTTCCAGAATTAAATGTTCCATTATTTTAAACAGAGAAAGGAAAATGTTAATTGTGACCTGAGGTCAAGAAGACTATATAATCTTCTTTATCTAGAAATAATTTAATCGTGTTGTAAGATCTGAGCAGAATCAGTTATATTATTGTTGTGTTCAGTATTTATTTATTCAAATTATTTATTTCAAGTTTTCATTCTCTTCAAACAAAAGTTCTGAAAATTGTTTGGGGAAATAGAGACTTGGATTTATAGTGCAATTTAAATAAGGATATATGCTTGGATTGCATTATCGGGATTCAACAAACGACTGTTGGCACATTATTAGGACATATACTATTACAAGCAGATCAAAGTTTCAAGCGGTGGTCTTTTTTGGAATGATCTAAAGTTCATTAAGAACTTTAATCATTAGAACTAGTATTAGATATTTAAGGATTATTTTAGGTTTAATTCACAATACCGTAGGTTCCTTTTACAAATTTTCCTTTGTATTCTAGAGAAATAAATTATGTTTTGAATTATAAAAACCTTGCTGGCTTTTCTCTTTTCCGTTATTTTATTTAAGACCATAGAATCTAGAGAATCATGACGAACTTCTCCAAATGGCTGACAAAGTTGATTACGTTATTTGACTTCGATGCTCATTTAAGAAATGGCCAAGCACCTGGACCAGTACGTAACACTAGCAAATGTGTTTTGCAATATCCATAGTGACATGTTCTACCGCAGAGTTAAAGCTTTCCAAGACTTTGCATTTGTTGCGTCCATACGTATAAACGTTTTATTCAACTAGGAGATCCATATCGCTGGACGGACAACCATCTCCCATTTTTATTAACAAACTGAACATAAGTACCACTTGCCGTTTTTTTTTTTTAAATCTCTTCCTCCTTACCAATTCGTGCACGGACATTGTGACTAAATGGATAGATAACTTTCCATTATGGGACTTTATCCTAATTCGAAATTTTGAATCTGGCTTTCTCAAATTAAATGTTGTTTTTAGTTTTGAATCAACATAAACGTTTGCGAAAGTATATGTAAATTCATGTACAAAAGCGGATGACATAAATTTCAGCTTATTATCAGTACAAAGTAACTGAAATACCCATCACTGAGTATTACACCAACTCGAGATCGACCAGACTTTGTGCGTTTGTATGCAATAACATCAAAAATTTCGAAAAGCGTTGGTAAATTTCTGCGACAGTTTTTGCTTCGGTGCTTTTAGTAATAGCTTCGGAAAATTAGTTTCGATGCTTGCGTCGCTCCTCTTCTGCGTTGTTATACCATATTGCACAGATATATTGAAGATTGGTGTATTTAGATTCCATTCTTATATTAAAGCCCAAAACATTGATTTAATTCATGAACTCTTGAATATCTTCACCTTCGCAGATAGACCATTCGCTAAAATCATCATTAGATTCAGTTGATTCTGAAGGCTTGAAATATTTAATTGCCACTTTCTTGTTTCATATGATATTGATTATAAAATCGCGTATACTTAACAGTAACGGTCGATGCTTGCAAATTGTATGAATATTGTTCCATAATATTGATTTGCGTTATGACTGATGATAATCCAAAACCGCAGATTTTTCTCTAGATCGAAACAATATTGATAATCTTACAACAACAATTCTGCCTCCAATCAATCCTCTTCTTTTTAAAGTTTGCCTTGTAACTGTGAATGAAAATAGCTCACTGATAAATTAAAAACGGACTACCTGATTGCTCTAATTTTTTATTTCTATGTTTGATTGTCCTTAAATGAGGATTACCTTCAGTAATAGTGGACAATAGTAAGGATTTGTATTGGCAAAATCCATTTTCACTTTATATTTCCCAGATGTTGTTCCTTTCACCAATATTCTTTTGATCAATATTTTAATCATCGTCCCAACCACCTCAACGTTATGTTTTTTTGCATGCTTTTTTGTTTTTCAGTGTTTAGTCATTTGTATTATCATCTATTGAATATGTTCTTTCAATGCAGCCGTGACATATACAATGATCTGCATGTGTTATCTGTCACATCTTCACACACACACACACACACTCTCTCTCTCTCTCTCTCTCTCTCTCTCTCTCTCCTAATACATTCATACCTAAAAACTCATTATAATAATTTGCATTTACAATCGACGGATTTTGTTTACATACATCTATAATTGTCATATGATAAGGATGCGAACACTCTACTTAGCTCTTATGGGAGATATTTCAGAACAAAACAAGGAGTGAATGAGGCATCTATATTAAGTAGCATTTTCTTGTCTAATGTGTCTTAACGTTTCCAATGTATTATGGAAAGGAAGCCGTAACTAACAGAAATATAAAACATATTATTTTCGTTTAAATTATGTTATCAGGCTTAAGACATCAATGTGGATGAAATTAACGTGCATGATAAACCCTGCTGTACTTGAGTGCATTTCTTCACACATTTCGCGCATATACATCCTTACTGATCAACCTCTTTATTACTTTTTATTTCATGGTTTGGTTTGGTTTTGGTGCTTTAAGGAACAACAATACAATAGGTTATTTAGTGCCTTACCAATTGGAGTAAATTATGTTAGCTGAAAGCACAATTATATTTTTATGTTTCGAAAGAAAGGGATCATTTGCAAATGTTAGATACAATATACATTGTCTGCTGAATAGGAATATGTATGCTTCATTTTCTAAAGAAAACTATACAAAATTAAAAACGAAACACTTTCCACATTAATTAGTAAAGAAAAGGATTGCTAAATAGTAATATCACGTGAAATGCTAGACAATATACGCCAATATGTATGTACAACCTGCAACCGTTTGTATCATTAAACTAGCAGAGATTCTAACTGCAACGCAGAAGACAATGGACCAAAGGCTTCGGTTTTTTTTTTCAAAGAACCTTTTTACAGTGAGACAAATAGCTCCAGTCTTCATGCACGTCTACACACCTTTTCAGTCTGATCATCTAATTATTAAGTGCAATATTGTATTCACTTTTTGGCATGCTCATTAAACGCTGGAAAACTGAACTTTCAACCGCATGGCAGCTTTCCAATCGTCTTTGATCACTAGATCATTCGGAATTTATAAAGGGCTGTATGCAGAAAGCGGCATGGCGGCGGTAACACACATTGGTGTGATGTATTATGTATATTTACTTTGATATTGTGTACTTCACGTTTGTCTATGACTGTAGATTGTACTTTAAGATAAGAATTATATTTAAACAACACATTTACATAACTAATTGTTCCCTGTGTTTCTTCCGTGTTTCTACATTATATCTTAAAATAATGATCATTTGTAAACAACGCGTTTACTTGGATTTTGGTTCAAGTTTACTTAAGTCGGGTTCAGAATAGTAAATCCATCTTTCATCGCCTGTGACACTCTCAGTGAAATGACTCTGCCCCTCATTTCATATTTGTCGAGAAAATGTTTGCCGATCTCGTTCTATTCAGTCTTCACGAAAACGTAACCCATTGTGCACAAACCTTCATGAGCTTCAAATCATTCTTCAAATTATTAAAACCAGCTGAGAAAATAATGTCATTGATAATAGAAACATCTCCCACTGTGTACTTGGCATCTTCATCAATTGCCTCCTTTACGGCAACCACTGCGCGCCTACCAAACGCAGACGAAGTGTCAGAGAATGCGACAGGTTAGAGAGCTGTATCCGCAAACTTATCGCGAGAGTACACTAAAAACAATGCGTATTTTACAGTATGCTCTCTACATTTTAGCAGAATGGTTTTTCTTCTCTCAAAATGTTACGTAATTGTTATTTACTTCTGTTACATCACAAACATATACCTGCAGGTGTCCGGCGTTCCACATGTGCAGGTCCAGATCATTCTGTATTGAACGTTATTTTCTATATCGATCGCGAATAAATGTATTCTCAGGTTTAAATAAACAAGACGAGTATAACTAAATATTCGGAGCTTTTCTATTACCCTTCGAATATTTCGATCAGATACTGTTACGGATTAGGTAGACATCCTTCGAGCTAATATAGTATATTTCATCATTTCATCTATACACTAACCGGTGTAGCTGTCTGCGTAACATCATCCAAAGGCGACATTGAGTGTGAACAAATACTAGACAAAAATATGTATGAAGAGGGTACTCTTCTAATTTATCTTTAGACAACAAACAATCTGAGTCACGAAATCCTTAATCGATCTTGATGTATACTTTTCACGACTCTCACACTGTTCCATGTACAAGATAATGAAGCCATTCCGGGTCACCAGTCCTTGTTTATTTAATGTTTTCAACTTCACGTGACACATGTCAATCAGTCTCAAGTAGGCAGAAGAAACAAGTATTTAATGTTGCAAGGTGGCATTTGTTTCCATTCGAAACACTTTGAGGCAGAGCCACATATGTCAATCCATCCGTAGTCATTTTGTTCATAAGGTACTCTATTGTACCCTTTAGAAACATCATCTTTGATAATAATACATAAATGTAACATTGTGGAGTGAAGCACATTGAGCTAATTCACCATTTGCTACTTTACATCGCTTCAGTAACAAGCAGGTGGAATGTCGTACAGACCCTCATGCATTTGGCTGATCTTGCTCGACACGGTTATAATCTGGACCGTTTATGCTAATGCCATCATTGAGAATGATCGTAAGGAAAACATGACGAAATCTCACGGTCGCAATGTGTACCAGTACTTTGGAGATTCTTCCTGTCAAGCAAACATCAAACAATACATAGCAGATGCGATAAACACCGTGCTAGCTAGGCAGGATGGAAGTTTTGGGAATTTAGATGAAAAAATTAGTGCATTGTCTGCAAATATTGAAACCTTGGAAAGAAAGATGGATGACACGTTACATAGATGTACATCTAATGCAAATAAAGGATCATCGTGCTTTGGTAAGATTTTTACGCATCTGTATTAAATACATCTTCAATAATAAGATGAAGACAATATTTAAAGAAAACCTAAAATTGTATACTGATTTTAGGGTAATCTATTGTGTTTGGGAACGCGAAAATGTGCTTTAATCAATACTTCTGATTAGCGCAGAATTGTTGAAAGGAAACGGTACAAACATGTATATTGAGTTTGCTGCATTTGTTCTTGTTAACATTCATATTTTTCTAAACTACAGTAAAATTCTTTGGAAGACTTCTGATTCCGATAATATTTAATTGTATTTATAAACTCTATTCTTAAGGATATTTAATGATTTAATAGTCCTAGTCGTATTAATAGCGTTATTAGTGTTCTGACAAGAAAGGCAAATGCGTTGTAAGATAATGAAGTGCTAGGTTAAAACATTTTTAAGCACAACTATCTCAAGAAACCATTTGGATGGAATAATGGTTCAGTTTCATGGCTTTGGAGCACCGCGGAAAGAGACAAAGATACATTGCTGTATAACTTTCACAAATTAAGGAAGTAAAAATAGACGTACACGTCTTTCAGTTAATTGGAGGGACATATTTTATCACTGTTGTGAAAAACCACTATATTTTAGAAACTTTCATTTTGTTATGGTGTAGTAGTGCTCACTAGTGCCTTAAATAAACAGCTGATGCATACCACTACTGATGTATACTCAAGAAATGGACTTGAAATAGCACAAAGTACAAAAAAATTGCCTATTCTCGAAACTCAAAGCCAAAGTTTTACAGTCTGGTCATTACTAAGTTCAAGTATGATATTTTAAAATATGAAAAAAAGTAAAGTAAGAAAAATAGGGGATTGGTTTTTAAAACAGTTTATCTCTATAGTTCAGAAAGTGTCATATCTAACAATCTTCTGAGAAACTGATATCATGTGTAAGGACTAGTTATGCACCTGAAACCAAAAACATACTAAAAACAATTAGAAGTATTTCATCCTGCTCCTAAGATATATATACCGATTATAAAATAACAAGTATTACAATTGGGGATATTCAAAGGAACATATTTTGTTTAAAGTTTGAACATTTTCCAATGTGCGAAACACAACAGACAAACCAGTATTTTATTACAGGTTCGAATGAAACATTTCGTGTCAATAATTTTAATCAATATTTGTGATGAACGAATAACTTGGGTTTCAGATATTTTAGCAAAATAATCTGAACAAAGATCATTCTCAGAATAATTTCTTGTCAATGTTCAAGAACGCTCATATGCATGATTGATTTTTGTTCATTAAAAATCTAAGATATCTGCATTAATATTGAAATAATTAATTAGTTTGTATTGATCTTTATTTCTCCCTAGCTTTCGATAAAAGAAATGAACCGAAATATCTAGGTTCTCAGGCTGTATACAAAACGATTGAAGGAAAAAAAACATCCTTTTGGTCGGAAACAAAACGTTGCGAATATAGCGATCATTAATGAAGAGTTCTTACATTTAAGCGTCCAACAAACATAGTAGCTCTGCCCAGGAATAAAATCACGCCATACTGATCTATTTGTCACTTTCTGTTAGGTCGATTCTTATTCATGGGGCTGTACACGATTTTGTAAAATGTAAATTCTCAGCACCTCGTAGTACCTGGATTATTTAGTAATCTGAGCAAATAGTTCAGGTAACGTATGGTTTTGTGTTTAAGTCATGTTAACACAGCGACACACATAACGATTGAGTGATGATGAAAGTCTGTTTTGCTTGACATTGATTATTATAGGAAATGGGGAGAATATGACAAAAATAAAAGGGTGAAATGTACCCCAGAACCTCATGCAAAATCATGGGCGAAATATTTTTATCTTAGCAAATTTAACATATATTTCCACAAGATTTTAAAAACTTTAATTTTTATGGTGCATTATTGCTTACTAGTTCACTTTCACAAATGAGTTATTGCCGAACGCTATTAACCGGTTATGTTAAATCTATTACGGGTATCCGGTAAAGAAATGTACTCTCAGCTCTTCGTATTTATTACAATGATTCAACATTTATTATAAAGTGAAAAGAGCGAAATAAAAAGTGAGTTGTCATTTAATGACTGATAAATGTTTTGCAGGCAATGCCACGTGTCCGTCTGGATACGTGTATTATGAGCGAGACCAATTTTGCTTCAAGTTCCACAACGAATGTAAATCCTGGTCTGAAGCCAGGACAGTCTGCCAGCAAGAAGGTGGAGATTTGATCAGTCTGAAGGCAGAGAACTTTGACTTCTTCAAAGATGTGTCACGATCGAAAGCCGGTAAAGTGTCAGCAGCAACATCTTTATTCTTATTCTACTAGTCTTACTACTACGACGATTACTACTACTACTACTGCTATGTAATAGTTGTAGTAGTGGTAGTTTGTTATAGATGCTGAAGAAAATGTTAGATGATAACATCAATGAAATCAAAGATATTTATGCACAGAATGTAACGTCACGTCAGCAAAATTACATTCATCAGATCAAAAGCCATGTTCCAAAAATGCAAAGTCAGATATTGCAAACATAAATTCATAAAACGTACTAAGATGCTTGCCGTCATAAAGCGTGTATAAGTTTCTAGTGATATCTAAGTGCTTGTAATTTTGGCGATATGAGCAGAATAACATTCTCTATGAGAAGATGCGTCACATATAGATAGATAGTTGAATATATATATATATATATATATATATATATATATATATATATATATATATATATATATATATATATATATATTTCTTTCTGTGTAAAGCGAACAGTAAAGAGGTGTTGGGATAAATGAGAGTTTAATATCCACCACATATTTGCAATAGTTTATTTTTGTTTAAAAATATTCTGCTAACTTTCTGTATTATTTTGGAGTTTAGGTAACTGCGGTACCGTTTGGGTTGGTGCAACGGACATTTCATCACATGGACAGTGGTACTGGTTAAGTGGTGGAATGATTACCTATGTTTTCTGGCAGCCAGGTGAACCCAATAATCTGAACGGAAACGAGCATTGCGGAGATCTATTTCCACTCTATCAGTACAACTTGAATGATAATGACTGCAGTGCGAACGGACATTTTATTTGCCAGATATTTTGAAGCAAGCATATCCTTTTATTTACAGCTTTTTATTTAACGCTTATTTAAAAAAATAAAAACAAACAAGAATCACGGATTAAATAAACCATAAATAAATTTTGCAAAATCATTAGAGAAAACAAACTTTATTTTCATTCTTAGAATTATTGTACGTGGTGGCAATGGAACAAACCTTCATATAACTAGTCCAGATATGTTTCATGTATTTGGAAGTTTTTGTTCACCGTTTGAGACATATTTCTTACGAGTAAAACCTTCTCAAACATAGAATCAGTGTACACGTCCTTTAGTACGCTCATGCCATCTAGCGACATACAATAGTATCGTGTGAGTGCTATTAATTCTTTGCTCATCATTTATATCTGTGCAAGTGAAGACAAAATGCAATTTTACAAAATTACTGTGAAAAAAGTGCCGGCCACACTATGTTTGTTATTTAGGAACAACTCCAGATATGGACATTTAGAGATTAAAACGACGGATCAGGATATCGATGCTGTTTTAAGTGGTGAAGTAACTGTATGTACCAAAAACGTTTATAAAGATATAAGTAATGCAATGTATATTAGCAATGACTTCATTTCCATAACTTTGTCGTATGTGGATGTTCAGTAACAAAATCTGGGAAGATACCGATCTTTCTGAAATGTGCAGTTCCCTAGTTTCTATCCAAGTTGTTAGCACACGTAACGATACATTCTTTGTTATTAAATATATTGGATTGTATTGGAACAAATAAAGCATTGCATATCACGTACCAATTTGTTTTTTGCATTTTGTAATTGCCCTTAATCTATTTTGTGTAAGGTTTGGTGACATAATGGTGGAAAGTTGGTAAAATATTTCCAGATTCTCTAAACCTGTTTACTATTTAATATCCATATAAGAAAAGATTTTTAAAGTTGGTTCTAATTCTTTTGGTCTCATGTTTACAGTTGATATGCAAAGATCTTTGATCCAGTCCGAACTTCGTGAAATATTTTTTTTAATGTTATGAGATTCGCATTGAAACTGACCATTTTATCAATTAGCCTTCCATTCATAATCTGAATTTCTGTATAAATGTATTCGGTATAAGCCAAAATTGTTATGCACATAATCGTCAAGAACACTTTATTCGATATCTTAGCTTTATTATATATATTATAAATTTTATTAGATATCTTTCAACTTTGAATTTTAGCTGAATCTCGTTATCAAAAAGTCGCTGAGAGCAGACGAGATGAAACCCGCACAGAGATTAGATGTGCAGTTCTCCGGTGTATGAACGCGAGATCAAAACGTGAATACAAAATTACATTTATTGATTGGATATATAAAATTTACAAAATGTATAGATGTGCACTGGCATACTTTAAGCTGCACTTATGTACTCTTTGCTAATAAAGAACTTTGTTGTACAACACACTAATACACAAAAGTTTCTAAATATCCCTGGTATATTTGATCTTTTATGTAAAATATCTGATATCTGATATCTCATGGATTTTTCAAGTGTTTATCATATAATGTATAAATTAACTACAAGTAGTAATAGTAACAAAAAATCTTTCTGGAAAAGTATGGAAAGGTTACAGTGGACAGCGTGGAGTAAATACCCTGGTGAAGAACTCATTCATATATATATATATATATATATATATATATATATATATATATATATATATATATATATATATATATATACTATTATTTAAGGTGGGTCGTGGGCAGTTTTGTCGTCCTCAGACGGTTTCGTGGGCAGATAAAAGTTCGTGGGCAGATTTCCATCTGCCCACGAAGCACGTCGTCCTTTTCTGCACTCTTGCCACAAATATCAATAAAATAAATGCATATTTACGCTGCTGAATGTTAAATATTCGATAAATATTCATCTGCAAAATAAATAATTGCCTTTTTACCTATTTATTTCCATTTTTTCATTAATGAATTGAATTGAATAGCACAACTTGAGTTACCTCCCATTATGTACTAGTATATATTGCACCTTAAAAATAGATTGACCCGGAAGTAGTATGTTTCAAATTTACTGCCCATGATGACAGGGGGTCGTTACAAAGAAAGTCAAGGGATGGGGTTCTAACCTGTAACAATATAATATGTTAATAGTGTTACAGGTTAGAACCCAAATCTGTTGATTTTCTTTGTAACGAGCCACTGTGCCCGTGATTATTATTGTGAGAGATCAAAACTGCCCGGGAACCAGGATGTGGAGTGACTAATCTGCCAATGTCGCCAACAAGCACCATACATATATACTATTTATTTTGATATCTAAGAAGTTTTCAATAATGCTAATTAGTAACATTATAATAAGTGAGCTGTTATATGTCTTTCGAAATACCTCTATTCACTATTGCTGGTCTTGAGCCCAAACTTAGAGGATTGTGGCTGTCATTAGAAATACAAGTGATACCATTTATTTAAATCCAGGCTTAGTAAGTTCATAACTTCACTTAAGTTCATATTATATGCTGCTGCATTTTCTTCTCTCAGTCTACCATTAACAACGACAACAAAAGAAAAATGGTGTTTACTCAGAATTTGTTCCTATATTTATCAAAAAATTTGTTTTGGAACAGATATTTTGTTGGAAAAGCTGAAAGAATGAAATTGGGGGAAAATCATGATGGTATAATAATACAATTGTTTACTTATAATAAAAGAATACTGGATTTAGTGTACAACATCCTTGCAATAATTAAATGGCATTGTGAATATGCAGAACCCCAATTCTTTAATGTACATGTACTGTTTAAGGTACAAAACTGTTTTGCATACTTCATAACTTATTTCTCTAATAGTGCAAATAATAGGAGACAGAAGACATTTAGAAAGAATTAATTTGTCAAAATAAGTTAAATATCAAGATTAGTTTAATGGACGTTTGAAAATTTACTATTAAAGTAAAATTGCCCATTTTTGAGAGAAAAATCCTAATAGTAATACACGTAATTTTATTTAAATTAGCAGTAATGTAGAGGATGCTGATTTATTTATGAAATATACCATAAACGTGTGTTTCATGTTCATTACTCCAAAGTAAAATACCCAAGAACCACCTCAGAAAATCAGTAATGACATATTCACGTAAAACACAAAACACAATTCTAAAAAAGTGATGGAGATGCAGTTATCAGCTGTGAGTCACATAGCTAACACATGTTGAGTAGCAGACTGGATGATTGGTATGGAACGAATTGTATTTGCCTTGTCAGAATAGTTGGTAAAGATTTTAAGAGGACTTCCTGGTTGGAAAAAAGTGAATTGGAGAAATGTATTATTTTTTTTATCGTATGTGTCCTTGTTTCACTTCATTAATAATAATGATATGACTTTTGACAAATCTTTTTGTCCGAGTGACTCAATGCTGATAAGTGTAAAAAAATGTCGAGGCTGCGACAGATGTGTCCTCTGTAGAAATGGGTGTTTATTAAACTAGGTCAAAATTAGGTAGTGTAAAAACAGGAAGTGGAACAATACACAATATGGAAAACGCTCGCTGTGGAAGACATTGGGCGGACATACAGACACATCAAGATGTATTTAATAAGATTCATACACATATTATATACTGTTGTATAGCTCTCCTTGTATGCTTCAGATTTATACTATAAACATTGAAGTTTGTGATACCGAGACAAACGGCAATGGAAGATGCACGTATCAAGGTTATGAAGATTGTTAAATTCACAAGAGATACAGAGTCAAATATACCACAACTTTCATATTGCATTTTCTTACATTTCTACTATCACAGATCGATTTAGACTGATGCGAAACCTATCAATTTATATCAAATTTGTCAAAATCGGGGTTTATTTGCTATTGTTATGAGTTATTCACCTGTATGGAAAACGATCGTATAGGAAGACATTAGGCGAAATGACAGACAAAGGAAGATATACTTAATAAGATACATACACATACTATTTACAGTTGTACGGCTTTAGTTATATGCTTTAGATATATAGCAATAGCATCGAAATATGTAGTACGATCGCAAAACGGCAATGGTAGATTCACGTAGCAAGGATATGCAGATCGGTAAAGTCGCACCCGATATTCAGTAAAAAGAACAAAACCTTCTATTTTGCATTTTCACACATGTCTATTGGCACAGATCGATTTAGTATGATTAGAAACATATCAATTAAAATCAAATTTGTCATCTGATATCAAATGTGTCAAAACCGTTGTTTTTGCGATTGTTATGACTTATTCGCCCATATGAAAAACTTTCGTATAGGTCGGATCTAGGCGCACGGACAGACAAATAAAGACGTGCTTATTAAGATATATACACACATTTTATAATATTGTATAGTTTTAATTCTATACTTCAGATCTCTAATATTAGCATCGAAGTATGTGCTACAATCACAAAACGGGAAGGGTGTATTAAAGTAGCAAGCATATGAAGATCGGTAAAATCGCACCCGATATTCCGTAAAAAGTGGAACTTTTTTATTTTGTATTTTCACACACGTCTATTGGCACAAATCGATTTAGGCAGATGAGAACATATATATTAATATGAAATTTGTCAAAAGCTGTGTTTGTTTACTATTGGTATAAATTATTCACCTATATGGAAACCGTTCGGATAGGAAGGCATTGGGTGCACAAACAGACATATGAAACCGTACTTAATAAGATACATACACATATTATTTAATGTTGTACATCTTAAATTATATGCTTCAAATCTATAGTATTAGCATCCAAGTATGTGCTACTATCGCAAAACGGGAAGGGTAGACGCACATATCAAGGATATGACGATCGGTAAAGTCGCAAGCAATAATGAGTCATAAATACCAACTTTTTTATTATTAATTTTCTCGACTTTTTTTGGCACAGATCGATTTAAACTGATGAGAAACCTATACATTGATATTATATATGTTGAAATATATGGTTGTTTAAGATTGGTACAACTAATTTACCTATATGGAAAATCTTTGTGTTGGAAGGTATTTGGCGCACGGAAAGACAAATGAAGACGTACTTAATAATATATGTAAACATGTTATATGCTGTTGTTTAGCTTTAATTTTATGCTTGAAATCAGTAGTATTAGCATCGAAGTATGTTGTAAGCCCCCTCCCCTTAGTACGCTACTGCAAGCAGACTTTGCCAAATGCTAAGAGACACTAATTGCTCGAAAATTATAATTTAAAAAATATTTATGTATTTATGGACTCGTATATTATAACCTTATAATGCGCCTTCATTTTCCATCAGGTAGGTCTCCAGGTCGAGTTGTCATGAAAAACAGGAACCAGTATCGTACATTCTTTACTAAGCGACTTCTCCGATGGTGCAATGTGTCTATAGAGCGTCCGCCTCGGATGCGAGGGGTCGCGTATTCAAACCCCGGCCGAATCATACTAAAGACATAAAAATGGTACTTGCAGCTGCCTCTTTTGGTGCCGATCATTAAGAGGTTAGTGTTCGGATTAGTCGGCCTGGTGTCAGGATAGTGTGACTGGGTGGGACAAGTTTGTCTTATGTCCGCTAAAATGCAAAAGCCTACTGAACCAAGTCGAACAGGTTACGTATTATACAACTTATTTTCGAGGTTTCAGAACCCCCCCCCCCTTAAATGCGTACATATATTATCAGTATACCTCCATGCTCAAGCCTATGCATTTGGGTTACCCCCCCCCACCCCTCTATGCGTACATACTAAATGGACGGCCCCTAACCATTCATGAGATGGTATTGATTCAAATTTACGAGTGCGATTGTGATGTACGCATTTCCCTACACAAACACGGGATGGTATTATTCAACCGTACATGTCCACAAAACTATATATATTTATAGATATATGTATACAACCATGGTACATCAATTAGGTATCTAATTACATAATGACAGTGTAGTGGTTAGCAAATTTGAGAAATATACTTTTTTATTCAGACACCATGCCAAAAGGAAAGAACTAACTTACAGTTTACGCTGAACTAAATTAAATTTACTATTTTTGTTTCCAGCATGGTCGGAATATGTTTACATGTTTCATATTAGGAAACAATTTGCATTATGGCTAAGTATATCTAAGAAGGAAATAAGATGTTCTTACAAACTCTTATTTTGTTGGTGTATTGGTTACCTCTCAACATATGAACCATTCTTTGCCATCTCACGATTATAATCCGTATGTACTTAAGCGTTGTCTCATTTGTAGTGTTAATTTTTAAATGTATACTTTGCTTGTAAAATGATCCCACTTTATATAAATGTACAAACACCGCAATCGTGATGTGCTTACAGGAATACATTCTTCTGAGTTCTACTGAAGTCAGTTATTCAGTATAATTTGTAAAACGATACGGACTGATTGATAAAAGTGACTGTTTTCTTTACTTTGGTTTGTCGCAATATTTTTCTAACACAGTACTAATATACACTGGTCACACATGACGCCCCAAAGAAGCAGTTGTAGTTAATTCTTTTTTACCTGTAGTAATAGGAGTTTTACAATATATGGCTGTGGCAGATGTACGTCGATTATCAGACAATGGTCGGCTTTTGCACTATTCGCTTATTTCCCTACTTCGAGTGCGGACTGATTGACCGTTAAGCAAAATCTCAATTAATCTCTGCGATTTATGTGCAACGTACGATATTGTCCCCAGTGTTTATTTAATTCCATCATCGTTTAACAAAACTTCTTTTCTTATCCTCTCTAAATCAACTTTTGTTGACCAAAGACAATACATTTTATAAGCAAGGCAGAACGCAAAATCACATTACCCATCCACGAGTACAATGAAAATATGTAAACAAAAATAGTTAATAAAATTCCAAGGTATGTATAATATTGTAATATATTTTGGAGTATGCGCATTCGTTTACCGCTCTCCATTTTAAGGATTCCTTATATACTTGCTTGAATATGGGAAGTCGGTGCTGGGATTATAGTCTTTAGACCAAAATAATTAGCCAATTACTAGGGGCAAACGTTACGGAGTGAAGTGTAAGTGAGTTTCAAGATGACATGGTTTACTTTTGGTGAATTCAGGTAAGAGCCGCATGAGTATCCCTGTCACTCAGTAGTCCCTATTCAAATCTAATTGCGTGAATTGATCGTGTGACTCCAGGTGCAGTATTTATGACTGGAGATTGGTAAATTATACAACGGAATCAACAGAAAAGGACTCTTCCGCCGTGGGCGGGCGCCATTTATTGTTGCTGTGGTGGTAAATATGTTACAATCTTACAGGCGAAATGAAGCTAAAAATCATGATTTAAAAGGCCTAAGGTGGCGTAGTAAAAACGGTTCCCTGTATTAGGTTGTTGAGTTGTATAGTTTCATGGCGTGAAATACTGGCGGTAAGTTACGGAAAGTTAACGAAGAGAAGCTTTGCAATTGTGACATTGACATACAATTGGGAAGTTGGGATTTGTGGTCATGTATTAATTAGAGTAACATTACTGATAGATTGGACGCGTTGGACTTTCCAGTTTGCAGAAGTAGTTGTACAGGATTCCTTTGAATCGGGGAAACCTATGACTCGTAGCGGGAGTCGCGCAAGGGCTTGACATCGCTCGGTCAAGAAACCCATTTGGTTGATACAATATTTCTTGCGTGAGCATAATGCAAATATGTATACTGGCTTGCACTGTTTTCAGCTATGATGTACGATGTTAAGATCTCAGTCGGTCAGGATATTCTTTAACAACGGTATCTTTTATCCTAACACGTCTTTCAATACGGTACCATTTACCCCTTGCAATAAAGTATATCAGTTGGAGGTTGAGGATGAACTAATCGATATTGAATTTCTCTAAGTACTGTTTGGTCAATGTTCGGATCTCATTATCTTGTTATTGCAAAAAATATATATTGGTTATAATCAATTACACCTTTAGTTTTATGATTATTTAGGCATTCTATATAAATCCAGCATGGTATCAGTTAATATTTCGACGATATTGTTATATGTGACCAGTACATTTGAACATGTATGATTATAAACAGTAAAATTAGGCATTTAAACTGTAGGAAAAAAAATTCTACTGAAAAATGTTTCATCAGCATAAAAAACTAAGGATTGTCAAATCCGAAACTAGCAATATTTTATAGTACCTATATTTGCTCTTTTCAGGCCAAGTTCTCACGTAATGGCTTGTTTTAGTAGATTGCTTGTTTTTGTGTGGGTTTTTTTTTTGTGCTCCCACACAAAATGCGCATGCGCGGAATTTATTTTCCGTTGCCATGACGTATAAAAGTTACCGGCCATGCACCAACATTTTTCTTTATACATCAGATTTGCATAACATGATTAAAAGTAGTTATACTTGAACAAAAAGAACCAAAAAAACCTATAAAGTGTACAGAAAAAATAATTTAATTTCTCGAAATAAAAGTATACATCACTGTTACTTAGATACGATTTTCCACCTATAGAGGACGCCAGCAGGAAATGACGTACATTTATCCCCACAAGACGAAGTACGGGGGGGGGGGCCGGCACCAGACAGACCCCCCACCCCACTTTTCCAAAAAATTATAGTGTTTTATGTGTATTTATCCCCCCCCCCCCCATGTGTTGTATGTTTTATATTATGCAAAAGAATTTAGGTCAAAAAAATTTAATTCTCCTTTTTAACGGGGTATTTCTTTTAAAACCTAGTTTTATCTATAGGGTTGTTTTTCCGAATAGGTTTCCATCTTTCCATCACCTGACTTGAAATCCCTTCCCTATACTCTTGGTTGACCTTGGCTAGAGGTCGCCTATATCCCGTGTGTGCTATATATATATATGCTATAGTTTGTGTATGCTATATTTTGCTTCCATGTTGGGATAGCCTTTATTTTTTCCCAAATCTCCCCAGTAATCTTAGGACCTTATAATCGGATCAAGAAAAGGTTTATTTTTATTTAATATATTTTTGAATTTTGGCTAAGTAACGGTGTATTATAATTTAATTAAGAAAAAAAAACTTAATGTGTTCTGTGTGCAAATATATTGTGTCATTATTCACATATTGGATTTGTAAATTGAAATCCGCTGTACTCGAGTTGGAGTCCATACACTTTTTTATTTGCTTGTATTTCTCCCACCTAGAGTTAGGCCGTCTCAAATTATTTATTGGATTTCTGCCAAAATCTCTAAAAATGGTTGTTCTTCCCACACACACACACACACACACACACACACATACACACACACAGTGGGGATTTACCGTGCAGTGCGAGAGCTGCACATTTTGAGCAAATAGAATTAGAAGAGAGACTTATTAGATCCTTTGTTTTCGTGTATGTATGTAAAGTTTCCTATATGAGGTGTTTTTCCCGACTCTTTCATAGCCCCATGACGTCATTATCTCGTACTTTTCCCATATAGTTTCTCTGTCCCGATAATTAGGATTTGTGATAGTTTACGTAATATAATTAAAGTCTATTTAATTATTTAATTTTAATTGTAATGGATAATAAAAAGAAACTGAAGCTGTTTAGGAAAATTTATAAGAAATTAAAAGGGTGGCGGCTACAGCAGATTCCAATCCGCGGTGGAGGTATGAGGGCAAGGGTTCACTTTGTGATGGTCCCCTTTAATGGGAGATTATCCATTGCCCCATCTCCCTCCCCTTCTTTTCACCCTTTGCAGCCCCATTCACAAATCTTCCTAGAAGTTCTTTTTTCTAATTAATTTGAAAGGATTACAAAAAAATTTGCCTATTCATTTTTTTTATGTTTATGACTTGGTCACACGCCATCATGGTTTTAGTTATGTTATCTGTTATTTTTCCTATTAAAGTTTTGTTAAAGTTGCCGTCTTGATATAAAACTTGGTTTCTTCTGTATTTTTATTTCTTGGATATCTCCATAATTAATTGTATCCTGTCTTGTTTCCTAAACTCGCACTGTGCCATCGCATAATATTTCGCACATTTGCACATGAGATATTTTACATGCATGCATATGTCGTGTAGATATTTGAATATCAAGCTTTGTATTTTTGGAGAGCCGATGTTGGTCCAGTACCTCCAAGGTCTGTCCCAATTAACCGAGATATTTCCTCCTCTACTTTGTTTTTAATTTTAGAGGTTAAATTTTCCCTTATCCAATTATATGTTTCCTTAGTTTCAATTCCCCAAAGTTCTTCATTTTCCCTATATTTACATAAAAGTTCCTTTATACTTCTAAAGGTCCTTGTTGTTTCTAGTCTTTTTACCAGTTTATTATTTTTGTAGATGTCACTTATGTTTTTCATGCTAAAACCAAACCAGTAAATGTATAAAGCTTCCTAAGGGGTTTTGGGTTGGATATTTACTTCTTTTACATTATAAATTAAATACTAGAGAGGAGGCCTAACTCGAATCGGGAGAAACACAAATAAATAAAGAAAGAAAGTGCGGACCCTGACTCGAATACAGCCTACCTCATTTTGAAAATAGACTTTAATGTGAGAAACACCACACCATAGTCAATCACACAAAACAAAAGGTTTTATTTTAATTTCAAATGGTAGTATACCGTTCATCTCGCCGGAATTCTAAATTGCAAATTAATTCAAAAGCAACTAAATTTATACCAGGACAAACAAATAAATTTGAAAAGTCCATAGAAAAATATATATTAAGACAACAGAGACAAATTTGACATAGTATTGCTGTCCCTACATACAGACTATATAGCATACACACACCATAGCATTGATACACATAGCATACACGGAACATAGAAAATTCTTGACAAAGATCACTAAAAATCAAGGATATGAAATCTGAAAATGGGAATAAGACCCATGTTTCAGACTACTACCCTTTAGAAAACACTAGGACTAATTATAAACTAAAAGTTTGATCAAAATTCCTTTTTTAAACTTTAAACAAGCACACACATCTTGGGGTATACAAGAGTACATGAAAACACTTTATTTTTTGTGTGGTGGGGGTCATCTGTCTGGTGCCCCCCCCCCCCCATGATACTTTCGTAACTCATACCTGCGAAAGATTATCATTTGCACTCACATTGTATGTTCTTTAAAATAATGATTTTTTTTTTATTTGCGAGATATCGTCGTATAGTTAACCTGGATACAATATAATCTTGGTCCGTTTGCACCTTGAAACTTATCATGCGTGAATGGCAGGCGCCTTCAAGCAATCTGGTGATATTTTCGTCTCTTTTGCGATATTTTTTTTATCTGACATTAGCGATACACACACAGTAAGGATGCATACGCATGCCGGCATCCGCTACATTTACGGAGTTCGTTGATATATTTTGTTCTGTAAATTTCGCATGATGAAAAAAGAAGAAATACGTTATAACAATGCAAGGTTAGTTTCTTTTATTTTATTTTCAATCAAGTGTTTGTTTATTGTACCGTGCCGGGGCGGGGTGGGATGGGGGGGGGGGGGCACAAATTCAACACAAAATTAGTTCCTTTCTTATCTGCATGGAATAATGGAGCAAATATGATTGACGATATTGACTAGCAATAACAAGCTTTCAATTTACGCGCGCACACACGAAGACAACTTGAAAAATAGAAACAAACAATAAAATTAGCTGGTAACTTCGCACTTGCTCAAGGCTTTGTAGTTACAATGGGGGGGGGGCTGTGCTATTATCTGGTTAGGCATGACTATTTCGCAGAAATACAAACAAATCTTTTGAGATGAGCATAAAATACAATTATTTCTTTTCCTCCATACATTTACGATGCTCTCAAAGGACCCACATATTTAGGTAAAAGTATGACCGTTACCAGGCGTTACCGAGTTGAAAATATGCCGAGTAAACTTACGAATTACGCCACGTACAATGTATAAACAACACTTGGCAACTTTTAATGATAAAAGATGGTGTTTTTATTTATTTACTTATTTATTTAGTTATCAGAACTCTTTCAGAATAACAATGTAACTGCCGATTATACAGCTCGCCTCTAAGAAGATTTTCGTAGTTTCCAACTGCCATGCATAAAATAAGTTTATGCCAAAGTGATCGTGACCTACAAAATGTTGGCCATTGTCACAGGGCATAAAATTCATAAAACAATAAAGAACATTCCTTTTTGTTCTACCAAAGCAGCGGAACCATAATGAGTTGATAAAACACAAGGATATTTGTTGTTATTTTGCAAACCATTGCTAATAAAATCAGCTTCAGAAACTATTATTATTGTCCGCCCTAGAGGAAAGATTTTACAAGGTGGAAATCACTGACTGTCAGTATCCCTGGAATGACAACCAGTATGACAACTATAACTAGTTTGTGCATCAGTAAATAATCTTGAGTAGCCACTGCACCTGAAATGCGTGCAGTCCATTCATCGAATACCTCCTATTCATTCATTGTATAATACACATTTTACTTACTAAGAATACCCTATCACAGTATAAATGTTTAGTCATAAATCGGGAAAGTTTACAACTGTATATGCATATTTATTTCTATTTTAACCGTACTGTCATAAAGGTACTTCTGTGGAGGCTAGTGTGTATATGTCATAATGAAAGCTTATGTCATTAAT
Organism: Sinohyriopsis cumingii; assembly: GCA_028554795.2. Classification (NCBI taxonomy): domain Eukaryota; kingdom Metazoa; phylum Mollusca; class Bivalvia; order Unionida; family Unionidae; genus Sinohyriopsis; species Sinohyriopsis cumingii. The sequence goes on along the minus strand of CM068826.1, from coordinate 134,032,520 downwards.
AGTTTTCTTTCTTTGCTCTTTACAAAAAATCAAAATAATAAGACTTTCGTTCATCTTTTGTTAGATTTCATATTTTCTTGAGAATTTTTTTTAAAAATGTATCTGGAAAGTAAACATAAAAAATACGATAATTTAAAAAATGAAATTTGGGTCTCCATCTAAAGAATTTATATATTCTTAGTTACTACTCAGTAATTTTTAATTATTCATAAATGATTGTAAGATAAATTAGTTTTACAATGTAAAAGTGCGAGTTTGCTCCATTTACAGAAGGGTTTACTTGCTATTCTCTTTGTATAATTCTCCCAGCTTTAAACTACAGATACAGAACATTACATAAGACAGCGAATTTCAGTCTTAACCTTAAGCTCGAGGCTGGAGAAGAGGTCACTAAATTACCGTTTCCATAGTTACACACTGGTCAGATAGAGCAGTCTCCCGCAGGTATCATTCCCTATAGACGAATTAGAGGCCAAGTAAACTGCCTTCATTTCATGAGCTATACTAGTGTAGTATAGATGAAATAAGTTTTAAATTGCAAAAGTTGTCTCTTTTGTAACCAAAGTGCAAATCAATAAAGAAATATAATGACATGTAAAATTACATGAACAGCAATGAAAGATCTTTTCACGAGAGTCGCAAAAGATTGAAACTATTTAACGAATTTCATAAATTTCATTTTAAATAATCTTAAATGTAAGATTATGTTATGTGTATCACATGACAGAAATGATATTCAATAAAAAGCATAAAAATAGGTTACATAATTGACTTTAAATTACATTCGTCATTACACCTTCAATTCATATGTCGTCATGCCGGCATTTGCTGAGTTATTGGGTGTTATTAAACGTATCATATAGTTACGTATGATACTGGAAAATATCATATGGGTATATTAATCTTAAGAGGAGCAACATTGGCTCAGTGGTTAGCGTCTCAGACCTGCGACTGAAAGGATGCAGGTTCAACCCCTGCCATCGGATCAAATCCTCGACCTTATTGGAAAATAATGAGATAACAAGTACATTCTACAAAGACATGGAACCTATTACCTCCACTGAAACGTACGAAATGATCATCTAAATTTGCAACAAGTGATCAGGAGAAGTGCGACCTGTTGAACTCGGAAGTTTGATATGTTACACGTTTAAAAAATTATGATAAACAGTTACCGCATTTTGAAGTTAGAAATGAAACTTTTATTTCTGCCATCATTATATATAAACAAGAAATTATAGATGTAGTAACTAGTCTTGACCTAAACAAAACCGCTGGAACCAATCCAATAAGTAATAAACTTGTACAAGTATAGTTGAAGAAATGTATGTTCCATTGCAAATACATTTAAATAAATCACTCCCAGCCAGCGTGTTCCTAACACAGTGCAAGCTAGCGTATGACATACCGATGTATAAGAAAGGAGATAAAACACTACCGTCTAAATGCAGACTAATTGTTGACTTCAGCTAAATTATATACACTATTCATAAGTCCAACCTTAGAATATACTTCTAGAGTCTGGGATAATTGTTCTATTGAAGATTCGGAAAGATCAGAATAAAGGGGGGAAAATCAGATGGAAGATGCACGGATCGTTCCAGATCTATACCCATTAATTCTTCTAGATAGTCTCTTTATGCGGAAACTGCTTGGTTTGCACAACGAAGGAAAAGGAAGAGATTATGCATTATGTATTCGATTATAAATACTCAAGTACCTAACTATTTAAACGAACTTCTTCCACAAAGGAGATATGAGGCATCTAATTATCGTCTACGTTACTCTCAAAGTATCACACCAATCTCAACCAAACTTTATATTTTCACACGACCTTTTACCATATACGATTCGTCTTTAGAACTCTCTGCCTGATGATATCCGAAATCCTCCAAATCTTTCTATTTTTAAGAAACGTTTCTCTAATTTAACTAACGTGTCATCACACAAGCAGAAAGACATCTTATTGTAGGTGAGTAGTCACGTCACTTTTCAATGATAAATCTAGACTTAACCAAGAAGTGTATTGAAAGGTAGAGCGAAAGAGCTGGGATCTTTGGCATTAGGTAAGGGGCAATAGACAAAGTGTTCAACTTCTTCATTATCATAAGCACATGCACACGTGAAAGAGTTAACTAAATTCACCATGTAAAGGTCGGATTTCAGGAGACTACCTGCTTGTCTAAGTTTAGTATGTAGGATATTAAGGTGACATTTGTCAGTAGCGTAATTTTAGCGTGATGACCCGTTAGTTGAATTAGAAAAACGTTTCTTAAAAACAGAAAGATTTGGAGGATGAGAAACCTATAAACTGATATCAAATGTGTTAACATCGGTGGTTCTTTACAATTGGCATGACTTATTTGGTTATATACAAACCATCAAAAAACGGCAAGGCTAGAAGCGGGTAGCAAAGATATGAAGATCGATAAGTCGCAAGCAATACCGAGACAAAAAAGGCAACTTTCAAGGTAGCATTTTCATACATTTATATTGACACGGGTCGTTTTAGACTAATGAGAAACCAATAACTGGATATCAAATAGGTCCAAATCTTTGTAGCTTTTTTTACGATTAACATGACATATTTAGCCTTATAGAAAACGATCATGTTGCAAGGATATAGGCGCACGGACAGAGAAATGAAGATGTACTTAATAAGATACATACACATAATTTTTACTGTTTTATTGCTTAAGTATATGCTTCATATCACTAGTATCAGCATCGAGGTATGTGATACCATCGCAAAACAGCAATACTAGAGGCACGTAACAAGGATATGAAGATTGGTAATGGTAAAGTCGCAAAGGATACTGGGTAAAATATATAAACTTTTCTAGGTTGCATTTTCACACATTTCTGTAGGCATAGATCAATTTAGACTGATGAGAAACCTACCAAATAATACCAGATTTGTCAAAATCTGTGTGTGCTTACGATTGGTATGACTTATTCGACTCTAAGATAAACGTTCGTGTTGTAAAGATCTAGGAGCACAAACATTCAAATGATTATCATCGAATTATATGGTACCATCTCAAAGCGGCAAGGGTAGAGGCACGTAGGTAGAATATAGAATATGATGATCCGTTGATGATCCGTAATATCGCAAGCGACACCAAGTAAAAAATATCAACTTTTTTACTTGCATTTTCACACATTTATATATTTCACAGATCAATTTAGACTGATAAGAAACCTATCAATTGATATCAAATTCGTCTAAATCGCGTTTTTAAAAAATTACTAATGTTATAACTTATTTGCCTATATGGAAAACGCTCATTGAGGAAGACACTGAGCGGACATACAGACACACAAAGATGTACTTTATAAGATGCATACACATATTATATATTGTTGTATAGCTTTCCTTATATGTTTGAGATCTATAATATTAAAATTGAAATATGTGGTACCGTGGCAAACTGCAATGGTAGAGGCACGTATCAAGGATATGAAGATCGTTAAAGTCGCAACCGATATCGAGTCAAAAATACAAACTATTTTATTTTCATTTTCACACATTTCTGTTGGCACAGATCGATTTAGACTGACGAGAAACCTAACAATTGATATCAAAGTTTGCTAAATCGGTGTTTATTACTATTGTAATGACTTATTCACCTGTTTGTTAAACGATCGTATAGAAGACATTAGGAGAAAAGACAGACAAATGAAGACGTACTTAATAAGATACACACACATATTATTTACTGTTGTACAGCTTTAATTATATTCTTAAAATTTATAGTATTAGCATCGAAATATGTGGTACAATCGCAAAACGGCAATGGTAGTTTCACGTACCAAGGATATGAAGATCGGTAATGTCGCACCCGATATTCAGTAAAAAGAACAATCTTTTTTATTTTGCATTTTCACACATGTCTATTGGCAGAGATCGACTTAGAATCATGAGAAACGTATCAATTGATATCAAACTTGTCAACATCGTTGGTTGTTTGCGATTGGTATGATTTATTCGCCTATATGGAAAATATTCGGTTAGGAATGCACTAAACGCAAGGACGTACAAATGAAGACGTACTTCATAAGACGCATACACATTATTTACCGTTGAACAGCTTTTATTATATGTGTCAGGTTTATAGAATTAGCATCGAAAAAATGTGATACGATCGCAAAACGGGAATGGCAGATGGACGTAGCAAGGATACGATGATCGGTAACGTTGCAAGCGATACTGAGTGAAAAATACCAACTTTTCTATTTTGCATTTTCACCCATTTATATTGGCACAGATCTATTTAGACTGATAAAAATTTATCAACTGATATCAAACGTGTCAAAATCGTTCTTTGCGATTGGTATGACTTATTCGCCCATATGGAAAACTTTCGTATAGGTCAGATGTAGGCACACGGAAAGACAGATAAAGACGTGCTTAATAAGATACATACACATATTTTATAATTATGTACAGCTTTAATTCTATGCTTCAGATCTATAGTATTAGCATGGAAGTATGTGCTACCATCGCAGAACGGGAACGGTATATGAACGTAGCAAGGATATGAAGATCAGTAAAGTCGAACCCAATATTCAGTAAAAAGTACACTTTTTTGTATTCTGCATGTTCACACATGTCTGTTGGCACAGATCGAGTTAGACAGATGAGAAACCTATATATTAATATGAAATTTGTCAAAATCGGTGTTTATTTACTATTGGTATGACTTATTCGTGTATATCGAAACCGTTCGTAGAGGAAGGCATTGGGCGCACGAACATACATTATGAAGACGTACTTAATAAGAAGATACATAAACATATTATTTACTGTTGTACAGCTTTAATTATATGCTTCAGTCACAATGGTTTGACAATTATCAATGGCTTGAATTCATTGACTGTGAAGGCAAAGTGATTTGCAGTTACTGCAAAAAAAGTTCCCAAACTGTCACAGATTTTAAATTCTACCAGTGGACTTGTAAGTGTAACTGACAAATTCAGGATTTAATCAAGCAAGTCTCATGATAGTATTATACCTAATAAAGCAAAATGTAGCACAGTATATTCATGACACTTAGGCCAGCATGTACAAAATATTCCTTAAGTTACAGTTGCTAGCACTCCACTAAGAAATGTCATTTTATAATAAATAAAAATGTAATGGAAAAAAAATCGATAAAGTGATTGCACTCTTTAACATAGCCTACTACCTAACTCAATAATGAAAATGATTTGGTTCATTATATCTTTGTGTTTTATGGAATAAATGCATACATCTGATTGAATTTTAGGCAAGAGACTGAACTTTTGGGTTAAGTTAAAATGTATGTGGAACAAATGCATTTTCTAAAACTACTTGTATCAGTGTGCATTGTGACTTTTCTTTAAGATAACTCTAAATGGTACTGGGTATATATCATTTTCTTCAACTGCACACTGTTGTCTTCCATTTGATTTGATGACTTACAGCTATACTGTCTACACAGTAGGCCTCAACATCAGGAAAAATTCTGTATACTTCAGTTACAGCTGAAATAAGTTTTGCATTAGTACCTGAATCAGACAAAAAAGGTTGTGTTCTGGTGTGTGAATAGAAATGGCTAAAAGTAATATAGACAAAAGCCATAAGAGTACACAAGTTACATATGAAAACCACCAATTCACTTGCATGTGTGGCATACAAGTTCAAAGATTTGCTTCATGTTTATTTGTGTACACACATTGTTCAACTCATAAGATATTTTAAGAGCAATTTCTCTATTGTATGCATAATTCATTTACAAATGTGATTAGTGGGCCACACCAAAGGCCATACTATTAGTTCACTTGGCAATATGGTAACGTCAGCTGAAAAGCATAATCATCCATTAAAAGAGCATTATGATATGAACATTAGGTATTTAGGACATATAGATTTTTCTTTTCCAAATGGAGTCCAAGTTATTATTGCCCAATCCAGGTATAATTTTGTACACAAGTAAAGAACAAAATAAGATAAATCTTCATTTATTTGCAATTGACAGTACACTTCTTAATGAATATACACTTTTGCATTTATTTTGTATCACTTGAATAAACAATATTTCTTTCAGTTCATTTTAAACTTTTATTTTATATCACTTGAGTAAACAATATCTCTTTCGTTTCATTTAACACTTAGAAACAGGTTCTTCCAGTTACAATAATCAACTCTGGAAACAATAAACAAACTGGAACTTTTGACCTAATTATATTACATTTACTAGGGTTAAAACAATAAATTCCTTAACATAATAAATTAACAGTTCCAGTTAATCAAACACAAAATCATCTTTTATACAGGGTGTGAACTGTTAATATTTACAGGATAAAGCTTATAGTTTCCAAATTGATTGAAGCTTACATGTTGCAGTTGCTGGCACATATCTATTTCCAGCATGGTTTGCATACATTCCACCTTTAATAATTTTGTTACTTCCCTACCCCACCCCATTCAGTAACAAGTATCAAAAATCAGGCTCATTCTAAGGCAAAGTCTGTAACTTGTGTACCACAGTCATCAGAGAGACAAAGATGCAAAACTTTATGATGCCTGTCAAAGGAAGAAAACAGTTTGTTGTTTACCCAAGTTTTGAACCAGTTAACTTGAATTCTCAGACCATCAATTGCTACAGCCCCACTAATTACAATTGTTAGGGAATAATGAGAACTCACCTTCAGTTATCTGTGTATATATGTAATTTTAATAACCAAGAATACCGGATGTCTGGGAACATTATAGCATTCAATGGTAACGTCAGAACTGAGATGAGAGAATTAAACAAGCATAGTACATGACATAATATATCCATAAACTATTGACTGGGAAAAATACTACAGAACACCATTTCTGCTGGCAGTAAGATGTTGAACCTATATGTCAAAAATATCAGGTTGGACATCTAGGACCAGTAATATTCATAATGGGCAGTACCCACCCCCCACCCCCCAAGTGAGAAGGGCCTGATTTGTAATCTAAGCCACCCAACCTATCACAGCCTTTATAGTACTTGAAACAAATATTGAGTAATAGTAAAACAAACTCTGAAAGTTATTAAAACCAATTTGTTATATTTCCATAACTCTGCATAGTTAACTGTGCAAGCAGACTTAAAACATATCAGTGTATGACAGTTAAACTGAGCTATAGCATCGATTAACAGAAGCTACGAATTCATCAACAAGCAGCAGTGAACAATCATCTTCACAATAAATGTCAAACATTAGCATCCATAAGCTGTCAAGACAAGTTGTTACACTGGATATATAATCATCCATTTATTTCAAACAAGCTGTGAAAAACGAACCTCACGTCCGCTATATGTACGCTGGCCATTGCAAAGGATGCTTTAATAGATTAATGTTTATCGTCGTGTCTTGACAACCATTTTGCGCGCGCACACCGGAAAGTCATGCTATATATTTGTTACTTGTGAACGTATTCGTGGGCAGTACGCTATATATTGTTCCCGTGACCGTATTCACGGGCAGAATGCTATATGTTTGTTCTTCGTGAACGTATTTTTGGGCAGTTACTTTGTCATCTTCAACCTAAAGGTCAAAACTGCCCATGAAATTTATATATCTGCCCACGAACCGAAAACATGAATAGGACTATAACATAAGTGTATATACTTATTTTCAACATATACATAATTACTATGTAAGAAATACAACCTATGTATATGTATTTTGATTTGAAATGTAAACTATATCATGTCCTTCCCGTAAACCCACTTTCGGGATGACTGCCCACAACGCACCTAAAACGTGTATATATATATATATATATATATATATATATATATATATATATATATATATATATATATATATATATATATATATATAATGTGGGCGTGGAGCACGGCTTGATACACGACTTGATTCTAACAAATAACCAAGCCATGGAGAGACACCAGCAAGTCGTGTTAATGCTGAGTGTTACCAACATAACCTTGTTTATAAACAAACGATACCTTTGCAAGACAACGCGCCGACGTGGATCTCTTGTGGGACCAGGTGCTGCAGAACCAATCGCAAGATGGATCATCAAAAAAGGGATGACGGCCAAGATTGTACTACCTCCCGTGCACGAAAGTCCACTCATTAAAAGTAAATAATATTAATATAAAACAAACAATTGACATAAAAGAAGGACAGTATCAAAATTAAACAACAGTCCGCGTGGGTATTGGAGAGGTGAAGCCCACTTTAAAAGTGAGCAAGTACGGCAAAGGTCACTCATGATATTGATCGAACATAGTTTGCCAAACGAGTAGTAAATTAACCTACCAAAACCAAGAAAAATTTCACGTAGTTGGTTTGATGTCCAAAACACGTAATGAGGGTTCATCAGGCTGATCTCATTTTTATTGCATTTTTAATGTTCTTAAGGCTTTCACTGATGGAACTGGAAGCTTCCATCACAATCGAGATACATTTGAGATTGTAGTCCAACATACTCATCCATTGGTTACCCGATTATTCGTCTTTGAACCTACCAAGAACCTCTGTATTGATGTTACTTAACAATGGATGTTCTTTCAGATAATTGCTGGTACAAAATTCCTTTTCTAAACTTGATTCAGCCATGTCCACGTACACATAGTTGGCTCTGATGTGCATCATCAGCGAGTCAGTGTTGATGTACAGCATCCTCCCCGATCCTGGTAACCGATTTGATCTTGTGATAGTAAAATTTGTACATTAACAGCTTGACAAGTTTAACACGGATTGGTTTTGTGAGCTTTAGTTTCAATTTAGTGCTGTGAACTTCAACAAGTCCACCATCAAAGACCTTTCAAAACTCAAAGACCAGATCAGCGATGAGCTTTCGAAGTTTGTCTCATTCATTATCAAATACAAGATCGACCCGAATCCGTTTTCGCCGATACTTCATAGTTTTTCAGAACACATCGTTTTTTATGAGCTTATACAATAATTTCTCAAACTCATTTTAAGCCTTCGTTATCAGATCCGAATTTATCTGCATATACGGTGCCATCCAAGAGTGCTGGCGAATATCAGTTACTCAATTGATTATTAATACATGCATACCCAAATCGCAGACACAGATGCATATTTTGCACGTGCAATTGTTTTTGGTCCTTAGACTTGTTACTAGTTTGGTGCATACAGTGTGATTGCGTCCGGATTCATTCACGATCGCACACTGATTCGGGGATAGCCATGTACCAGTCACTGGCAAAGCTTATGGTGCTAGCGGATATTCGTTGTGTACATCATGTAAATGTTCGAGGTACTCTGGATCAACTTGAAAGACGGATCCGTGGTCACTGTTGATATTGTAATCGTTTTATCTGTGTTTTGCATGTCAGGGTGTCCAAGATCAATCTACTGAAACCCAACAAGCGACAACGGTTGCATCATTACCGACCCATATAGGTAATTGGTACCGAGATACATGAGGTAACTTTTAATAGTAGCAGGGTTACACCTGTGCTTTAATATGCTCATGGTAGTGTCACGAAATATCTCAAACACATCAGTGAGCAACAAAACATCGGTGCGCAGATAGTAATCTTGTCTGTGATCCATGTTTTGCATCTCAATGCGGGACAATATTTGTTTGCGTCCCCGTAGTCTTTTCACAAAATACCCCCACGTGACAGCAATTAATAAAACGCTTGAATTGGTGGTAACAGATGGTTGGAAAATTTGACCCACTCATTGATATACACCTTTTCCCATCAGCAGGTCAATGTTTGGAGTCGCACTGCGGAAAATACCTGCCAGTCATTCATAAGCTCTCCGCCTTTAGATTGCTCACTAACTTGTCCAATGACGATTTCAGAAACTGTTTATCATGTAAACATTTGGAGTCATCCAGAATAAAATTATATTTTTCGTTAGGTAAAGGTTTTCTTAAGAATATGCTACATGTCACCTGAGGTCAAGTAGACGATTTTATAATCTTGTTTATCGAGAAATAATTAATTCGTGATGTAAGATTGAGCAGGGTCAGCTGTATTACTTTTGTGGCCAGTATTTTATTGGGCTGGAATTTATTTATTCAAATGATTAAGTAAAATTATTCTTCTCTGGAAATACAATCTGCTAAACAATAACATATTTTGTAGGGGAAAATAGAAACTTGGATTAATAATGAAATTCAAATAATGGTATATTCTTGGATTTTGCATTATTGCTATTAACAGAGACTGTTGGCACATCACTACCACACAGGCAATTACAAGCACATCTAGACTTCAGCGTTAGATTTGTTTTGGAATAACACTGGTTTATTCAGAACTTTAATCATTAGGACTTGTGTTAGAAATTCTAAGATTATCTAATTCGCAATACCATAACATTATTTTACATTTATCACATTGTATTCTAAGGAAATAAATTATTTGTTAAATGTAACAAAGCATGCTGGTTTTCGCTCTTTTCTTTTACTTGGATTAATACCATAGAAAAGAATATTTACGAACAGATCTACATGACATGGTTGTTTGACTCCGATGCCACATTTAAGACATGGTCGAGCACCAGTACAGTACGTAACACTATTCATAGAAGTATGTTCTGCCGCAGAGTTCACGTTTTCCACGATTTGCTCCTTTGAATGTCTTCCTTTCCGATGCCATTGAGCTTTATGTATAGTTCTTTGAAGTTATTGGCACGCCACTAATCATAAACTGTTCGGTATGAGGTTTTATACTCAAACTACTGTGTGCAGTCCATATCAGTTTCTGATATGATTCAAGATTACATGTAAAACGTATCCGTATCTGACATCGACTTTAAATCATCAAATTGTCTTTAATATTTGATATTTCACCACCTAGAATCAGTGGTTTTCTATTTATTAAAGAAACATTTTTTTCTGAAACTTGAACTCGAATCTGCAAATGTTCTGTTTGATAGCGTGAGGTTTTAGCTTGCATGGCCATTGTCTGTGCTAAGTTAGTAAACGAAAACCAATTACTTCAAGTGAAGAAATTTTGTGAGAAACACAAACGTGCACCCTACCTATAACAAATACATCCATTTCAAATGACTATTATACAACATTACATTATTATGGATATACACATATGGTCCAGTGAGTGGTAAATATAGATATTCACGAAGCAGTAATTTTAGGTCAACCGGATATGGCTGGCATGTTCATTAGAACTATTCCAGGCATTTTTGATGGAGGCCAAACAGATTTAGTATACCTCGGTACAGATTCGAAGCTTGTAGGATATCGCTTTGAATTGTAAGCACACAGATAGTATTACATTGCTAAATTAAATCCAATTAGCTTATTTAACTGAATTTTCTGACACGTCAATTGAGTTATATTGATTATATCTGGTTCACCTCTATTATGCAGGGTACTATATAGAGCTTACAAGTATTGATACAGTACTGCTGCTTACTAACCGCTTGTCATTGTTGTATAATCATATCGTACCCAGTCTCAAGAACGTGTCTGTGTTTCTGATTAATAATCTACGAGTTTGCATATAGCATATGACTTGCATGCCAAGTCATGAGGAATATGGCTGTGGCGATTATCATGACTCAAAAAGACAAAAGGGCAAAACACTTTATTATGGAACTCGCGGTTTTGTAAACAGCATTAACAAAACAACCCACTGGAGAATAGTTTTTAATCATGGAAAGCATATTACTTGAAGTTATTCATGCACGTACAACACACAAAATAAATGATTACACAAAGAAACTATAAATAATATATCTTATTTTTGTTTTGTTTTTAAACTTTTAACATTTATTCCCATTGTCATATACATTTTTAGGACTACGGTCTTATCCACTTCATTTTCAGTCTGTTTGAAGGGTACTGACCATCCTGTTTACAAATCAAAGGTCATGCATTAATCAAGTTGTTATGTTGCAGCTTTCAGATACCTTAACATACTTTACACTATGTGACTAGACATATGCTAATATGTTTTTAAACCTTATATATAAATACATGCTGACATAAACCCTTTAAAGACTTTATTTTATCAATCCGCTTTTGACATACATAGTTACTCAGTTCATATCGATAAAGACTAAATCCTGAGTGTATTTTGTCTGGTTCATTTATGTAAGCAACTACTCACAATACTTCTACTTCCAAAATACATTGTTATTTAATATTGTTGTACGACACAGCTTTTTAATACTGTTGTTTCATATTGTTGGATGATATTGTGCTGGGAGAACATCGACAAAGTTCATGTGTTTTCTCTCTTTCTCTCTTTCATTAACGGTCTGAAATCTTACATTTTTCCTTTCTTATTTCATCTCATCTTAAAAAAAATGGCTTACAGTAAATCTCGAGACTTGCCAAATGTATGATTATTTTGCATAATATTAATTTTTGCTATGATTGCTGATACACAGATGACAATCCAAAAATGCAGATTTTTCTCTAGATCGAAACAATATTGATATTCTTTAAACAACAATCCTGTCTCAAATGCATTCTTTTCTTTTTTACATTTTCCCTTGAAACTTTAAACGAAGACAGCTAACTGAGAAATCAAAACGGACTACCTACGCATGAAATTGTTCTACTTTATTATTTCTTTATTTTATTGTTGTGAAATGTGGATTGCTTTCACTAATTGTGGACAATAGTGAGAATTTGTTTTGGCTAAATCCATGTTCACTCTAGATTCCTTGGATGTTGCTCATGTAACCGTGACTTTTTCAATCAATATTTTAATCGTCATCCCCACCCCCTCTCCTTTATGTGTTTGTTCTTTGCATTTTGTTTTGTTTTAGAGTTTTTAGCGATTTGTAACATAATCTATTAAGTATGTTCTATTAATGCAGCTGGTGACCTGCATCTGTTATCTTTCTCTCTATATCTCTCTCTATCTCTCTCTCTCTCTCTCTCACACACACACACTCACATACACCCACTCACTCTTTCCCTCTCTTAATACATTCATAACTAAAAAAGTCATTATAATAGTTTGCGTTTACAATTAATGAGTCTTGTTGAAACACATCTATAATGGTCATATGATATGCATACGAACTCATTATATAAACTATTTTGGGAGAAATTTCAGAACAAAACAAATAGAGAATGAGGCATCTATATTAAGTAGCACTTTCTTGTCTAATGTGCCTGAACTTTGCAAGTTTATTATGGAAAGCAAGCTGTAACTAACAAAAATATAAAACATATTATTGTCGTTTACAGGTATAATAGCGCTTTCGATTAAATTAGGTTACGAGGCATAAGACGTCAATGTGAATGAAATTAACTTTGCATGACAAACCCTGCTTTACTTTAATGCATTTCTTCACACATTTTTACACATAATCTTTCATCCTGAAAACTGATTTATTATCTATTGTGTAAGGATTTGGTTTGGTTCTGTTTGATTTACGGCACAGCAACACAAATAGGTTATTTAGTGCCTTGGCAACTGGAGTAAATAATTTTAGGTAAAAGTACAATTCTGATTAGAAACATTTTTTTTTACTGATGCGTCTTCAATTCAAATTGTAGCATTAATAACTTTTAAAAATGTGGTTTTTACTGTACTGCAATGACGTGGTGTTCGAAAGAAAGGCATCATTATTTGAAAATATTGGAAACAACTTACCTTGTGTCTGCTGAATAGGAAATGTGTATGCTTCATTTTCTAACATAAACAATGAAAATTAAAAAGATAACTGTTTTTACATTAGTTAGTAACCAAAAGGGTTGTTAAATCGTAATAGCAAGTGAAATGCATGCTAGACAATATATGCCAATATCTGCTTTCATCCTGCACCTGTTTGTATCATTAAAATATTAGAGCTTCTAAATTACATGCAGAGAACCACGGTTCGACTGTTAAAAGAGGCCTCTTTTCTTTCTTCAATGAGCCTTTTTACAATGAGACAAATACCTCCATTCTACCTCCAGTCTATATGCACATTTTATAACCTTTTCAATCTGATCATCTAATTATTAAGTGCAATTTTATATTCCCTTGCTGGCATTTTGATTATGCAATTGAAAACTGCACATTCAACCCCATGTCAGCTTTCTAGACGTCCTTGATAACGGGATCATTTGAAGTTTAATGAGGGCTGTAAGCAGAATGCGCCATGATGACGGTGACGTGCATTGGTGTGATATGTGATGTATATGTACTTTGATAATGTGTACTTGACTTTTGACCATAACTGTAGATTTTACTTTAACATAAGAATTATTTGTATTAAACAAATTTACATACCTAACTTTTACCCATGTTTCAAGATTATATTTTAAGATAATTATCATTTGTAAACAACGTGTTTGATTGGATTTTAGTTCAGGTTCACTTGAGTCGTGTTCAGAAAAATATATCCATGTTTCGTTGCATGTGACGCTCTCAGAGAAATTACTCTGCATAGTCTTTTCATATCTGTCGAGTAGATGTTTGCCTAATTCACCCCAGATCCCTATTAGGTCAGTCGTCACAATAAAAACCTTCATGAGCTTTAAATAATTTTCTAGTATATTAAAACCAGCTGACAAATTAATGTCCGCGATAATAGAAACACCTTCTACTCGGCACTTTCATCAACTGGCTCCTTTACAGCAGCCTCTGCGCGCTTACCAGCGAGGTATTTCAGAATGCGATTTGTTAGAGAGTTGTATCTGCAAACTTATCACCAGAGTACACTAAAAGCAAAATGTATTTTACAGCAGGCTCTCTACACTGTGGCAGAATAAGTTTATTTTGCTTTCAAAATGTTACGTCATTGTTATTTACCTATTTTACGTCATATGCATATTCCTGCAAGAGTCCGGCATACTATACATGCAGGTCCAGATCATTCTTTATGGAATGTTATTTTCCATATCGATTACAAATAAATGTATTAAATAAAATATTCGAAACTTTTCTACCTTTCGAATATTTCGATCAGATAATGTTATGGAATAGACAGATATCCTTCGAGCCAAAATATAATATATTTCGTCATTTTATCTATACAAGAACCATTTTGTAGCTGTCTGCGTAACGTTATCCAAAGACGACATTGCGTGTCAACAAATCCTTGGATAAGAACAAGGTATGATAAGGATACTCTTCTAACGTATCTTTAGACAACAAACAACCTGAGGCACGTACTCCTTAATCGATTTTGAGGTATACTTTTCACGACTCTAACACTGTTCCATGTACAAGATAACGAAGCAATTCCGGGTCACCAGTTCTTGTTTATTTAATGTTTTCAACTTTACTTGACATATGTCAATCGCCTTGTCAATCTCAAGTTTGCCGAAGAAACAAGTATTTAACGTTGCAAAATTTTCTACCATTGGAAACATTTAGAGGCAGAATCACATCAGACATCTTTCAATCTATCCGTGGTTAGTTTGTGTTTACAAGTGGGCAAAAGTGTAGACTGGTATGAGGTACTCTATTGTATATTGTGGAAACTTCATCTTTGATAACATTGCATAAATATACCATTGTGCAATACTAATGGGAAACATAATGAGCTATTGCACCTTTTGTTACTTTACGCCGCTTCAAGAAAAAATTAAAAAGCTTGAATGTCGTCTAGACACCCATGCCTTTCTAATATTTGGTAAGCTACACAAACCGCTCAAGCATCTTAGGGTTTTGCGTCTAAATCGTATTAACGCAAGCGATACACTTATCGATTAATTGATCATGAACGTTTATTTTGATTGATACTGATTATTATAGGAAATTGTGAGAATATGACACTATAATAAAAGGAGGAATGGATACTAAAAACGCATGCAAAATCAAGCCGGAAATATCTTTATTTTATATTATGCTGTATTGCTTACCAGTTCACCCTCTCTAAGAGAAGTTGCGTCACACATAGACAAATAGTTGAATAGATATATTTCTTTCATTGTAATGCGAACAGTAAACATGTGATAATGAGAGTGTAATATCCACCACATAGTTGCAATATTGTTTTGTTTAAAACTATTCTGCTAACTTTCTGTATTATCTTGAAATTTAGGTAACTGCGCTAACGTTTGAATTGGTGCAAAGGACATTTGATTGCATGGAAAGTGTTCCTCGTTGAATGGTGAAAGGGTTTCCTCTCTTTTCTGGATCCCAGGTGAATCAAATAATTCGGGCGGAAACGAGCATAGCGGCGATCTACTTTCAGCCTTTCAGTACAACTTGAATGATGATAATTGCAGTAGCAACGGAAGTTTTATTTGCCAGGTGGTTTAAAACAAGCAAAGACTTTTATTCAATGCTTATTTAAAATACTAAACAATAAACAAGAATCACGGATTAAATAAACCATAATTTTGTTTTACAAAATCGTTAGAGAAAACGAACTTTATTTTCATGCTTGACATATTGAACGTGGTGGCAATGGAACAAACCTACATATCAGTAGTCCAGATAAGTTACATGTGTTTGGATGTTTTTGTTCACCGTTTCAGACGTATTTCTTCAGAGAAAAACCTTCTCAAATATAGCATCAGTGTGCACGTCTTTTAGTACACTCGTGCCATCTAGCGAAATACAGTAGTGTCGTGTGAGTCCCAATAATTTTTTGCTCAACGATCATATATATCTTTGACAGACAAGACAAAATACAATTTTAAAATATTACTGTGAAAAAGTGATGGCTACAGTTGTGAAGTAACTGTATGTACCAAAAACTGTTATACATATGTAAATAATGCAACATTTATTAGCAATAATCTCAACTTCGTAACATCGTCCTCTGTTGGTGTTCTGTAACAAAATCTGGGAAGATACCGATCTGTTAGAAATGTGCAGAATCTCGTCAAGCAGGTTCCCCAATCTCCATCCAAGATGTTAACACACGTTACAATGCATTATTTCTTATTAAATATCTTGGATTTTATTGGAACAAACAAAACTTTGAATAGCTCTTACCAATTTCTGCGGTATTTTGAAATTGTCCTTAGTCCATTTTGTGTAAGTTTTGGTGAGATAATGGTAGAGAGTTGGTAAAATATTTCCAGATTATCTAAACCTGTTTACTATTTAATATCCATATAAGAAAAGCTTTTTAAAGTTGGTTCTAGTTCTTTTTATACTCATGTTTATAGCTGATAAGCAAAGATCTTTGATCCAGCTCGAACTTCCCAAAATCATTTGGTTTTAAACATCGAATAAACGACATATAGTATATGTTAGATTCACATGTACCAGGCTTGTCTGCTGGTAATTGATTAAATTAAGTTCATTATGCTCTGGCTATCAATGTGCAGTCTTTGTTAGCCAATCTTCTTATATGTTAACTTATATACTCCTTGGAAGAGCGATCCGATATTTCAGTGATTCGATTCTGTCAATTTCACGGTACGCAATAAATAAAATCACTGTATCCTATCAAAATCAAGTTATTCAAATGTGAATACTGTTACTCCATGATTGAGGCAAGGGGGAGAACACAACTGGAATGGACTCATAAATAAGCGATTTTCCAATGCCGGTCAATGTTTGCACACATATATCCTTTCCCTCAACTACAGTTGTAATGTCTTCTTCTAGCATGTGGTCAGACCTTTACTATTGAAGTTACAAAGTATCCTTTTGAAGTCAATTGCCTGCGCCATTTTTGACCGATGTACAATACATCGCTGTTACACGCTATCGGTTACTTGGCATTACATACTAAAAGAGGCAACTCGTGAAATTCAATAGATGTCGCTAGTGCAAAGCACTGATATATCGGATCGATCCGCCAATGTATAGATAGGTTGACATATCGGAACCTTGGCTAGCGAAGATGTCAATTTTCCCGCATCATACAAGACCCCCTGTCCGGAAAAAATCATTATTTAGGTGCAGTTCGCGGTAGGACGAGTATTACTCACATCAAATCAATAAACATGATGATCAGAAATTAATTTGCCCCTCTTGAGTTTAAATATACTATCTTCTTACCAATATGTACGAAATAGGTCACAAATTAGTTCAACCATTTTCAGAAAACAAAGTGGCTGTTTTTAAAAACATTTCAATGCTCTTTTATTAAATGGTGTTGACATCGAAAATAGACAAATATGCTAACATTTCACTATCAAGGTAGATAGAGATCTCATTCAGTGCTTGCGTGCTGCGAATGAAATGCTCAACAATATGTTTTATATGCTAAATACTCTTTTTTAATTATCGCTTACACAACGACTTCAGTGTGGATGTAATATACAGAACCAATCCTTCATGATGCAAAAATGTTTTCATAATAATAGTACAGCTGTAAACCTTTGTTGAAACCAGAGTACAATATAGAACCAATCCTTCATGATGCAAAAATGTTTTTATAATAATAGTACAGCTGTAAACCTTTGTTGAAACCAGAGTAAAAGGCTTGCTTGTCAGTGGATATCACATGACAATACATTACATGAAGTTTTAATAGTTGTTATATTGGCTGATGAAACTAATCTGCTTAATTTTCTCTACAGTAAACACAAAACACTGTTCTGAACCATTGGGAAGGGGTAGATCAATCAATCTTTGTGTGTGTGTGTGATCAGCCTTGAATGGATAACGAATTACGAGTAGGGAGATGCTATTTTGACATGGCTGAAACTCTAATGAAAAGCATTTGAAACTTGTTTGATGGGTGGTAACGAAAGTGTTTGCATTGGGTGCAAGAGATTCAGAGTAATTGAGCTGGTTTAAGTACTCAGATCCTGAATTACGATGGGTGGCATATGACTGTGATGAGATTTGTCTTTGTTCTTAATGAAATTAGTACATTACGTGAGGAATGACATACTTTGTTTGTTTTAATACAGCAGCTACAAATATAATTACGCACAGGTAGCACGCAACTGCATTACACAATTTTCGTACGCCACTGATGTTTCAGGATATTCATATGGGAAATGGTGCTCTCGTTTCAATCTAGTAAGATGTGATGTGCTACCTTTATAGCACGCATTACGAAATTTCTTTTACGAAGTGTTGGCAGGACGAATTCCAAAGGAGGTGATATTAAACATTACGATATGCAAATGTAGAAATGGTGCGTCAAAATCAGACTACTAGATCGTACGTGCTATCTGTTTAGGTGGCCACGTCCAATATAGAACAAGTTTTATACGGTGTGGATCTACTACTGTTCAAGGGACCAAAATAAGTTTTGAAAAATTAATTTTAGGTGCACAAAATTATGAGACAGAGAACCATCTTACATGATGGCACAGAATCAAAATTTGGGCTAGTCAATGCATTTGGTAATGAAGAAGTATTTTTAATACCCAGAGATAAAAGGAATATAACTGATTGTTATAATGATAAGTTATTCAAGGCATCAGATTAATTTAAACTAAGAAGTAATCATAATGTAACTACCACAATAAAGATGAAAACAGCTTGTAGTAGTTCGTCAAACAAGACAGATGATATCGATGATTAGGATAATGTAGACAATTATAATACCAAAAGACTACGATAACAAAAAGCAGATAATGACCATGAAATAAGTAAATAAGCCTTTATTATTATATGCTCATTTTCTTCCCCGTTAACTTTACATTGACAGAATTGTTCAATATTCCCCGATATTGAACGCACGCGACAATACACATATTGCATTCACGTGAATAAAGGAACTACTTTCTTTTGTAAATAAACAATGGACTCTGAGTCAGCACTTTTGATTTGGAAACAAATCATGTACACACGCGTAAGAGGCTCTTTACGTTGTGTTTGTTTATTTGTTTCTGAATGAACTAAAACATGTTTCGTGGACTGCAAGAAAGCCCAGCTGTCTTTACATTTTGCGTTGATACAATGTTACGGATTTAGGCTAGCTACCTTGTATAAATGACGGATTAGGTCCTTACAAATAACAAGGCATATACTGTTTTCTATAGCTGGTGATAAGACTGGCAAAATAAAATATACTTACAGTTTTACATCCTGAATTTCCTCAAAATGTTTTTTCTTAATTCGGCAAATCCGAATTACATGAGCCATGTCATAGGTTTTCAGTCTGGATTACACATTTCGAAAGTGTGCTGTAATTTCGATGATAAGTGCAAATGCATCCTCCTTACTGCACTCAGAATGAAATAAACTTAAACTCTATGGCGTCTTCTTGAAAATTGCAATTGAAAGACTTCATATTTTTCCCACGTTATGATTTCAAACACTCAGTGACAGAAACAAAAACACATTTGCAGACGTAAACACGCTTCTCCCGCGCCACTTCAATCCGATGCATTTCATGTATAATTTGCACAGATGAATCCAGTCCAAAATCACAAACTTTTCTCGAATCGAAACAAAACACCAAAATATATTCACTCCAGATCAAATAGAAAAGGCGTTGCAATGCCCAGTCATTCACAATATGACTGCAAATTTCAATTTTAACTAGACATGCCATTTTCTTTCGAAAGTTATGTCGACCGCGCGACTAAGTTCAAATTTATCTGGGCGGAGCTATGTGCGCATTAATAATGATGTCATTTTGTAATGTCAAATCTGCGCTTGTGTATGTAGTTTGGAATACGGCATTCATTCATTTACGTTGTTTCTTGTAGTGTATTTTGTTTATATAATTAAACCTTAGGTTGAATAAAAAAACGAGCATATAATAAAAAGGTTACTGCGTTTGTATTGGAAAATATGAACTCGTTTTGTCGGAAGGATATACTGCACTCACAAGTTCGTGCAGTATTCATTCAGAAAACTCGTTCTTATTTTCCCATACAAATGCAGTAACCTATAATTATTATATGTTTGCTTACTAGAGCTATATCAACTTACGTTATGAAATAGGTTAGTTAATGTCTAATTATTTTTCTGATTTCAAACGCAATTTTCAGCACAATTGCAAATATGCCAAGAATGCAAGAATTAGCATTATTACATTATTAGCTATTATTAGATATTAAACGTCAGTAAATGACGCTACAAATGATACCAGGCATCACCACCTCCGCCAAACATTCAATATCACATAAAATGGATATCAAAGATTGATGAAATTTTATATTTTGCATAGTTCTACAGCTGAAGATTGCTCTTGCACGATGGGCATCTTCCAAAAAAAAAAAAACTGGTCGCAGTCTGATAAGATGGTCCGAAATGTATTCTTGAATACCTCGCGTTCGCAGCAATGGGTAAACCGAACTAATGTTCTGAAATTGCTAATGCTGATACTCGAGTACATTTTAGTTCATATATCATCCTTTGATATTAAGAACATATCACTCAGTGAAAATGCCACCTATGCTTACAAAGTGGAAACAGGTTTAGCAAAATTAGAAATTTAAACAAACAATACAAATTAAGACTTACAATTTATATTATCAGAATGCCGTGGTGAAAGGAAGATCTGTAAATCTCATTCTGCTCAGGTAGTTGTTCCCTACACGAACATTGTGTTGGCGACTTTCACTCTGTTTAAATACATGGGGGGACTAGTGGCCCGTTTTAAAGACAAATTCACTTATAAATTGGTTTGCGTAGAATTATTCACATCACCAGTGCCAAAAAGTCGATAACGGACATGATCCCGAGGCATTTCCTGCTAGTATAAATACTGGGCTCCTGTAGCAAACTGTTCGTAATATCTTTTATTCAACTCAAGCAACTTAAGATTGGTGAACTTGTCAATTTTTCCTTTAGAGCCTTAAAATCTCATTTCTGGCTTAAACCATAATAGTTTGCTTATTACTAGCTATGCCCTTCAACGGTTTAGCTTATGCCGTAAAATTTTGGAACGAACATCCTGTAAAAGTCTATTTACCAAAGGTGCGATCGAATTTGCTGATAGATTTCTGGGCTCTAATCATTTTAATTTGTCCGGTGGGGCTTTAAATGCTCTGACCCGCTTACTATATGGCCTAAGCATTCCAAGTTAGAATATACAATGCTACACTTTGTGTGTCGTCCTGTGAGATTTGTCTTGCGGAGTTGAATACCCAAATATGTTCTTCCTAGGTATGCGTGTATACAAAAGTTTCATCAACGAAACTATCAATGTTGTCCGTGCCTTTCAACAATTTGCTCATATTACGAACGGACTGTGCAAAGGCATTGACCAAACCGAAAGGCATAGCATTAAGCTGGAATGATTCGATGCCCTGGTTGAATATTTTGGCTGTCTCTGATTTACTATACATAAGCTTCTTGCTCATTAGGCTCACATCTCTGCCTGTTTTAGCGCTTAATAATTTAGCGCTTCGTTCGAGGGAAAATGCGAATACAGACCCATTAATTTAGACTTAAGCAACGAAGTGAGACAGAGCGAGCAATAATCCTTTCTCCACTTATGGACATTAGCATATCGCTCAAATCTGTGCAAATGACCATCCATACAACTCCTATCGTCCTCAAACGGGGTTAATATTGGGCATCTTAACACGCTAGAATTAGATTTTTATTGTCCATTTTTCTTAGACTCTACTGATTCAATTTTCCTTTTGTGCTCTCTCTCTCTCTCTCTCTCTCGATATTTCGGTCTTCTTACTCTAATGATTCTACTTTGATTGTTTCTCCCTCTCTAATGTCCTCTACCCGTTCTTTATATGCTATTGACTGTGCCTGTTTTTCTGATGCAATTTTTTGAATTCACTTTCTGGTTCTCTTTCACACCCTATTTTTCTTTCCCTGCCTTCATTTGTAATGTTATCATCTCCTTCTTAAAGTTATATTTCTCTCATTAGCCTGCTTTTCTATCTTCACCTTCTCAAATTCCCCTTTTTGCGTTCTGACTGCCGCTTGTTCCCTTTATAAATAGTGCTATCCTAACCATGTATTCTAAGGGACTAGCCATCGAGAACAAATTGTTTCTCCATCTCCGCGCATCTTGAAGTGACGAGATGACTGATATTGCTCATATACTGTCTATCCCAATCCAGTCCCAAGTGAACAACCATGAGAAATGCACAGCTATGGGAATATAATAAAAACCACCAGTATCCTCTTTGTCATATGTATTGTTGTAGTAAAGACTGTTGGAAGCCCATTCATGGCAAAGTGGTGCAATTGACCGTTTACCGTTTATGTCAATGATGGTCATTGCTGGTCGTAGTTTGTTCCATCTCGATTCTTAAACCGTCGCACAATGGCTTGATAGCCTTTTGAGTGGCACAGCTCAAAGTAGTGTTGCTGTGTGTGTGTCATCCAAATCCTTGCCAGGTTCCACGATAACTTCATGCATATGACTGATTCCTATGCACATTATCATTTCAAATTTGGTAAAGCCCCAGGCAACAAATAGAAGCAAAATCTTTTTGTGGTCGCGAGAGGTTGATGTATACACTACGAAAACAAGTCACTCCCAGGTCGGGGAAAAGATGCACAATGGCTATGGAATAACAGCTATTTTCTGCTGTCAAAGCCATAGCCTAATCATAGTCGGTGACTCCTAGTTAGTGTCAAAGGGGCACAAATGTCTTGTATACATTTTTGATTGCCTTCCATAAACAAATTAAATTTTCTGAAATAAAAAATTGTTGCCGCTCAATTCCGTTTCTTGGCAGCAACCCACATAAGCGAATCGAAATAAATGGTGCCCCAGTCATGTTAAATGCGCGCGTTGGTTTCGTGATCATTTTAAACGGCTTGGCTCATAGCTAAATTATATTCAGCACGAGGTCTAATATCAGCATTTCGAAACCACTGCAATTTTGATAACATTCAGTTGAATAATTTTGGTACCTTCTTTAGAAACCCGAATGATCATCGTTTAAAAATTAATCGGACACACAAAATGTAAATTGGACATTGATTAATGTTCAAACATAATCCCTTGTCTGTTTTCGATTGTTTCGTTTAAGCATTTAATAGAATTGTTCATGTGATCAGAGTGAATGATGAATGGGGTATAAAATTATTTTCCCTTGCGGGAGAAAAGGTATCAGTTCGAGTTTAATTCTCAATTATCTTTCATATTATTGCAACAATGAATTTGAAAATAATGTAATAATTCATTTGACTTCAAAGGTCGCTTCTCAGATAATATCGGGATAAACCTTTATTTTTTACTTAACTTCCAATATGCAGTCATAAATAAGTCAAACGTTTGTGAGAAAATTATGGTTTGATGTGATATATATATACATTCATCATTTTCCTTTCGTATTCATACAGGTGGAAACACTTAGAAAAGCTATGCAACATCATCTGCACAAATCACAATATCGTATCAATAATTTCACGTGTGCTTTTGATTAGTAAAAATGTTTTAGACGTTAGGAGAATATTGTCAACTGGAGGTTTTATTTCTCTCGTTTAATAATTGATGCTTTAGTACTTATTTTGCAATTTTGTAACTACTAAAACGTCTAGTCTAAAATGATTAGACACGCTTAGATAACATATTTATGTAATTCAAACTTATATCTGATAAAGATGTTGTGATATTTACAGTAATACAAGACAGTGTGACTTATTGTTGTCTTTGTAAACACACCACATGCATCACTAATCTTTGTATCGCTGTTTACCACATATCATTGTAACAATCATAAACGGAAGTATACTATTTCATTTAAAGACCTTTGTTCTGCGTTTAAATTAAGGATGTGTTTCACCGCATACTATTCAGTTGAAATTTGAGATATCCATATTAAGAATGAACAGCTTACAATGTGGCAGGTAGTTTCATTAAATCTAAACTGACAAAAACAGGTTCACACTTGTTGCTGAGTTTTCCTGCTGAAAATAAAAATTAGCATACAGAACCATGCAAAGGACTGGTGACAGACCCCCAAACATAAAGAAATGGTTGTTGCCACCTGTGGAAGAAAAACTGCGATGCTTTCATGTTAGGTCTAAACAAGGAATTTTCGTGAATGAAGTTTTGAAAGGAAATAAATATACTTTTATCAGATTTGATTGTAAGATACATTATAATAATAATTATATTATATAAATTATTGTTAATAATAATATTAGTAATAATAATAATAATAATACTAATAATAATTCTGATAACACTACACACACAATTTTTCTCACTTAAGTTGCAATCAGCTTTTCATCATGGGACCCCAAGTGGCAGAGTGGTTTAAAGCGCTCACCATTACGGATCACTGCCATCTCACCTCTGTCTGTAAGACGAAGATCCCCTTTTATTGTTTAAATTAAGATATCTGCTAACCATTCCAATGCCCCATAGGAAGTAAGTTCACGAAACTGAAAGCAAATCCGTATAATTATTGTATACTGCTGTCAATGGTAAGATATGTCTCCATGTAAACATGTACACATAGAACTAAACCTTGAAAAGACGCACACGAGTTTAAATTAATGTTAGATTGAACAATTAAACTAGAAAATAAATAAAATATATTGTGTGAGAAATGTCTAAAATACTTTATATGTGTATCGATATGGAGCTCATGCATAAGAATAATTTATATACATTCATGCATCCGTGTATTTGGCTGAGCTCGGACGCGCATAAATACACACACACAAACGCACACACACACACACACACACACACACAGAGTCCAGGCACATCGATATGTTTTGTGAAAGAATCTATTAACTCTAGATAAGGACACTTTTCTACTAGCATTGAGGTACGGAATCGAAATGTTCATTTCTAATTTGAATTGGAAAAATGGAGCAGCTATGGCAGACTGTCTCTTCCCAGTTTGAAAATGAAGGGGACGGAGCCTTTTGGGTCTATCTTCCGCATCTTTGTTGCAGGATATTGAATGTTACACACCTGTCTGTTTTATCGTATATATTTATATATATATATATATATATATATATATATATATATATATATATATATATATATATATATATATATATATATATATATATATATAAAGTTATAAGATAAAAGAGTCAGGTGTAACAATCAATATCCTGCAACAAAGATGCAGAAGATAGACCCATAAGGCTCCGTCCCCACCATTTTCTATTTTTATCTGGCCATTGGTATAGCTTTCTCTCTCTACCTCCCTCCCTCTGTCTCTCTCTGTCTATCTGCCTCTCTCTCTCTCTCTCTCTCACACACACACACACACACACACACACACACACACACATGCACCCACAAGAATGACCATGAGCAAATAATTTGTACTAAGTAGCACCAGGAAACAAAGGCATGATAAACAATAATGAGAGTGATAATGACAAATGTAAGCACCCAGTTGAAGTAACAGTAGTTAAGAACAAATTGCTTTCTGTGTTTTTTTTTAAATCTTTAAAAAGATCAAATGAGAAAGAAAGACAGAAAGAAAGAAACAGTGCAAGAGGAACAAACTTAAATCACTGAAAATGTGATGTGATTTTTGATTTTTAACGTAGCTTTAACAATTTTTCAGTCATATCACTACGATGTCTGCAATGTGGCAGTTTATAGTGATGTCTAGCACTGGGGCATCATGCCGCAGACATGTAGCATGATGTCCCACCCAGTCACATTATCCTGACACCGGGCCGACCAGTCCTAACACTAACCTCTTAATGCTGAACGCCAAGCGAGGCAGCTGTTAGTACCATTTTTTAAGTCTCTGGTATGACTCGGCCGGGGATCGAACCCACGACCTCCCGCATCCGAGGCGGACGCTCTAACCACTAGGCCACCGGAGCGGTAATCACTGAAGAATATATAT
The DNA here is from genome assembly GCA_028554795.2 of Sinohyriopsis cumingii. Classification (NCBI taxonomy): domain Eukaryota; kingdom Metazoa; phylum Mollusca; class Bivalvia; order Unionida; family Unionidae; genus Sinohyriopsis; species Sinohyriopsis cumingii. The sequence goes on along the minus strand of CM068826.1, from coordinate 134,005,963 downwards.
ATATATATATATATATATATATATATATATATATATATATATATATATATATATATATGAAAAGGAAACATTATGCTCCGATGGAGGTTGGAACTGCTGATTTACGATTTAGTCACAACTGGAGGCATTTATATACTTGAGCTCTACACCACTTGCATTCCTTAAGATCATGACGGGCAAATTATATATATATATATATATATATATATATATATATATATATATATATATATATATATATATATATATATGAAATTGTTTCTCCTTTATATTATATTCTCTCTTTTTCTCTTTGCGTTAGAAGTACAATAGCTAATTCCATGACATTTTATTGTACGATAGGTCATGTGACAGTTTGTATCTAAATATGTTTTGTTAAGCGAAGTCTTCATTTCTGTTTTCTGATCTGTCTCTGGAAGAATTTATAGTTGTGTTCAGATATAATTTGAGAGGGATTATTTATCCATTAACTATCATTTGGAATTACAAATTGCTCATTAACATTTAGATTAAAACAATGCTTTGGGATTATTGCCAAAACGTTCAAGACTAGTATTACATCAGCACATTCAAAACTACTGGCTCTTCGTCGCATTCAAGACTTCTGTTACGTCTGCACATTACAGATTATTGGAATTCATTCGTAACACTCTTTACATTTGCATTTGTTGTCTGATTGTTCGTAGATGTAGTCATGGAAAGTTTAGAATTATTGGATTTAGGAGATCTAATTCTCTTGGGTTTGGCTATAATATCTTCACAAATTCTCTCACTCGTTTCAGCAGCTCCAAAATGTCATGTGACAGACTTAAAGTTTTCTTTTCATTCCCATCCTTCTGTACACTTTTCAAGGTTTTCATATTTTTTTTTGCTTCTTTCCACACGTTGTGCTTAACAAATGTCTGTTCTTTTTCACCTTGGCCTTGTAGAAAATGTTTAAAAATTTATTAGGCTTTTATTGTTTAAAAAAAAAAAACATTATATGCAGGCGATGAATGAGAGGGACATGAAGGTATTACGAGCTAATACTCTTGCGAGGATAAGGAATCGCAAAAATTAAAACCTAAATTCAAATCATTCTCTCGAATAATACTTTATATGTATTCAATAAATTGACAACGTAAAGTGCGAAACTAGTATCTAACTAGCATGAGCGCTTTCGACTCATTATTGAGTCTTTTTCAAAGGCAAATACAAAACATTGACAAGACAAACAAATAAAACAGAAAAACGGTTAGGTTCGCGAAACTTTACGTGGCTGTTTCTATATGATATAAACCTTTTAACTTTATTATGTTTCAACTCGTTCATTTCAGCTTGTTGATTTAATATCATCATTGCATATAAACAATTGCAATATTTAAGTGTTTTCCTACTCAGACCAGAAAAATAAAATTCTCAGAGAGCAAAGTTAAACTAAAAACATTTTCCACTAAAAACGATCACGACAATACATTCACACACTCATGATCGCGTAACACTTATAAACTGCTTAGGATTTGATACCCCAATCAGTACTTCATAAAAACAATCAAGGAAGGGCATCCATTCATTCACCCCAAGAGTGCTGCAGATCTCTGAGGTTATTCTTTATTTTGCAGAGCAGATGTGTTACGAGAGATTTCAAGTCGTGTAACGTTTTGAAGAGTGTACTTACTGTCATGATCTAAATGGATAAAACTGGTCGATGACCAGTAATTTACTCCTCTTCCAACGACACGCCTAGATCGTTACGAGTGGCTCTAAACAATTGCCTTATAGACATATAATCAATGGTATCCTTTCCTTCTGCAAATAGGAAGTTCTTTAATGTTCCGTACAAAATATGAACACATGTTTCGAATAGGGCGCATGATTCTCTACATACCCTATGATGGAACCTGCCAACAAAACATGAATCTATAAACTTTATTTATGCACAGCAAGAGGGGCCCCAAGTAGCCGAGTGGTCTAAAGCTCACACAGTTACGGATCACTGCCATCTCACCTCTGTCTGTGTGGGCTCGAGTCTCGGGCTTGACCCACGTGGATACGTGCGAAATCTTGCCAGTAGCTGCTCTTGGGTCAGTTGTTCTTTCCGGGATTTTCCCGGGTTCTTCTTCCACCATTTATACTGGCCGCCATGTATAGCCTATCTTGTGCTGAAACATGGCGCTAAGCCCAGTAATAACAACAACAACAACAACAACAACAACAAATAGGAAGAAGTATCAATACAGACTTGATAGCCATCGCATGGTACTCTAACGCAGTTTATCTACTATTTCTGTGGCATGATTTAAGGACTAGTACTTAACGGAACACATACACTGATTAACAGAATCATTGACTCTTGTTCTTTTATTGTAAGACATGTTGTACAACTTTCAAGAGGAAACCAGCCTGTAGGAAACAGCCTAACAGTGATCAAGAGCGTATAATCAAATGTACTTGCGATACTGCCCAGATTAACGTCTTTCATGTATTTATTTAAAGTTTTCAGCTTGTTTTTCTTAAGCCAAACTGTAACACTCAATAACCACCCCGGGAACATTGCAATAAATGAAAATTCCACAAATGAAACTTTCAATCAGCCAATCAGCAACAGTCTTATGATTATCAGTTTGCGACAGAGCATGAAATATCAACTTTCACTGGAGTGTTGGTAGGGGCTGAAGGTCTGCATTCGTCTCTGGGAGTTGTGTTTGCTTAACATGGCGTGCAGTAAATGCATTAAGGAGGGCAAATCGTAGCTGGGATCGTAAGGAAACACCTGCATTGTTTGACGCTTGTGCCTGACCTACAATTAAGGCTTTGGGAATCAAAAATTTACGATTACATGTCAATGAAGGATGCCTCCCTGACCTGCAAATAACATACTCGGGGCCTTATCTGTGTACTGGGGAGCACCCAAGATAGGGATGCATATCACCAAAGTATAGGTACAAAAGCCAAAGTTCTTCATATAATATCTCCTAATGTACTGCAAGATAGGTAGCCTTATTAAATAAAACTTCTAGTTTTAGTATTTCTATCCGAAACCTCTAAAACGCTGAACCTTAATTTGTCTGTATTAATATACTTAAGTAAGCCTGCAAATGATAGTTCCTGTTCAGCTGAGTAAATACTCGAATATGTTAAAAATGGACTGTCCATTGTTTAATGCCATTTAGTTGTTATATATAATTGCATAGCTTATAATACCAACTGACCATCAGCAAACGATTTATGCTTGGACTGGTCCTCAACATCTACCGGTTTATCCAATAGCGTGCCAAAACCCATGTACTCGTGATTGGCGATCTTTGTCCGCATTTATCCGGGACCGTCACGTTGCTACCGAGATCCTCAGCTAGATAACAAATTTGATGAATGCAAGTGATAACAAGATCAAAACTGTCTTCAATGGAAGCAATTACATTACGCAGAGTCTGAATAACAACAGGTATGTGTTGAGTGACCGTGTTCTGCGGCATGTGTGGAGCAACTTGGTCTGCCAACTACTTTGTCCCAATAGCGAGCTGGTTCACCATAAAGGAGCAGGATAGTGGAGCAGGGTGAACAGTGAGTTTACCTCCTGACAGGTTTCCTACTGATGCTAGATATGGTGTCTGACACTCCACCCTATGACTTATAAAGTCAGCCATATGCAAGCCTTCCTTCCTTTCTACTTTTCTTCTTTATCTTTCTATGAACTAATTTAAATTTAAAAAATAATTTTTTGAAATAACGGTATAATAGTGTAACGCATAACATGAATGAGTGAAGGGGAATAATGTGTTGAGTCGTTACTGAATTATGAACTAATGTTGCAAACAGAAAACCACTCTAATTCGGCGTAAGGCTTCTCAAAATGACGTGCGGTAATCAAACCGTTTATATACACCATATTGTATATTCTGCGATGTTGAGGTAATATAGTAATAAAATAATAAGATTGTCAGTAGAGAGGAAAGTGTTGCATAGTCGTTACTTAATTATGAATTAAATGTGGTACTCTAAATATCATTCTAAATAGGCAAAGGTCTCATAAAAATGGCATTCGATCTCTGAACAGCTTGCAGAATCGATGCCATCTCTATATACAGGGTTACAAGAAGCACAAAGCGTGTGCAAAGTAATACTTTATAAGACAAAATGAAAGGCTCTCCGATTATCTCCTTAGCTAATGAATAGTTGCTTACAACTTTCCTTCTTTCCTTTGATGTACTACTAATACTTACTGCAAGGTCTGCATGTTGCTGAGGGGGTTATGATGGTAAACTATTGCATTATTACTGACGAATTTTTAAGTGCCGCTATTATCTTCTATATTTCTATGACGCATAATATCTTTTTATTTTCGTAATTATAGTGCCGGTCAACATGCGTCTAGCTGACGAGCAGACGACAGATAGCAATTCCCATTGGATGACACTTGAAATACACCTCAATAAGAACTAAATACAGTCCGACCTGGTGAATGCTGAGATATTGTTCAAACGTCCCGGATGTCCTTAAGATTATTTCGAATCATTAACATTTCCCGATGTAAATATCTGCCGTCCTTTTGAATCAACTTTTCTTTATTCAAACGTAAACCACACAAAATAAAATATTTGCTTAATCTTGTTTGTGTACTCAACAGTTGTATACAAAAAATTTGATACAATTTCTCTGCATCTCTAAGCACATTTGCACAAATTATAAAGTGTCTTTAACCTTTTAAACACAACATACATATCGTGCACCGATGAACGTTTCTTTATCCAGTTTGTCTTTGATGTATCTGATAATCCATTTATCAATCAGCTCCACCCCTTTCATCGATATATCTACCCGACTATCCGTCCTTCCCAATCCCACCGACCAATCCATCCCCTCTCAACCCCTCTCTCTCTTCATCTGTATATCTACCCGAATATCCGTCCTTCCCATTCACACCTCTCACTCTCTCTCAATATCTATCTATCTATCTATCTATCTATCTATCTATCTATCTATCTATATATATATATATATATATATATATATATATATATATATATATATATATATATATATATATATATATTTCGGTTTACAGCTCTGTCTTCATAAATAAATCCGTATGTGCCTATCTTCTTTCTGTGTCGTAATTTGTGTTAAATGAAAAGTCTTACCTCTTCCATCGTACATTTAAATTGGTATGTTAGCATTACCATTTCCAAGTAGAGTTAAAGAAATTCAATTAATCAAGCTCTAAATTAATGGGAATAAATTAAATTAATTGAAGGGTTTAACGTCATTTTCAGCACAAGATAGGCTATACATGACGGTCAGTATACATGGTGAGCAAAAACCCGCGAAAATCCCGGAACAAACCACCGGTCTACGAGAAGCTACTGGCAAGCTTTCTCACATACTCACACTGGCCGAATCCGAGACTCGAATCCACGCAGACAGAGGTGAGATGGCAATGATCTGTATCGGTGAGCGATTTAGACCACTCGGACCCTCGCACACCTCGCTGGATGATAACGTATTCAGCATTTTATAGCCGATACTTACCTATTTGTCTTAATTTTTCTTTTGGTCTATATTCATCAGCATGTGTGAGCTTAGATATACTATTATAAAATATTATATTGGCGTTTCCAGTCAATACACATGAAAATAATTATATCGAATCAAGTTTTACAGATAATTTAGTGAGAGAAATTTGAGGACCACCTGTACAGAACAGAAAGAACTTTACTGCCTAAAATCTAATCAAGGTTTAAATAATTAAATTAACGACTTATCTCGTATTTGCCCTTGATAAAGCCTGATAATAATTTTTATTCATGTAGTTTAAAAAGGAATGAGTTATTATTTTCGATCAGTACCAGAAAGAGGACTCCCCAACTAGTCTTTTGATAATCGGGTGTATGGATAAAACTACCTGATCATTAAAAGAATTTTTGGATACTTAATATTGTAGCAAACTTCGGAAAAATTGTAAGTATATATGTATTTATCTATATCTGTATGTATCTATGTATGTATGTATGCATGCATGTATGCATGTATTTATGAAGGGCACTAAATACAAGAAACTCTATTTACTTTTGATACTTAGAGGAATAACTACACTACTGTTGTTGTGACAAATATGCAACTGCAACAGGATAATTAACAGGTAGGTCAGATGAAAAAAACCTATCAACTGCATCTCTTGCTATGCATAGATCATCTTTTATTTCCCAGACATTAAATAAAAAATAAAACTAAGAATATATAACATTTCTACTTTTGAACATCTAATACGATTTGAGAATATACCAAACAAAATACTTTAGATCTGTATGCCTGTATGACAACGTATTGGCATTTCAAAAATGACGTGGACAAAATGGTAGGAGTCAGTTTACCAGGCTGTATATTGATGTAAGATATTTCGCCTTACACATTCTTATAATGTATCAGATGTAACAAAATATGAGATATTTGTGTAGATTTGAACCTGCGAAACCATCAGTTTTTCCTGTCACCTACTTTTAGCAAAATTTATTTTCCACATTCGTGTCGGTGACTTGGATTACCTCTCTATTTGAATACCTCTCTATTGTGTGTGTGTGTGTGTGTGTGTGTGTGTGTGTGTGTGTTTAGGTGGGGGACTTGCAGTAAATATAAGAAACACTATTTTACGTTTGATAATTTAAACAATGAAACATAACTGTTGTGCCAAATATGCAGCTCAATTAGGATAATTGACAGGTAGGTCAATTGAGAAACAGGTTCGTAAATTATTTAAATGAAAGGATGAAACACATTTCCTTTCATATTGTACAAATGCTCAGGATAGATAAAGAAAAAATATATTTAGTTTATTTAAATTAGATTTGAACTTCAGTGATTTAAATTCATGTGAAACTCTGATATTTAAAACACAAAATTAACCCCACAAGAAGATCATTACTACAATAATTTACTTTTGATGGCTGTTAACATCTGTGAGAAGTGTAAAATGGTATGATCATACATGCAGCTTCTTCTAACAAAGTGAGCTACATTTAATAACGAGCGTGTGGAGTACTAAATGAATGAGAGATAGTTATCCCAAACTATATTGTGTGTGTATGTGTCTGTGTGTGTGTGCGTGTGCGTGTGCGAGAGAGAGAGATAGAAAATAACGTACACATGATCCCCACAATCAGATTACACAACAAATGACTCGCCTTATCCACTGCTCTAATATAACGGTTTAAAATCGGCGACTGTACTGAATAGTCTTCTATTACCACATGAATTATCGTGTAAGCATAAAAATAAGTCCAATCTCTCATCTCTCTTTCTCTTCTAGACTCTGAGGCATTTTAAAGATAATACAAATGTAGCAGTGTTCTTTAAGTGTGACCCCTACTAGTAGCTGCTAATGAAAATATACACCAATCCATATTGAGCCGGCACTATATGCATTTGCATATTAATATTGCGACCATGTCCAGCAATAAAGTTGGAAAATGGGTGGCATTTGAGTAGTAACTAAAATTTGATATGTACCTAAAAGTCGATTTCTGAGATATGTACCTAAATGTTGATTTCTGAGATATGTAACTAAAGGTCGATTTCTGAGATTTGTACATAAAAGTCGATTTCTGAGATAAGTATTGGTGCTAAATTTGTCATGCTACGCTAATGTATAGCTTGAAATTTAAATACCAGCCTCAATATTTAAATATGTCGCAGGAGAAGATAGTTTTAATGCACATATTTAATTGAACATCAACATGCCTAACATAAAAATATCAGAAAAATAAAATACACAAGTGAGGTCAATTATGTCCATAATTTTGGATTACTATATTAAAACAAAGAATAAAACTGTTATTTACTTGACCTGATAAGTCAACGCCAATTGATAGCAACAGACGTTTATTCAACCCAACCAAATGGTCATGTCCGAAGGTCATTTTTGAGGCCAAGTGATGTTCACAGTGCAAACACAATCCCTTTACGTAGGTGTTAATTCTGAAGAAAAAAACCCATTGTATACTAAACAGCTTGGTGCAATTCAAATTAGTTGCCATCCATGCAGATACCAGGTGGAATGTATACGAAAATCTCATGCAAAAGCAAGACGGAAATATATTTATGTCAGCCAATGTAACATATATTTTCACAAGATTTTAGAAGTTTTAATTTTATTATGATGGTGTATTGCTTACCAGTTCACGTTCGTAAATAGGTTATTGCCGACCGCTATCAACCGGTTATGTTAAATGTTTTACGGGTACTCCGGTGAGAAATCTACCAACCGTTTCAGCTCTTCGTATTTATTACAATGATTGAACATTTATGGCAAAGTGGAAACAGCGAAATAAAACAGTGAGTTGTCTTTAATGACTGATAAATGGTCTTTGCAGGCAACGTCACGTGTCCCTCTGGATACGTGTATTATGAGCGAGACCAATTTTGCTTCAAGTTCCAAATGCAACATGAAAAACTTTATATAATATTGTTTACGAAAAATGAAGTCTCTGGCGTTGACCAAATCACCCGATTCGTCTGAAGCAAGTGAATCATCCGATGTTCTATATGCAAGAGTACATCAAGTAAACCAATAGTTTGAGTATTAGTATAAGAACAGAATTTAACCTCATCACTCTTCAGCGTATCTATGAAATGTATAACAACGCAGAAGAGGATCGACGCAAGTACCGAAAACATTTTTCAAAGCTATTGCTAAAAGAAACAAAACAAAACCTATTGCTGAAATTTACTAGCACTCTCAGACATTTTATGTTATCAAACAAATACAAGCGCACACAGTCTGGTTGAAATCTGGTTGAAATTGATTTGATGTAACACTCAGTGATGGGTACCTGAATTACTTTGGGGTGATACCAAGTTGGAATTTATCTTATCTGCTTTTGAACATGAATTTATATCTGCGTTTGAAAACGTTCATGTTGTTTAAAAAACCGAGCTGATTAAAATTTCGAAAAACTCGAAAATTTAAAGAATAGAAAGCGTCCAGTGATGAAGAACAACACAAATTGCTGAACAATCCCATTCGGGTTATATCATACAGAAATCATATAATATCGTAAGCACATAGATGAACCATATCGGTTCAGTTGCACGAAGAGGTCCACCATCTAATTCTCCAGGTGCATACAGATACCAAACAAACATGTTTCCGAACGGTGTCTTTTTCTGAGTAAATGTAACAGTCCTTTGTCTAATCACATTTACAGGTGTGACTTCATTGTTTATTGCTGCTATGACTAGTGAAAGACGTGTTACCTATTCGACAGATTGCTCTGCGGTTCGTGCATGCACTTCACTCCCATACCTCATTAATAATTCCTGCGCGTACTGATGACCGAAAAACCGTTTTGCACGCGTGCGATTAAATCGTTCCACAAAAGCTTTGTCACAAGGTATATTAAAATGTCCAACAAGAATTTGCACACAGTGTTTTGACAAAACATATATAAGAAATTCTTTACCAGGATCCACTTGTAACAATCGTGGCATTGTTAGTGGTGAACGTTTATAAATGTGTTCGGGTGCATCTTCCATACTTCCAGAACCTTCTGATGTCAACGGTTCATTGCATCTGCTGGCAACATAGACAATGGTTATGACGTTATTGTGTACTCGCACGTGTGCGCCACGATAACGCACACTATCATGTGGAATAAATAAGAGATCAGCCTGATGAACCTCATTAGGTGTTTGAACATCAAACCAACCACATAAAATATTTTTTGGTACTGGTAGGTACATATGCCATAGCGCTTGTTTGACCAATCATTTTTGAGCTATCTCAAGAGCGACCTTTTCGACGTCTCACCTCTCCAATACCCACGCTGAGTGGATTGTATTAATGTTTTTGATAATGACCGGGTTTTATATCTATTGTTTGTTTGTATCAATATTATTTATTTTTCATGGGTGGACTTTCGTTAACAGGAAGCAGATCCTTCAAGTACATTATTGGTCGTCATACCTCTTTTGATAATCCATCTTGCGATTTGTCCTCCAGCACCTATTCCGGAAATTGTATTCAAGTCATAGATAAGATCCACGTCGGCGCGTTGTCTTGTACGGAGATTGTTTGGTGTCTTATAAACAAGGTCAATTCGGTAACACGCAGCATCAACACGATTTACCGGTATCTCTCCAAGCTTTAGTTGGTTGTTAGAATCAAGTCGTATATCAAGCTGTGTACCAGGCTCCCAGTCAATGTATCTAGGAATGTGTTTATCACCTGGGTATTTACCCCATGGCGTGCGCTGTAACTTTGTTAATGCAACTGTGATATCATAGCCGACTCTTTACACCAGGACCCTTTGGCGTCCACGGTTTTTCCCTGCGAACGTAAACTTCTTTGCTCTACATCGTATAAAAGGTATTAGACTAATCTAATTTCACCATGGCACAATTTCAAAGATATATCTGATCATGCATTTTGACATTGGTGCACTTGTTTGGGGGATCAATCTACTCTTACCCGTTCAAAGACCAAATCAATTAAAAATAGAATTATAGGTGCAAGACACATCTAGTTTGTTCCTCTGTGTGATGAATTATTTCAAATTGAGAAAAAACTTGTACAAAATGACGATGCTGGAAAGGAAATTGAATACATTCTTTACAACGTTGATGCTGCTACAACGATTCACTGATTTTCCAGATACAGCGATGCTTCTATGAGAACAGCTGGCGCAGCAATGGTGTTCGTTAAGGATGTAGCTAATAATACAGACACAACAATTCTTACTAATCCTGCATTTTTGAACCAAACCTTAGTGCTAATACCGCCGTAGTCCTTGGCCCCAACCTGACATTCAGCCTTCGACTTACACAACGTCGATTAGAACTTAATTATCATTCATTGACGCTTTCGTGTACAATTTCCCGCACACAGTAACCTTGTTTCGCAAGAACAACCCAGCGATGCAATTCGGCGTGTAGGAGGTGCTGATGGTAGAATTGTACTAGAAACATTAACTTTGCGCATATCCGTGCTAAGCCCTTAAGTGACTACAAAATCAAGTTTTGTTATCGTTTGTGCAATCTGGAACCATTTCAACAATGTCGTTTCTCGCACATACCAAAACGCATACCCACCAACTGATATTGCGGAACACTTTACCTGGCAAATCAGTGCCCAACATGGTCTTTACTGCACCGAAACATTGAGACAGAAGTCAAACCTATAGTAAGATGATATTTGACAATTTAGGTGTGATTTAAGTTTCGCTGCGGTTAAACGATCAGCAGGAAGCCACTCCTCATATTGCACGTTCATATCACAATCTTTGGTCACAGATGGACCGGCATCAAAACATTGACACTGGTTTCAAAATTTCTGAACACGATTTTCGTACCATGTAGACGATTTATTACTTTCACTGGAACAGCTGAAGTTCATCAGACAATCTGTTGTCGACTTGTAGTTTCATGCTCGTGTAGCTCACGCTGGTGCTAATTACAAAGGTTATTATGTGATATTTTCTAACAAGACTATGCTCTTGAAGGGCGCTAGTAGTCCAATTAGGGTCATTGATGCGCCCGTGGAAAATACATAATCGAACGCGTTATGTGTTTAAATAATAATGTTCTGACACGAAGTGAAGGTCGGCCTTATTACATATCAGCTGAGAAAAGATTGTGGGGTCGCACTGAAAATATTTTGTAGAAAACTGACTTGAAATACCCACAAAAACAACTCGCTTAGGTTCATGCAGCCAAACACAAATGCCATCCGGGAATTGTCTTCAAATTGCCCAGGACAACCGCAGAAGATCACGCCGTTCACCAATGTTGATTTACTCGTGATGGCAAAGTCAATCAAGCATTTCCTGGTGTATGCATGAACTTGGATCGATGGTGCCATACACAACTGAAACATGTATTGACAGCCTAGATTTGTCAACAGGAACTGGCGCTTATCGGAATGCATACATGGTGACACCTCGACATATTGTATTTTGACTTGTATGGATGTGAAACACCAGTTGATTGTGTTAATTATTTAACCAGGCAGGGTAAACAACCAATGTTAATTCAAATATAACACTATACTTTCGGCCTAGATGGTCGCATATGTTGTCATCTTGTTGTTGAAGTGCTGCGTGCACTGGAACGTTCACACTGAAGTAGGTTTAATATTATACAAATGTATTCTAACATTTATGGACGTTATTCAGCTCGACTACACGGTGCTGAAGTAGATCTCGGTAGATTTGCCACCAAAGCCGTTCTGACAGTACTATACCAATGAATAGTGTACACCAACATTTACTAGTAAACTTACTAGTCGTGTTGTTGCCGCTGACCCAGATGACCCTGTGATTTTTGAAGATCACAGTGATAAACTCAAAACTTAAGGTAACTTGATGAAGAGCAACCGGTGGAATATTAATCAAAGAAGGAGATTAAAGATTTGGTCTGCTCGTTTTCTGTTTTGATTTCAAAGGTTTTGATAGATCGACCAAAGCGTTACATCTTAATGGTACGCAATTCAGAATCATTGCTTTTTATTAACGAAAATACCGACAAATGATAAACAGCATCTTGGTTATGTACAGCGGTTTTCACGTAAGGATTATTAAAAATTTCACGGTAGCAGCGTCATTAGTGTATGGATTGAATTCAGTTAGAAGGCCTCAACTTTTATCCGTGTAAGGCGTTTGTGTTTAAGATTTTAAGATATTTATCATTACATATATCTACTGACAAGGTGTTGGACCAACTAGCGGCAGTTGCAAGTATCGACAGTAATTGTGTTTCACTTGTCGATGAATGTCTGCTTCAAAGTGATGTTACTAAACATTTGTATCAACTAACATATAATTCTCTTAAGGATCAAGTAGAAATTGGCCGTTGGAATCATCCTAATATACCACAACCAACTCGAAGTCAACTTGGAATCATCGCACATGCACGTAAAACTACCAAGCGTTCACAGCACAACCCGGTGCGAAAACACCCGGGATTGTTTCTACAATTGCGGAACCGAATTCGCCGATGTATCCACTCTAGTTACATTCGCCAATGAATAGTGTACACCAACACTGACTCAAATGAAACAAAAAAGATATCGAATGTTATTCAACAGGGATGCACTTGTTCTGGTAACAGTTATTGGGCAAAGATGTTAGGTGTTTGTGTATCTTGAATGGTAACAACAACAAACAGCATAGGCGCACCAGCCGGAATTATTGTCGAAGCTATATCGATAGTAACTGATTCTCTGGTGATGCTAGCAAATTAATTTCGATAAGGTTGCATTCACGAAAACACGTCTATTCAGAGCAGCATTAGTCTGGTTCCCGGTTTCGTACGACCTCTACTATGTACTCCGCTAGACTTCTAATTAAAGTGGCAGGATATAGATTCGTAAGCTGGCCCCTGTCAAATATCTTCGTTTAAGGTTTTGATGTGACTTCTTCAGTTATTGTTGTTTAATAATTGAACATATTGAATTATTTGTGTATCCAAATAACACAATATTAACGGTCAATTCCTTCAAATTTCTCAGTGCTCGTGGTCAAACTTAAATAGATCAGGATAGACGCATCATTGGTGACAGCTTCTGTGTTGAGAAAGAAAAAAAAACATATGACCCGCAGCATTGTCTTGAACTGAACTACGCGTGTTTGAAATGTGTTTTCAATACCACACCTAAGGGTCAGCTGCTGATTTAAGTAATGAGATTTTCAAACTCAAGTCTGTAAAGTACTGAAATTCTATTGATAAAACAACGTCTCTGGGATTTTTACAGGTGCAACTAATATAAACTCTGAAAAGATTCTTTTCCTTAAAACCTTTCTTTCATTGTCATCCAATCCTGGTCTTCCAAACACATATATACTCTCCTTTTTCCCATTTCTAGACAGGTTCCCATTTTTCCATATCATTAGATCCGTGAGTACTTCAAGTCAGATAGAATATCTTAAAATCTGCATGGATGGCAACTAATTTGAATTGCACCAAGCTGTTTAGTATACAATGGGGTTATTTCTTCAGAATTAACACCTACGTAAAGGGATTGTGTTTGCACTGTGAATATCACTTGGTCTCAAAAATGACCTTCGGACAAGACCATTTGGTTGGGTTGAATAAACTTATGTTGCTATCAATTGGCATTGACTTATCAGGTTAAGTAAATAACAATTTTATTCTTTGTTGTAATATAGTAATCCAAAATTATGGACTTAAATGACCTCACTTGTGTATTTTATTTTTCTGATATTTTTATGTTAGGCATGTTGATATTCAATTAACTATGTGCATAAAAACTGTCTTCTGCTGCGACCTATTTAAATATTGAGACTGGTATTTAAATTTCAAGCCATGCAATAGCGTAGCATGACAAATTTAGCACCAATACTTATCTCAAAAATCGACTTTTATGTACAAATCTCAGAAATCGACCTTCAGGTACATATCTCAGAAATCAACATTTAGGTACATATCTCAGAAATCGACTTTTAGGTACATATCAAATTTTAGTTACTACTCAAATGCCACCCATTTTCCAACTTTATTGCTGGACATGGTCGCAATATTAATATGCAAATGCAATGCGCTAAATGGATTATTACACTCTCATTGAGGCTATCATCTGATGTAAAACGCATATACTTGAATTATCGAATCTCAAAGTTAAATATCGGTGCTAAACGTATTACGCTAAACAAAGCGTGCCTTGAAATATCTCAGTTCTAAGATGGGTCGCAGAAGAAATGAAAAAAGTCACCTTCATTTGCATTATTGTATACAGTACATATGTACAGGCAGATTTTAGCGACGATACAAAACCCTATGATACTTTATAGTGCCGGCTCAATATGGATTTGTGTATATTTTCATTAGCAGCTACTAGTAGGGGCCACACTTAAAAAACACTGCTTCATACATTTGTATTATCTGTATAGTGCCTCAAACTCTAGAAGAGAAAGAGAGATGAGAGAGGGTACTTATTTTTATGCTTACACGATAATTCATGTGGTAATAGAAGACTATTCAGTACAGTCGCCGATGTGATGAATGTTTCACTGTACAGTAATTTCTTCTTCTAGGAGGAAAGCACTTTTAAACCGCTATTTTAGAGCAGTGGATAAGGCGAGTCATTTGTTGTGTACAGTGAATGTGCGGATTATGTGTACTTGAACGTTTACTCTGCAACGTTCTCTCTCTCTCTCTCTCTCTCTCTCGCACACGCACACACACACACAGACACATACACACACACTATAGTTTGGGATAACTATCTCTCATTGATTTAGTACTCCACACGCTCGTTATTAAATGTAGCTCACTTTCTTAGAAGAAGCTGCATGTATGGTCATACCATTTTACACTTGTCACATATGTTAACAGCCATCAAAAGTAAATTATTGTAGTAATGATCTTCTTGTGGGGTTAATTTTGTGTTTTAAGTATCGGAGTTTGACATGAATTTAAATCGCTGAAGTTCAAATCTATTTTAAATAAACTAAATATATTTTTTCTTTATCTATCCTGAACATTTGTGCAATATGAAAGGAAATATATTTCATCCTAAATGTTGTTAAAGGTAGAACAACAACTTACATATCGTAGGTTTTGTACAAGACATCTACATGTATTTGACATGAGAATATCTTCCACAATAAACTAAATCGTCAAATAACTCATAACATCAAAATGTTTATTTTCTAACTTTGAAGAAAGCAGGTAAACAAATTTAAATAGTTTACGACCCTGTCTGTGTTTCGTGCAATCTGCCGACTTATGAAGTTATGGGATATTTGTTTCTCAATTGACCTACCTGTCAATTATCCTGATTTAGCTGCATATTTGGCACAACAGTTATGTTTCATTGTTTAAATTATCAAACGTAAAATAGTGTTTCTTATATTTACTGCAAGTCCCCCACCTAAACACACACACACACACACACACACACACACACACACACACAATAGAGAGGTATTCAAATAGAGAGGTAATCCAAGTCACCGACACGAATGTGGAAAATAAATTTTGCTAAAAGTAGGTGACAGGAAAAACTGATGGTTTCGCAGGTTCAAATCTACACAAATATCTCATATTTTGTTACATCTGATACATTATAAGAATGTGTTAGGCGAAATATCTTACATCAATATGCAGCCTGGTAAACTGACTCCTACCATTTTGTCCACGTCATTTTTGAAATGCCAATACGTTGTCATACAGGCATACAGATCTAAGGTTTTTTAGTTTGGTATATTCTCAAATCGTATCAGATGTTCAAAAGTAGAAATGTTATATATTCTTAGGTTTATTTTTTATTTAATGTCTGGGAAATGAAAGGTGATCTATGCATACCAAGAGATGCAGTTGATAGGTTTTTTTCAGCTGACCTACCTGTTAATTATCCTGTTGCAGTTGCATATTTGTCACAACAACAGTAGTGTAGTTATCCCTCTAAGTATCAAAAGTAAAATAGAGTTTTTGATATTTAGTGCCCTTGATACATACATACATACATACATACATACATAAATACATACATACATACATACACAATCTGTTACAAAACGGTAAACAGCAAGAAGACTATCTAGACATTTTAGATCAAGTTTCACGCAAAACAAGTCAACTGATTGCAGATTTGGTAACTTTTAAAAAACAAAAATCCGCTGAGTTATGTACAAACCAACGAGGTAGGCCAATTGGAACATTAGGAAACTAATTATAATTTTAAAAAATGATAATACAATATAAGATTCATAGAAGGCTCCTACTGTTGATCCTATTTTTCGTCACAATTAAAAGTGTAAAATTGTGTAAAGTCTTACCTTTACACTATCGCGACAGCATATTTACATTTTGGACAATATAAATATCACTCGATTATAGAACCAAAGATTTAATATATATCGCGGAATAAAAGGACACTCAAATTATACAACATCATCCTTTTCTTCAGTAAATAATATTTAAAAAATTTCACTCAGTTGTAGTATTGAGTTTTATACTGTGATAGAATCCTACTGAATAGGTTTATAGATCTAGAGAGAAAACAATAATTTAAAGCTGTGTGATCAAATTAATCAAAACTAAATATTGCATTTCTACTAGGTTCAGTACTGATTTCACAACTGCATGCATAGGAATGATTCACATTGCTATTCATATTCATATTTTCTTTGCCTTAATGCCTGTAACGAACTAAAAATTATTTCACCTGTACGATAGTATTATTTGTATTAAGTATTAATTTTGCCACGTATTATCAAGCATTCTCCTATAGAATCCAGGGATAGTACTTTCCATTTTGTCTGGTGTATATTTGTATTCTCTCTCTCTCTCTCTCTCTGTAGTATATATATATATATATATATATATATATATATATATATATATATATATATATATATATATTTGAAACAACTGTAACACACACATTCACATTCCATTGTGAGATCGCAGTGTGGTATTAAAAATGACAGAGAAGAATTAGCAAGTTAGCTAGCAATTCAGATATTAATATACTATTATTGACAATGAGCTAGGGAACATCTATCTTTATGCTTTATGTGGTATCAAATTAAAAACACTGCACACCTAAGTAATTTTCGGTGCAAACAATGCACATTTATTGCATAACACTACTGAATTTAAAAGTATGAAAGCATTTCTTTCAGGTGCTGCTTAATGAAATATCCTAAGTAGACTGATTGCCAAAGTTCAGTAATATATGCGATGACAGTTTTTCACTGCAATTGGTTCCATTATCAGGTCAGGATACCATGTCCTACAGCGTTTCGGCGCTGACCCACAACACTCTCTTAGGGTTCGCGTACTGAGTTGATCAGACTCAGACAGGAACCGATTAGTTTTTTCCATTGCTCCGCTTTCTTCCGTAACATTTAATACGAGGCTTCCTCGGCCTGTCTCCCAATCTTTGTGACTAACTTCCTGCTGCTAGCTCATATAATACCGAAGACTCCCGTGGCACGCCTAAAGTTCTGTGATGTAAAGCTACTTTATCCTACTTCTACCGGTTAATTCCATTGTTTCCATCTGTTATGATGGCATTCATCGATGAGTGGTTGATACTTGGCAAATTTCCTCTCATAGGTCTCCTCCATTCTAACTTCCCTTGTCACTGTCAGTTCTAACAAAATCACATGTTTGGTACCTCCTGACCACAGAACAATATCAGGTTAGAAGTTGGTATTACAGAAGCCTATTAGGATCTTCAGCTGTCCTTTTACATCTGTATGCATTTCCCAATCCTGCACTGTTGTCAAGATACCTCTTCCTTCAGTCTTTTCTTTTGTGTCTCAACGCTTCTCACAAAGCTGAATAGTCTGGAGCGCTTTTCGCTTGTTTCTTTCTCCTGGCAGCAATCTCACTAAGCACTTGGTCATGACGCCAACGATAACGACCGTCTGTCAGAGCTATATTGCAGTAAGAGAGCACGTGCTCTAAATTTGAAAATCTACCACAAAGTTTACAATTTGGACCATCAGTTAGGCCCCCTGTATCTACGTGTGTTGGTGTAAGAAGAACATCATACACTGAGCTTAAGAGGAAGCTAGTTTGTTGGGCATTAACTCTCTAGATGTCACTCAAGGATAGTTTTCGTCACCTTGCAACTTCCCAACTTTCCGATACCTTACTTCCTCGTGCTGACATATATGAATTTCCTGTCTTCCTCTTCTAGAAAACGTACTTCTTTCTGGACAATTGCGAGCACCTCTTTGATGCTTGCGGATTGACATGTAGGTCTTTTCAGACGTCCATATATCATATCTATAATGTTTGAATTGGGGATGTTGGATGATTATTAAATTAAATGGAGCCCATCATAAGCTAATTAGCTGAACTGATGCTGGAGAAACTGGAAGAGTGAAGGAATAAATGATTATATAAATGCATACGAGCCATGCTGTAAGTATCGATAGGAAGAAACCGTTATAATTCAACCCTTTAAGTGATTATGAAATTAATTGATACTAAATCTGAATTATAAAATACACACGTAATATAGACTTAGCAACAATTCTTTTGAGAAATTTGTTAATATGGGCCCTTTTAATATATTTTTGGAACAGTAGATAGCCGACATGTGGACCCAGTGTCTACGGCAACATAATGTTTTTATTACAAAGTGTGTTTCTTGGATTATTTTTTTGTTTTTTGTGAACAAGTTATTTTTCTGACTGGAAATCAGTCCTGTGATATTATAGTTTTAAGATAGGAACTTCAAAACATTCACCTATCGTTTCAGTAGATGTGTGGATGAACTAAACTGTTTTAGGACTCTAACTTAACCACCGATATTAGTTTTCAGGGGGATAAAAAGTCAGAGACAATCAGGACGGAATTAATGGCGTAGGTTGGAACTTACTCTAACACGTTCAAACTATCAGCAATCGGCAGATTGAACTAAATGAATCTAACATTGCCATGGATATATATGATTTTCACACAACGAGGGAGTTCATAGTATACATATGCCAAATACACATTGCACATGAATGCTGTTGAGCCTGATACTCTTGCTAAATCAAAGAGATGTTTCCTGGTATATTGTGAAGAAAGGACAACTTATGAGAGAGAAAGAACAACAAACATGAGTTATCCAATAAATATATCCTGGCACGTAAATGGAACAAATCAAGATTAGGGATATAAAATTTTGTTTAATTTTTGTACATGAATATTATCTAAAGGCTGCCCTTGTTTCCTCTAAAAGTCAACCAGCTATCCACACAAATAAATATACGCTTCTTGACTATAACAGGTGTCAACTAATGAAAAAAAAAATAACTTGCAAGTTGCACATTAGTATTAATTATCATCATGGTCATACAAATATCAGGGCCATCAAAATAATGCGTATACTCACCACCGCTTGCAGCAGACGGCAATCTTAAACAGATCTTTATATGCCTGTCCATAAGTCCATGTATCCAAGGCACTTATACATTATTTGAAATTGAGAATTTAATAGTGTATAGCAACAATCTCAAGAACATTTAGTGACCAATTATACCTTGTCAGACATTCAGTCGTCAAGCAGAAATGGGTTCTATCATGAAATCAAAGTGATTGAAGAACAGATAAAAATGAAAGAGACAAAACATTATCGAATGAGAAGTTAGAGAAGTTAATATTTCCTAGGGAGGAGCCCATCACGAATTTTCCAAACGATTTCTTAACGTCAATACATATATTTCCTTTACCGCCTCAACACATGTCATTGCTATGACAGCTTATGCGCCGTATTCTCAACACAAGAACACTAGTTCGAATTTAAATTTTGGACAAAATATTTCTTTATTAAAGTATGGAGACCACCGAGCCTAGCTGAAACAATGTGAAAAGTGAGAGCTAAATTTGATGATTATAATGTCGATTTCAGTAATTGATATGTGACACGCATAACCTTTGAATCGCATCTGAAACTGACATTGACTGCACACATTAGCTGAAATCACATGTACGGCTTGCGCTTAAACTTGTTGCAAAATTTCAAAGAACCAATTCAAAACGCAGAGCTTGGACAAACAAATATCCGTTAATATTAAAAGTGTTACTGTTTATATAATAGCAAATACTCAGATTGGCTCTCACAATATTGTAATGGAGTTGCTCAGGTCTCTAGATATGGCATTAAACTACTAAACGACCTGGATATAAAGTGTGCGGAAGAGAAGCTTCAATCGCTGTATCATCTGAATGCACCATATAGATTTATCAAAGATGTACTCTAGATGTTATATACTTTTTCAGAGACTAATTCGAAAACTTGCTAAATTGTTAAATTGATTAACCAGGACAAGATTATGAAGAGAGCAAGAAGAAAACTTCACATAATATAGTGCAAGACACAAAGTATTTGGCTACTTGGCCCACTATGTCCAAAATGACTAAAGCGCGTGAAACGTTTAATGATGTTTGGGAATGTTCTAGCTGTAATGATAAAGATATCCGAATACCCACCAATTAAACAGATTTTTAAGGTATTAGATAGGAATGGAATCTGAACATTGTTTCTTTTCGAAAATGATATTCCTTGCTGTATCAGAGAAAGTAATAATGGCTGTTGACGAACATCAATCACTAAAATGTTTGTTTTTTTTAAGTTAAATTTACAAGACGTTTGACATTAATGGGTACCTACGATAGTATGACAAAATTCATGCTGGCATTCTACTCGATCATTTGAGGGTATTTACGCAGACTTCGGAGCGGCATTGTTTTTAGCTCCGCATAGGATCTTTGCTTTAAAAACCCTGAAACAAGCATATTAAATGATATGATTTGGGCTGATTTCCAACAAAGTTTTCGTGCAAAATACCAACAAGAAAAAATAGAAAACTAACAGTGTTTAAACCCAATTAGATAAACGTAGACACACACAACTCTCTCTCTCTCTCTCTCTCTCTCTCTCTCTCTCTCTATATATATATATATATATATATATATATATATATATATATATATATCAATGACACTTGGAAGCAATTAATGCAATGGTGTCTTGGAAAATATGAACTTTGCGGCACAACATGGGACTATGAATACTGTAAAACACATATCCTAGTGCTACGTATTGGTCCAGATTCTCGACCTTGTCTTAAATCTGGCATCAGCTCTGACTGCCATACGGATCTGTTTATGAATATTATCAGGCTCGTAAAACACAGGCGTCTGTCACTGCACAATCTGCTGAGGTTGCACAAACACGCGTGATTGCACAAACAGATACAGAAATAAACGAAATAATATCTATAACTAAAGCAACTGCAGTTTCTGATCCATCTAAAGTACAAAACCTTAAAGAAGTTCTTGACTGATTTCTTAAATAGAGAAGCCTTTCCCCTAATTTTAATTTACCTACCGCGCTACAGCTAAAGCAGATCACACAACAGCGTCGAACAAAAATACCAAGTCATGTGCAAAAAGCTGACATACTTTACCTATTTGGACCTATACTTGCACTGAATGAAGCACCCGTCATTAAATCACCACCGTTTATTAATGAAACAATGCTACTAACTAAAACGATTTGCAGTTGATCATAATATACAAATAACAAGAGTTGCAAGATAAGCTGACGTACTTAAGATAACAGACGCGTTCCGCAGACTCCTTAACTAGATTAATCAAGCATTGGACTTACCAACAACCTTTTTTATTGGCGTTTAGTAACAACGGATGTTCATTTAAACAAGCGTTAGTATCAAATTCATCTATTAATCGCTGAATCGGTAGACGCTATTTGATGTTTCTGACACCGTATAATATTTGCCGTATGAGCGAATTCATGTCGGTCTCGAAGAAATTCTACGTACAGTTCGTGTTTAAGATCCTTTGGCACAATAGCTCGTGGAATACATTTTGCTCTGTTTGTTAGGAGGCGTGTAATTCAACCACGATGGAGTACAGTTTAGGTCTTAGTTCCGCAGACTCCTTAACTAGATTAATCAAGCATTGGACTTATCAGCAACCTATTTTATTGGCGTTTAATAACAACCGATGTTCATTTAGACAAGCGTTAGTATCAAATTCATGTATCAATCATGTCATGTCCGCGTACATAGGTACATTAGTTGTGATATGCTTCAAGAACGCGTGAGTGTCGGTCTGCATCATCTTGACCCGATCCTGGTAAAACGGTTGTTTCTTGTCAGAATAAAGCTCATATATCAACAACTTCGACAAGTCGAGCACTGACGAAGCAACATAGATTGGTTTTGTCAACTTGAGTTTTGCTTTCTTACTGCAACTGGTCCACAATCAAATATCTCTCTGGATACAAAGGCCGGATCAGCGTTGAGCCTTTTTGATGTTTGTCCTGTTCACTATCACGGGCACAAGTAGACTCGAATTCGACCGCTCCAGTGGCTTAAATGGTTAGAGCGTCGGCCTAGGATACGGAAGGTTGTGGGTTTTAACCCCAGCCAAGTCATACCAAAGACTTATACAAATAGTAATAACAGATGCCACGCTAGACCAGCAGCATTAAGAGATTAGTGTTAAGGACTGATCGGACTGGTATCAGGATAATGTGAATGGGTGGGACATAACGCTAGATAGCTGCGGCATGATGCCTCAGTGATAGACATCACTATAAACTGCCGCACTGCAGACATCGTAGCGATACTACTAAAATATGTTAAAGCTAAATCCAAGTCACAAATTTACAACCATCTCACACGCTGAACTGAATTCATTCGCACATATTCTGGATATTTTTTCTCAGGAACTGCATTGTTCATGATCTTGAAAAAGTGCTTCTCAAATTCATTTGTGGTCTTAATTCTCAGATCAGAATTCATTTATATATACGGCGGCATCCATGGTTGCTGGCAAAAATTTAACACTTGCTAGATCTTGGTTACACTCATACACAATCGGAGATACAGCTGAAGGTTTCTCAAGTGCAGTACATAATTGTGTTTGGTCCTAAGCCTTGTACTAGTTTGGTGCATTCATTGTATTTACGTCGGGATTCATAGCCAGTCGGGCGCTGATACGGGGTCAACCACGTACCAGGCACAAACAATGCTTCTGATGCCAGCGGATAATCGTTGTTATTAATCCTGTAACAGTTAAGGCTATTATAGCTTAGATTATCCTTAGTCGCTATTGATATTATGATCGTTTATGTGCATTTGCACGGCAATATATCTAGGATCAATTCATCGAGACGCAACAACCGGCAACAGTTTCATCACTGACCATCGATAAAGTTTTTTCGGATCAAGATACAGGATGCAAGTGTTAGGAGAGCCAGAATCATATCCGTGCGGGTTGGTGGCGCGCGCGTATATATGACTCGTGATTGAAAAATGCCACGAGGAGATCGCTAAGTAAACATATGCTGTTAAATGTCCTAGAGCAATTCCAACACGATTTTGGCTTTGACCTACAATGCATCCTAGACCATTCCAGATAACGAAGCTTGTATACATGCATAGCAGTGGCGCAAACATTTCTCAATGCATCAGTGTGCAGATAAAGATCGTGATAGTCACCCATGTTTATTTTCTCAATCGAATGCGGACCAAACCCTGTTTGCGTCATCGTTGTCTTTTTCTGATATACATTCGCGATGCAATGACTTATAAAACAAATCACTCGGGGGCAACTGAGTTTCAGCAAACTTGTCTCTGTTACTAATGTATTTGTATGGATACCTATCTTTTTTCATTATCCGATCTATGTTGGTTGGATAGTATCGACGAGTGCTTGCAAGTTTCAAACCGTTAGATTGCTTACCACAGTGTGTGTGTGTGTGTGAGAGAGAGAGAGAGAGAGAGAAAGAAAAAAAGAAAAAGATAGAGAGACAACGTTGCAGATTAAACTTTCAGTCAGTACACATGAGCCCCACAATCACATTACACAACAAATCACTCGCGTTATCTATTGCTCGAATATAACGGTTTAAAACTGCTTTCCTCCTATAAAAAGATATGACTGTAGATTAAAACATTCATCACAACGGCGACGGCAGTAAATAGTCTTTATTACCACATGAATTATCGTGAAAACATAAAAAGACCCTCTCCTTTCTCTAAACTCAGTTATCACCCTTGTTACCTTGAACATAACAACCCATCCCCCCAGAAAGTAAATACAAATGCAATGTAAAGTTAATGAAAATGCATAGAGCAATGGTCCCTTAGGTGTGTTCCCTAATTCTTGATTCTAATGAAAATATACATAAATATATAATCAGATGGCATTATAAAGTACCTTAGGGGTTTGTATCGGTACTAAAATTTACCTGTAAATAATATATGTACTGTATATAATAATACAAAGGAATGGATGCTCTTCTCATTCCTTTTGCGATCTATTTAAGAACCGAGACTGATATTTCAAGCTACACTTTACCTTGTTTAGCCTTCAGACTCGATATTTTACGTATATGCATTTTCCATCAGATGATAGCCTCAATTTTCGTACTGCAATGAGAGTGTACAAAGCCACGTAGAGCATTGCAATTGTATATTAAGATCGCGATCATGTCCAGTAATAGAGTTGGAAAATAGTGTGGAATAAGAGTACAAGCTAAAATTTGATATGTACCTAAAATGTCGAATTTCTGAGATAAGCATTGGTGCTAAATTTGGCATGCTACGCGAATGTGAAGCTTGAAATTGAAATAGCCGTCTCAGTTATGAAATGTTTCGAAGAAGAAATGAGAGAAATATCAACCCCAGTGACGCAGTATTGTGGGGCACATCATTCTATATGTATCGCACATATCCCAAATATGCTATGTCTCTATTATTGGAAACGTTTCTCTTTTGCTGGTTTCTAGCCTAAGTTGGCATGCCAGTATCGTAGACCGGTAACTAGTAAATCTGCATCTTAGGGTGCAAGGGACATATGTTATGCTCACATTTAATTCCTCATCCACCTGCCTAACATAACATAATCAGAAAAATACAATTTGCAAGTAAGGTTAACAAGGTCCATTTTTTAGCTAGCCATATTAAAACAAAACATCAAAATACTATACACTTGATGAGATAAGTCAAAGGCAGTTCATAGCAATAGAAGTTAATTCAACCCAACTCATATTTATACCTGCATTTTCATATCCGAAGGTCATTTGTGATACCAAGTGATGCTCGCTGTGCAAACACAAACCCTTTCCTTAGGTGATAATTCTAAAAACTAATGTATCCTGAACAGCCTGATGCAATTCAATATCGTTGTCATCCATGTCGTTTCTGATATATTCTACTTGCCTTGAAGGACTCAATTCTAATGATATTGAGACATGGGAACCAGTCTAGAAATGGGAACCAGTCTAGATATGAGAAAAGAATCTAGAGCATGCAGGCGTTTAGCAGGCCAACATTTGATGATAACTGAAGTAAGATTTTTTTATATAAAAAAGCGTTTGAGAGCTTATAACTGAAAGTAAGAACCCCCAGGGACATTGTTTTATTGATAGAATTTCAGTCGCTTGACATGACTAAGTTTGAAAGACTCACTCCTAAAATCAGCACCTGACCCTTTGGTGCGGAATTGAAAACACATATTTCAAACACATGTAGATCCAAAACATACAGCTGGTCATATGGTTTTGTCTACACAAAAGCTGACATCAAGGATGTGTTTATACTGATAAATAGAAGTTTAATTATGAGCGCCAAGAAATTTGAAGTTATTGAACTTGCATAGGTTTACTATGGGAACTGAATTAGGACCGTGATTCCTGAACCCACATGTCTACTGCTATGGGTGGCCAGCTCTACTTCCTAGCAGAGTATTGGTACTTCACTGTCAACCTTCTGCAAGGCAATAAAGGTAGGTGTACATGCCTCACATCAATTTCAAAAACAACACAATCCCAAAACGCATCATTTACCAATATATCCGTATGTGCAGTTATTAAACAACAATGACTGAGACAGTCACATCAAAACCTAAAGTTAAGAAATTAGACAGGGGCCAAGTTACGAAACTATCTCCTGCCACCTTAGTTAGTAGTGGTAGTGTAGAGGAGTACATAGTAGACAGCATACGAAAGAGGGAACCAGACTAATGCAGCTCAGCATAGACATGTTTTCGTGAATGCAGTCGCATCGAATTAATTTGCTAGCACCACCAGAGATACCGGATACTATCGATATAGCCCCGATAATAATTCTGATTGGTGCACCTACGATGGTTGTTGAGGTTACGAGTCCATTTACACCAAGGCTAACAATTGTTGCCGAGGCAAGACCACAAATAGTATCTACGATCAAACAAGATCATTTGTATCTGACTATCAGCGCGGGTCTCTTTGTGATTTCATCTCAGAGCTCTCCTTGAGTCCCTGATTCCACCATTTTCATTGAGCTCAGTCGGATTCTATACTACAAAGATGCTTTTCATTTGACCAGATAAAGCTTTGGTTCGGTTGATGAAAAACAAATATTATTTTGACTTCCGCACCTTTAAGATGTGACGCTTAGATCATTCAAAACCATTTAAATAAAAACTGAAAACAAGTCGATCATTTGCTATGTTTTCCTCTTCAATTGTTTAATATCCTTCTTTGATTAATATTGCCCCGGTTGCTCTCCATGCGGTCACTACACGAGGTGGTGAGTGCAAGTCAGCGATTTGCTCATCCTCATATTGGTTTGATGTAGCATTATTATCATAAATATATTCTTTAGTACACGCAACCGACGCGTCAGAGTCTCTGATTTTTCCATTTTCATTGGGTTCAGCCATATTCTGTACTACAAAGTTGCTTTTCATCCAAACTTTAGTAACTTCGATGTCCATGCTAGAAGTTTTAAGTCTACCAGAGTTATTTTTAAAAAATCACATTGTCAAATGAGTCAATGCCAACAACACGACTAGTAAACTCTGTCAAATTCGCTTTGGTTGCAAACCTGCTGAGATCTACTTTAGCACCGTTTCGTCGTCGGGCTGGGCAACGTCCATAAATGTTAATAGACATTTGTATAACATTAAACGTACTTCAATGTGAAATCAATAAGATCTTACGGAGTTAGTGAACGCTTCAATGCACGCAGCGCTTTAACAACAAAATGTCAACATATAGGACCATCCAGCTGAGTTGAATAAAACATTGGTTGCTTACCGTGCCTGGTTAAATAATTAACAGGTTGAACTGTTGGTGTAAGTTCGTACGAGTCAAAATACAAACTATGTCGTGGTGTCAGCACGTATGCAACCCAATGAGTGCCAGGTCCAGTTGTAAAATCCTGGTTGACAATACCGGAATCAGTTCAGCTGTGCGTGGCACCATCGATACAAATTCATAAAAATAATTGAAAATGCTTGAATGATTTTGCATAAGTGAGTTTTTTTAGGGCAATCCGCGAATCATTTCTGATCGCACATTAGGCGCACTGTAATATACCAGTGGCAACTTTAGTGAGATTTCAAGTGTGCGTCATTCAGTAGCTATAACAGGTGCAGTAAAGGTCACAGTGAATGTTGGTTTTGTTGATCAGATTGCAATTATCGAGGTATCGATCTGGGCCGTATGTACAGCAATATATTACATTGCATCATAGATTTCAGGTAAAGCACTCAGCGTCTAAATCATTTCAGAACAGAAAAAATCATCTTTTTACAACATTTGTCCTCGTAAGCATGATTGATGTATTTAACAAGTTCATGAATCATGTTATGTAGAGCCTTTCAAATTCATTTAAAACATCATGAAACGGTTGATCATCACATACAACCATCCCAATTGTAACCATCGTAAAATCATATTTAACAACAATGTTCGTTTTTCCTGAAACAGCATGATCATTGATCAGTACAAGAAATCAGTTTGGAAGGATATCACCATGCTTAGACTGTTTTGGTCTTGTTTGTGCAGATGCAACTGAATAATAGAGTATGTCTTTATATTTAACACGTGCTGAAAATAAACTCAACCTTAAACACGTAATGGACGGAGAGCGATTACTGGAACATGTGTTCGATGTTGAGCAAAGAAGTTGACGTTCGTAGGGTGATATCCATGGCTGCATCGAAAACTTGCTGGGGACACCATGTAGCCAATACCCTGGTGAAAAACACATTAATAGGTGAAATTACTGTTGGCATGGTACACGGTTTGATATACTAGTTAATTCTGACAACCAACCAAAGCCTGGAGAGACACCAGTGAATCGTGTTAATGCTGCGTGTTACCGACATGACTTTGCATATAAAGCACCAAAAGGATATCCGTGCACGTCTACGCGCCGATGTGGTTCTCATCCATGACTTGAGTACGATTTCGGGACCAGATGGATCATCAAATGATACATGACGGCCAAGATTGTATTTCGAGGCACTGCCTCTCGTGGACAAAAGTCCACTCATTAAAAGCAAATAATATTAATAATATTTATACAAAAAACAAACACAAAACAAGTGACATAAAGAACAGGACATTATCAAAAATATACTATAGTCCGTGTGAGTATTGGATACGTTAAGCCGCTGTGGAAATATTGGCAACTGTGGCGAAGGTCACTCATGAGATTGCTCGAACAAAAAATTCGCGTAGGTGGTAAATTAACCTACCAAAACCAAGAAAACTTTCACGTGGTTGGTTTAATGTCCAAAACTCGTAATGAGGGTTCATCAGGCTGATCTCATATTTCTTCCATATGATCGTGTTCGTGAACGTGGCGCACAAGTGTACGTATACAAGTACGCACTAATCATTATCGATGTTTCCAGCAGATGTAAAGAAGCTGAGTCGTGGATATCAAACGATTCAACTAGTATCGCAGATGAACCTGAACACATTTATAAACGTTCGCCACTAACAATGCCACGATTGTTACAAGTGGATCATAGTCAAGAATTTATTGGATCTGTAGTTGCCCAAACACTGTGTGCGAGTTTGTGTTGGACATGTTCATATACCTCGTGACCAAGCAATTATGGAACGATTAAATCGCACGCTTGCGAAACGGTTATTCGGTTATCAGTACACACAGGAAATATTAATGAGGTAGGAGTGCTGTGCAGTCTCAAATCGCAGAGCAATCTCACAAATAGGTAACACGTCTTCAATAATAGTCATAAAAGCACTAAACAATGAAGTCACAAGTACGATTGGATTAAAACAATTAAATGCGATTCCACAAAAGGCTGTTACATTTTTTTCAGAAAATTATCGCACAGCAGACACCGTTAAAATCACTGGGGAATAAGTCTGTTTGGCACCTGTATACACATGGAGAGTTCGAAGGTGGACAATTTCGTGCAACTGAACCGTTATGGTCCGTCAATTTGTTTACCATATCAGAACGGATTGATACTCAAAGACAACCAATATGTTACCGTTTGGGGCCGTCACCGGGTGGTTCAGAACCACCAAGCCGAGCATTTGTGTGAGAGGAATTGCAAGGTGTTAAGTAAATACGGAACTGCAACCAATATTTGTTTTGATGCACATCAGCATCCCTTTGACGTGTCAGTCATAAGTTAAATTACAACGGCACGACAGCCAAACACTTTGGTGGTGATTACGTCCTGATCCCGGTAAATATCACTTGTTATCGAGAGGAGACAATATCACCTTGGTGAACTGTTAAATACCCATTCGATGTTTCTGTCATCGTATCAAATATGAGAATTCACGTCGGTATCGAAAGTATTCCACGTGCGGGTAACTCGATTTTGTTTTTTTTTAACAACTCATTCCGGACCCTGCATTGTTAGAAAATGTAATTTGTTGATGGCAGTGACACGAAATTTCTCAAACAAATCAGCTCGCAACAACATATCAGTGCTCAGATACAAATCGTGATAGTCAGCGAGATTTGCATTTAAATGCAGACCAATCATTGTTTGCGTTCCCGTAGTTTTTGGCCGAAATAAAGCACGTGACAGCGATGAATAAAACGCATCAATCGGTGGTGAGTCAGATTCGGAAAATTTTCACCAGTCATTCATGTACTTATAAGAATCCACACCTTTTCTCGTGAACATGTCAATATTTGGGGCGCCCTGAGGACAATACCTGCTAGAGATTGGAAAGTTCTTCACCGTTAGTTTGCTCACTAACTTGTCCAAAGACGAATTTAGAAATTAACGAAATAATGAACTGGAATTGACTCAGACTTAACATCATGTATTTTTCCATGTTGTTGGGAACGCGCATATTGATTTAGTGGCCATTATACCCGCTAGGGTTATGAAGCATCAAGGGACTTTTGTTTTGTTTGCCTAAATTCTCAACTGTTGATTATATACATTGTGCGAGGCCACCCTGTTCGCGCCAGTGATGTGACAGTTATCACGGAGTTTGGCATCAGGGGATCTAAAATCATATTCATAGATCGAAAAATGAGTGGCTGCGCTAAAAGCTCACAAATGTTACCACCTATCATAACCATGACTACTGGTGAATAGAGCTGTTGTCAAATCCATTTTGCTGTAACTTCAATCGGTTTGAGAAGCATATCAACTGTGTCTGGTGCGCTCGAGCCACGGGCACGATATTGGTGGGTCACTTTGTCCGTCATGCCTACCTGATGTATAATAAAATCAGAATGGGACATGTCTAGCTACTTGTGTTTTTTTGTCGTTGTTGGACGGCTTCGCATCTTTCACTTCAGCATTGAGACGTTCTAAGTCAGCGCAGATGATAAACGGATCTTTCAAATTTTCTTTGCACTGCAATGAATGTGAAAATGATCTTACTCGGTAACTAAAAATCAGTCTGGATTCACCCATTTTATCAATGTGGGGATAGCGCAAACGGATCAGAATCTTTATCTGAAGTGTACATATTCACAGCGACTCACGGGTTAAATGTTTCTTATTTGCTTAGTGTGACCATTGAAGCCTACACGGGAAATTCGATATCACCAAAATTAAGTTCACCCAGGTGCTGCTGGTATTTTTGAGGCAGGTCAATCTGATCACTAGCCACATATAATGCTGATAAAATTCCCCTTTCAAAACAACTGTTGTCAAAGTTTTTACATTTATCACTGACATGCTGCCGTATGTACTTTGACTTAGACATATCGATTATGAATCCATTCCGATGTCTCGAGAATGGTTTCTATACCTTTATCACTTTCGTTAGTGGTCTCTCTGGTGTCGCTACAGTTCAGGATTGTCCAGTGGAATAACCATATGCGCATTAATTACAACATTTACTTTAAGCTCAGAATAAACAAAGCTTTGTAACACCAATGTGACTCCAGGAATCATATTTGTTAAGAGTTGCCAAGCATCTTTACCTGGCTTGTACGTGCTTGTCATAATTGGCAAGCAATTTTCTAAAACACTACTACGCGTATGAAACTTCAATTCAAGTACTTGTGATTAATGTGCTTTTTCACGAACTTACTCAGCAGCTTCAGTAGCAACAGCAGATGCAATACATTTTGTTCATCTCGAAGACGGTTCTGTTCATCCCAATGATGGTTTTGGTCATCCTCAATACGTCGACGGTGTTTTGTAAACGCATCAAATATCACACGTATGTCAACTTTTCGTGCACCTCTTGGTAGTCTATATTATGCTCACGTTCAAATTGTTTTAGCTGTTGTACAGTTATTTTTCAATTGGCAGTTGGTGGTGAATTAGAAACCGCTGATGGAGCTTGTTGATCCTGTACAACTATGTGTCTCAAGATGTCAGCTTTGCGCATACGACTTGGTATTCTATGATGTTGTGCGATTTGTTTTAGCAGAAGCACGGTAGGCATCCTAATATAAGGGTAAAGCCGTTTCTAATTAAGAAGTCCGTCAATAACTTATTTTAATTTTTTGCTCTATCAGGATCAGAAAATAAAAGTGCTTCAATCATAGCTATTTCATTAATTATGTGTATATTTTGTTAATTATACATCTAAATATGGAATCAGCGGTGTTTGGGCCATTAGAGGTTTTGTTTTCAATCTGTGTTTACTCGTCTGAGGATATTGTTTCGTATATTTAATTTGCATTTTTTGTTAGTTTATTTTATTCATGATATGCTATGGATACTAGTGTTTTGGGCATGCCCTTGTCCAAAATTAAGCTCATTTTCAACTTGACTTGATTCATTGATTGTGTACCACATTTTATGTTATAATTTTACTAGATGACCTATTTTTATCATGTAAACATGTGGAGCCTTCCAGAATTAAATGTTCCATTATTTTAAACAGAGAAAGGAAAATGTTAATTGTGACCTGAGGTCAAGAAGACTATATAATCTTCTTTATCTAGAAATAATTTAATCGTGTTGTAAGATCTGAGCAGAATCAGTTATATTATTGTTGTGTTCAGTATTTATTTATTCAAATTATTTATTTCAAGTTTTCATTCTCTTCAAACAAAAGTTCTGAAAATTGTTTGGGGAAATAGAGACTTGGATTTATAGTGCAATTTAAATAAGGATATATGCTTGGATTGCATTATCGGGATTCAACAAACGACTGTTGGCACATTATTAGGACATATACTATTACAAGCAGATCAAAGTTTCAAGCGGTGGTCTTTTTTGGAATGATCTAAAGTTCATTAAGAACTTTAATCATTAGAACTAGTATTAGATATTTAAGGATTATTTTAGGTTTAATTCACAATACCGTAGGTTCCTTTTACAAATTTTCCTTTGTATTCTAGAGAAATAAATTATGTTTTGAATTATAAAAACCTTGCTGGCTTTTCTCTTTTCCGTTATTTTATTTAAGACCATAGAATCTAGAGAATCATGACGAACTTCTCCAAATGGCTGACAAAGTTGATTACGTTATTTGACTTCGATGCTCATTTAAGAAATGGCCAAGCACCTGGACCAGTACGTAACACTAGCAAATGTGTTTTGCAATATCCATAGTGACATGTTCTACCGCAGAGTTAAAGCTTTCCAAGACTTTGCATTTGTTGCGTCCATACGTATAAACGTTTTATTCAACTAGGAGATCCATATCGCTGGACGGACAACCATCTCCCATTTTTATTAACAAATTGAACATAAGTACCACTTGCCGTTTTTTTTTTTAATCTCTTCCTCCTTACCAATTCGTGCACGGACATTGTGACTAAATGGATAGATAACTTTCCATTATGGGACTTTATCCTAATTCGAAATTTTGAATCTGGCTTTCTCAAATTAAATGTTGTTTTTAGTTTTGAATCAACATAAACGTTTGCGAAAGTATATGTAAATTCATGTACAAAAGCGGATGACATAAATTTCAGCT
Source organism: Sinohyriopsis cumingii (assembly GCA_028554795.2). NCBI lineage: Eukaryota > Metazoa > Mollusca > Bivalvia > Unionida > Unionidae > Sinohyriopsis > Sinohyriopsis cumingii. The sequence continues at coordinate 133,972,329 of CM068826.1, read as the reverse complement.
TATTATCAGTACAAAGTAACTGAAATACCCATCACTGAGTATTACACCAACTCGAGATCGACCAGACTTTGTGCGTTTGTATGCAATAACATCAAAAATTTCGAAAAGCGTTGGTAAATTTCTGCGACAGTTTTTGCTTCGGTGCTTTTAGTAATAGCTTCGGAAAATTAGTTTCGATGCTTGCGTCGCTCCTCTTCTGCGTTGTTATACCATATTGCACAGATATATTGAAGATTGGTGTATTTAGATTCCATTCTTATATTAAAGCCCAAAACATTGATTTAATTAATGAACTCTTGAATATCTTCACCTTCGCAGATAGACCATTCGCTAAAATCATCATTAGATTCAGTTGATTCTGAAGGCTTGAAATATTTAATTGCCACTTTCTTGTTTCATATGATATTGATTATAAAATCGCGTATACTTAACAGTAACGGTCGATGCTTGCAAATTGTATGAATATTGTTCCATAATATTGATTTGCGTTATGACTGATGATAATCCAAAACCGCAGATTTTTCTCTAGATCGAAACAATATTGATAATCTTACAACAACAATTCTGCCTCCAATCAATCCTCTTCTTTTTAAAGTTTGCCTTGTAACTGTGAATGAAAATAGCTCACTGATAAATTAAAAACGGACTACTTGATTGCTCTAATTTTTTATTTCTATGTTTGATTGTCCTTAAATGAGGATTACCTTCAGTAATAGTGGACAATAGTAAGGATTTGTATTGGCAAAATCCATTTTCACTTTATATTTCCCAGATGTTGTTCCTTTCACCAATATTCTTTTCATCAATATTTTAATCATCGTCCCAACCACCTCAACGTTATGTTTTTTTGCATGCTTTTTTGTTTTTCAGTGTTTAGTCATTTGTATTATCATCTATTGAATATGTTCTTTCAATGCAGCCGTGACATATACAATGATCTGCATGTGTTATCTGTCACATCTTCACACACACACACTCTCTCTCTCTCTCTCTCTCTCTCTCTCTCTCTCTCCTAATACATTCATACCTAAAAACTCATTATAATAATTTGCATTTACAATCGACGGATTTTGTTTACATACATCTATAATTGTCATATGATAAGGATGCGAACACTCTACTTAGCTATTATGGGAGATATTTCAGAACAAAACAAGGAGTGAATGAGGCATCTATATTAAGTAGCATTTTCTTGTCTAATGTGTCTTAACGTTTCCAATGTATTATGGAAAGGAAGCCGTAACTAACAGAAATATAAAACATATTATTTTCGTTTAAATTATGTTATCAGGCTTAAGACATCAATGTGGATGAAATTAACGTGCATGATAAACCCTGCTGTACTTGAGTGCATTTCTTCACACATTTCGCGCATATACATCCTTACTGATCAACCTCTTTATTACTTTTTATTTCATGATTTGGTTTGGTTTTGGTGCTTTAAGGAACAACAATACAATAGGTTATTTAGTGCCTTACCAATTGGAGTAAATTATGTTAGCTGAAAGCACAATTATATTTTTATGTTTCGAAAGAAAGGGATCATTTGCAAATGTTAGATACAATATACATTGTCTGCTGAATAGGAATGTGTATGCTTCATTTTCTAAAGAAAACTATACAAAATTAAAAACGAAACACTTTCCACATTAATTAGTAAAGAAAAGGATTGCTAAATAGTAATATCACGTGAAATGCTAGACAATATACGCCAATATGTATGTACAACCTGCAACCGTTTGTATCATTAAACTAGCAGAGATTCTAACTGCAACGCAGAAGACAATGGACCAAAGGCTTCGGTTTTTTTTTTCAAAGAACCTTTTTACAGTGAGACAAATACCTCCAGTCTTCATGCACGTCTACACACCTTTTCAGTCTGATCATCTAATTATTAAGTGCAATATTGTATTCACTTTTTGGCATGCTCATTAAACGCTGGAAAACTGAACTTTCAACCGCATGGCAGCTTTCCAATCGTCTTTGATCACTAGATCATTCGGAATTTATAAAGGGCTGTATGCAGAAAGCGGCATGGCGGCGGTAACACACATTGGTGTGATGTATTATGTATATTTACTTTGATATTGTGTACTTCACGTTTGTCTATGACTGTAGATTGTACTTTAAGATAAGAATTATATTTAAACAACACATTTACATAACTAATTGTTCCCTGTGTTTCTTCCGTGTTTCTACATTATATCTTAAAATAATGATCATTTGTAAACAACGCGTTTACTTGGATTTTGGTTCAAGTTTACTTAAGTCGGGTTCAGAATAGTAAATCCATCTTTCATCGCCTGTGACACTCTCAGTGAAATGACTCTGCCCCTCATTTCATATTTGTCGAGAAAATGTTTGCCGATCTCGTTCTATTCAGTCTTCACGAAAACGGAACCCATTGTGCACAAACCTTCATGAGCTTCAAATCATTCTTCAAATTATTAAAACCAGCTGAGAAAATAATGTCATTGATAATAGAAACATCTCCCACTGTGTACTTGGCATCTTCATCAATTGCCTCCTTTACGGCAACCACTGCGCGCCTACCAATCGCAGACGAAGTGTCACAGAATGCGATATGTTAAAGAGTTGTATCCGCAAACTTATCGCGAGAGTATACTAAAAACAATACGTTTTTTACAGTACGCTCTCTACACTGTAGCAGAATGGTTTTTCTTCTCTCAAAATGTTACGTCATTGTTATTTACCACTGTTACATCACAAGCATATAGGGGGTTTCATGGTTAGTATCTCCCCTTGAAAACACCAGAGGGCATATCGGTGCAGCTCACTTCCGGATAGTTCAATCAATTAAGACGGCAGATGTAGATCAAGAAAATGTGACAGACCGCTCACAATATGTAAGCAGGATCGATATCTTACTATCTTAAAAAGAAATTCTTTCAATATTTGATCAATTATTTGTACATCTTTTTTTCTTCACTAATTTGCGCTGCTCCCAGCTTTCAAATAAATATTATCTGCCCATTTCAGAACTACATTATCTTTCCATTACTACCTTATGCTCTAGTTTGTATATTTTGATTGTGCGAAAGTGTATCGCTGCGAAAAAGTTCTTGCAATTTATCTCGCTTGAAGAATAATGGAGGTTGACTGACAACGAGAAAAAAACTATAACTTCTTAATGTTTTTTTATTATTGATTTAGACTGTTGCTTTTCTATTAATGTTCACTATATATTTCATGAAATAACTTTAGTTTATTTCAAAATGCACAAATGTCAACCACGCGCCAACAGACAGGTGCAAGTACGAGTCTCCTTGATGATTATTTTAATTTTATTTCCTTGAAAGGTTGGAAATTTTAGAGTATACAATTTGGAGAAATATCGATGTTAGACACACTATGCATGTATAGGACATTTGTGGCTATCTGCCTGTCTGTTTGTCGGTATGTCTGTCTCCTTTCAGCTGGTGTATGGGTATGTATATCCTCGAATGAATGTGTGTTTGCATATGTATATTACATAAACATACTTCTCGTTAAAAACGAGTATAAAATGATGCTAAGTTAGAAAGAGTGACTGATAGATAAAGACAACAAATATGAATATTTGTGAGTATCCATTTATTATTGACTTGTAGAGTATGTTCTTACAAGCAGTCTCTTTTTTTAAATCATTCTGTCTGCAATTTAACACTTGGATCAATATTGATTTAAAAGGCGAACCAAAGTAATATGACGGAATCTGTGAAATATTTGGATCTTTAAAACTTACATATTTGATGCAAGGAAAGTTGAACAGAATTAAACTAATTTTAAGAAGGCTGTTCTAGATCGATTTGCTGGTGGCAATCAGAAATGTTGTCTAAAGACCCCAGCAATTTTGAGAGTTATTAGGTGTCAGCATAAGCAAAGAAAAGTCATGCTGAAAGTTACTGCATCTACCGTCTGATACTTGATGTTTCAAAAGTCAAAAAGAAAATGAAAAAAAAACCCAAAAAACAAAACAAAAAAAAAACGTCATTGGGCATGTTAATTAATCTGAATATTGTACGATATTTACACCCAAATATGAATAAATATTCCGTCTGCATTAATTACACTCATTTATCGTTATGATAGCTAATGTAATTATTGCTTTGTTAAGTTCCTCTGAATACATTAAAATACTGTGTTCCATTTTTTTTAAAATAAAAATTCTGGTTTAAAATATTCAGCATTACAAATCAGCTCACGTATCAAATTCGTGTTATAATTTTCTTATCGAACTTGTGTTATAACTTTCTTAACTCGTGTTATAACCGAACTATTAGCCTTGCGGAAGTAACTGAGAAAGAAGGATATATCAACATATTAAAAATGCAGATTGTTGAGATTGTTCTGTTAATGTTATATAACCGAAAATGTGCAATAAATGTTTAAAATCGGAGAGCAGATTGAAATGTTCCAACAAATGTATCTGAAATTATGGATAATGAATCTATATTATCAGGCATGGACAGTGTATTTAAGTTAATTGTTTGATATCATTTAAGTATGGAAAGTAAATATTATTTAATTATCTGATATAATGTAAGTATGGACACTGAATCTAATTATCTAATTTAATGTATATAATTATTCTCCTAGTATGAACAAAAGATGTTTGACATATATAATTGATTCATTGATTTACCATAATGATCTGTAGTACAGCTAAGATACCTTCCTTTGTTGACTTTATGTTTCGCTAACCAAGTGTAGAACGGGGAACTATCCAGAACTGGAATTTTTTTGTGGGCATGCGCATTGGAGCTAAGGGAGGTAATTTTAGGCGCTACGATCAGTAACTCCGTTGCAACCGTTAAACCCCTATACCTACAGGTGTCCGGCGTTCCACACGTGCAGGTTCAGATCATTCTCTATGGAACGTTATTTTCTATATCGATCGCGAATAAATGTATTCTCAGGTTTAAATAAACAAGACGATTTTCCTAAATATTCGGAGCTTTTCTATTACCCTTCGAATATTTCGATCATATACTGTTACGGATTAGGAAGACATCCTCCGAGCTAAAATATAGCATATTTCATTATTTTATTTATACACGAACCGGTGTAGCTGTCTGCGTAACATCATCCAAAGGCGACATTGAGTGTGAACAAATACTAGACAAAAATATATATGAAGAGGGTACTCTTCTTACTCATCTTTAGACAACAAACAACCTGAGTCACGGAATCCTTAATCGATTTTGAGGTATACTTTTCACGACTCTCACACTGTTCCATGTACAAGATAATGAAGCGATTCCGGGTCACCAGTTCTTGTTTATTTAATGTTTTCAACTTTACGTGACACATGTCAATCGCCTCTTCAGTCTCAAGTAGGCAGAAGAAACAAGTATTTAACGTTGCAAGGTGGCATTTGTTTCCATTCAAAACACTTTGAGACAGAGCCACATATTTCAATCCATCCGTAGTCATTTTGTTTATAAGGTACTCTATTGTACCCTTTAGAAACATCATCTTTGATAATATTACATCAATATAACATTGTGGAGTGAAGCACACTGAGCTAATTCACCATTTGCTACTTTACACCGCTTCAGTAACAAGCAGGTGTAATGTCGTCCAGACCCTCATGCATTTTGCTGATCCTGCTCCACACGATTATAATCTGGACCGTTTATTCTAATGCCATCACTGAGAATGATCGCAGGGAAAACATGACGAAATCTCACGGTCGCAATCTGTACCAGTACTTTGGAGATTCTTCCTGTCAAGCAAACATCAAACAATACATAACAGATGCGATCAACACCGTGCTAGCTAGGCAGGATGGAAGTTTTGGGAATTTAGATGAAAAAATCAGTGCATTGTCTGCAAATATTGAAACGTTGGAGAGAAAGATGAATGACACGTTGCAGAGATGTACAATCAATGCAAATAAAGGATCATCGTGCTTTGGTAAGAATTTTACGCATCTGTATTAAGTACATCTTCAATAAAAAGATGAAGACAATTTTTAAAGAAAAAATAAAATTGTATAATGATTTTAGGTTAATGTATTGTGTTTGGGAACGCGAAAATGTGCTTTAATCAATACTTCTGATTATCGCAGAATTGTTAAAAGGAAACGGTACAAACATATATCTTGAGTTTGCTGCAGTTATTCTTGATAATATTTTATTGCATTTATAAACTCTGTTCTTAAGGATATTTAATGATTTTATAGTCTTAGTCGTATTAATAGCGTTATTATTTTTCTGACAAGAAAGGCAAATGCGCTGTAAGATAATGAAGTGCTAGGTTAAAACATTTTTAAGCACAACTATCTCAAGAAACCATTTGGATGGAATAATGGTTCAGTTTCATGGTTTTAGAGCATCACGGAAAGAGACAAAGGTACATTGCTGTATAACTTTCACAAATTAGAGGAAGTAAAAATAGACATACACGTCTTTCAGTTAATTGGAGGGACATATTTTATCACTGTTGTGAAAAACCACTATATTTTAGAAACTTTAATTTTGTTATGGTGTAGTAGTGCTTACTAGTGCCTTAAATAAACAGCTGATGCATGCCACTACTGATGTATACTCAAGAAATGGACATGAAATAGCACAAAGTACAAAAGATTTGCCTATTCAGAGCCGAATTTTTGCAGTTTGGCCATAACTATTTTCTGAAAGTTCAAGTATGATATTTTAAAATATGAAGAAAAAATATATGAAAAATAAGGGAATTGTTTTTAAAACAGTTTACCTCTACAGTTCAGAAAATTACAGATCTAACAATCGTCTGAGAAACTGATATCATGTGTAAGTTCTAGTGATGCACCTGAAACCAAAAACATACTAAAAACAATTAGAAGTATTTCATATTGCTCCTAGGAAATATATATACACCCATTATAAAATAACAAGGATAACATTTAGGGGTATGCCAAAGAACATATTTTGTTTAAAGTTTGAACATTTTACAATGTACGAAACTCAACAGACAAACCAGTATTTTATTTACAGGATCGAATGAAACATTTTGAGTCAATAATTGGCCTCTCAGTCTTTGTTTGTGATGGACGAATAACTTGGGTTTGAGATATTTTAGCAACATAATCTGAACAAAAATCATTCTCAGAATAATTTCTTGTCAATGGTCAATAACGCTCCTATGTTTGATTGACTTATTTTGATTAGGAATTTAAGATATCTGCATTAATATTGAAATAATTAATTAGTTTGTATCGCTCTATATTTGTCCCTAGCTTTTGATAAAAGAAATGAACAGAAATGTCTAAGTTCTCAAGCTGTATATAAAATGATTGAAGGAAAAAAACTTTCTTTTGGTCGGAAACATAACTTTGCGAATATAGCGATCGTTGATGAAGAGTTCTTACATGTAAGCCTCCAAAAAAAATAGCAGCGTTGCACAAGAATAAAATCCTGCCATACTGATCTGTGTGCCACTTTCTGTTAGATTGATTCTTATTCATGGGGCTGTACACGATTTTGTAAAATGTAAATTCACACCACCTCGTCGCACCTGGACTATTTAGTAAGCTGAACAAAAGGCAGCTTATGGTTTTGTGTCTAAGTAATTTTAACACTAGCGACACACGTAACGATTGAGTGATGATGAAAGTCTGTTTTGCTTGATATTGATTATTATACGAAATGGGGAGAGTATGACAATAATGAAAGGAGGAATGTACCCCAAACAACTCATGCAAAATCATGGGGAAAATATTTTTATGTCAGCAAGTGTAGCATATATGTCCACTAGATTTAAGATACTTTAATATTTTATGGTGTATTATTGTTTATTAGTTCACTTTCACAAATGAGTTGTTGCCGAACCCTATTAACCGGTTAAATTAAATGTATTACAGGTATTTAGTTAAGAAATTTGCTAACCGTTTCAGCTCTATTTATTACAATGATTCAACATTTATGGCAAAGTGCAAACAGCGAAATAAAAAAGTGAGTTGTCTTTAATGACTGATAAATGGTCTTTACAGGCAATGCCACGTGTCCCTCTGGATATGTCTATTATGAGCGAGACAAATTTTGCTTCAAGTTCCACAACGAATGTAAATCCTGGTCTGAGGCCAGGACAGTCTGTCAGCAAGAAGGTGGAGACTTGATCAGTATGAAGGCAGAGAACTTTGACTTCTTCAAAGATGTGTCACGATCGAAAGCCGGTAAAGTGTCAGCATCAGCAGCTTTATTCTTATTTACTACTGCTACGATTACTACGACTACTACTATGTAGTAGTAGTTGTAGTAGTAGTGGTAGTTTGTTATAGATGCTTAAGGAAATGTTTTGTGATAACATTATTGAAATCAAGGATATGTATTGCATTTAATGGCACGTCAGCACAAGTACATTCATCAGATCAAAAGCCATGTCTCAGAAATGCAAAGTCAGATATTTAAAAATAAATTATAAAGTCATAAGAGATACACTGACTGTCGATGTTATAACGTGTTTTTATGTTACTAGTGATATCGAAATGCTTGTAATTTTGGCGGTAAGAACATAATAACTTCCTTTAAGATTAGTTGCATCACCCACAGATAGATATATGAATATATATATTTCCTTTTGTGTAAAGTGAGTTGCAAATATGTGTTGGGATAAATGAGAGTGTAATATCCACTACATATCTGCAATAAGTTTTTTCTAAGATATATTCTGCTAACTTTCGGTATTAGGAGCAAACTGCCTTGACGTTTGGGTTGGTGCATCGGACATTTCATCAGAGGGACAGTGGTACTGGTTGAATGGTGAAAGGGTTACCTCTGCTTTCTGGATCCCAGGTGAACCCAACAGTTGGGTAGGAAACGAGAATTGCGGCTCGATATTGGCTAATTATCAGTACAACTTAAATGATAACATCTGCAGTTACAGCAATAGCTTTATTTGCCAGAGAGTTTGAAGCACGTAAGGCATTTTATTTAACTCTTATTTAAAATACTAAAAAATGAACAAGAATAAAGAGTGAATAAACCATACATATATTTAACAAAATCATTAGATAAAAGAAACTTTACTTTCATACTTGACATATTTTACGTGGTGGAAAGGGAATAAACCTACATATCACTAGTCCAGGTAAGTTACATGTGTTTGGAAAGTTTTGCTCACCGTTTCAGACTATTTCTTAAGTGAAAAACCTTCTCACACATAGAATCAGTGTAAACGTTCTTTAGTACGCTCATGCCATCTAACGACATACAACAGTGTCGTGTCAGTCCCATTAATTCTTTGCTCAGTGGTCATATATATATGTTTGTGAGAGAAGACAAAATGCAATTTTAAAATGCTACTGTGAAATAGTGATGGCCACACAGTGCTCGTATCTAACGAAAAATTAGAGATATATGCATTTATGGTTTAAAGTAACGGGCAAGGGTATTGATTCCTATTGGAAGCATTGAAGTAAATGCATGTACTAAAATAAACCAAAAACTATTATAAAGATGTAAATAATGGAATGTTTATTAGCAATGATCTCAACTCCGTAACATCGTTCTTTGTGGATGTTCTGTAACAAAATCTGGGAAGATATCGATCTTTTAGAAATGTGCAGAATCTCGTCATGCAAGTTTCCCAATCTCCATTTAAGGTGTGCCATACTTTACAATACATTATTTCTTATTAAATAGCTTGGATGTTTTGGAAAAAACAAAACTTCGAATATCATGTTCCAATTTTTAATTGTCCTTAATCAATTGTTTGTCCGTTAAGGTAACACAGTGGTGGGCAGTTGGTAAAATATTTCCAGATTCTCTAAACTTGTTTACCATTTAATATCTGTAAAATAAAAGATTTTACATTTTTGGCTCCAATTCTTTCTGAACGCATCCTCATAGGTCATATGCATAGATTTTTGGTGCAGCCAGAAGTTTTCCGAAATCATATGGTTTTAAACATCGAATAACGATATATGGCATATATTGAAATCGCATGTTCCATTCTTGTTTGCTGGTAACTGATTAAATTAAGTTCATTTTATTCTGGTTATCAATTTGCAGTCTTTGCTAGCCAAGGTTCCGATATTTCAACCTATATACACCGTGTCGGATTGATCAGATATTTCAGTGCTTCTGGTCTATGGAATTTATCGGATGCGGTGGCAGGCCACATCATCCAATGAAAATCAAGTTGTTAAAATTTTAACCCTGTTCCTACATTACCGAAGTATAGGGAGGATACCACTGAAGTGGGCTCATAAGTAAATGATTTTCCAGTGTTTGCACAAACACATCCTTTCCCTGAAATAAACTTGTAATGTTATGTTCAGGTATGTGGCCAGACCTTCGATGTTAAATTTACAACGAATCCTTTTGAAGTCAATTGCCTGCGCCATTTTTGGCTGATGTACAATGCATCGCTGTTATAAGTTATTGGTTAGTTAGCATTACCTACTAAGAGAGGCGACTTGTGAAATTCAATAGATGTCGCCAGGGCAACGAACTGAAATATCGGATTGATCCTCCAAAGTGTAAATAAGTAAATACATCAGAACCTTGGCTAGTCAAATGTCATTTTTCCTGCATCAGACAGAGCACCCTTGTACGAGTTAAACATTATATTTGTGCTGTTCCCGGTAGGCTGAGTATTACTCATAATAAATAAATAAATAATCAGAAATGAATTTGTCCCTCTTGAGTTTAAATATAATAACACTTTACCAATATGTACGAGTTCAGTCACAAATTAATTCAAACATTTGAAGAAAATAAATCGGCCATTCTTAAGACATTTTCAATGCTCTTTTATTAAGCAATATCCATTGTAATTAAAAAAATAATTCTAGTGTGCATAACGCAAGCAAGGAAATTGTACATGTAATTTACTTTTGAGGAATTTCGATTGAAAATCATGTAATGGCAACATACTCCCCCAGTTTCCTGAGTTGGATGCTCCACCTCTGAATGACGCCGCTTGGGGTCCACCACGCGTTACAATATCATAGCCTCACCGCGGTTTCACGAGTGTAAAGTACACACCGGTGATTTAAGAATAAAGTCATTGGGTATAGAAGGATTTGAACTATATCAGTTCTCGAAATCGAAACCGCTTATTACGATACTATCCATCAAGGCAGGATGTGCAGACATAATGGTGACATCGATCTTTCTCCTCTTTCGAGCGCTCATCAGATAAGTTCATCCCTGAAAACTAAATCTTTAAAAAAAAGAATATGAAACAGACAAATATTCTAACATTTCGCTATTAGGATGGATTGATATGCCATTGTTCAATATTTGCGTGTTGCAAACGACGTGATAATCATTATGCTTTCTATGTAGAATACTAGCAATTTACATTACGCTTATACAACGACTTCGTTGCGGATATAACATACAGAATCAATTATTCATGATGCAAAAAAAGGAATCAATGAATTGTTTCAGAATAATAGAGCAGCTTTAAACCTTCGCTAAATCAAGAGGAAAAGTCCTTTTTGCCATTGGATGCCACATGATAAAACATTATATGAAGCTTTATCTGTTGTTCTATTGGCTGATTCTGTAATTTCTCTTCAGAAGAGTAAACAAAAAACACTGCTCTGAAGCTAAAAAAGATAACGAAGTAGAAGCAGGAAGATTATATTTTAATATTGCATGAACTATGAATAAATGCATTAGAGACTTGTTTGATGGGTGCTTGGGATGGAAAAACCATTGGGTGCAAGAGATTCCGAGTAAGTGATATGGTTTAAGTGTTCGGATTTGAAATACGATGAAAGGCACATGACTGTGACGAGATTTGTCTTTGTTCGTAATAAAGAAGTACATTACTTGAGTAATGATATACTTTATTTTTTCTTTGTTTATAAAACAGCTCAAAATATAATTACGCACTGGTAGCAAGCCACTGCATTACACAATTTCCGTGCGCCACACTTGTTTCAGGACATTCAGATGAGAAATGGCGCTCTCATTTCAATCTACTGAGATTTGATGTGCTACTTTATATCATGCATTACGAAATATCTTGTTTAATGGAGCATTGGCATTACGAATCCAAAAGAGGTGCTTGAAAATATTACGATATGCAATACTTTTCTTTGGAATTTCCCTTTCAGTCTCAACATTGAAGCGAGTTCAAGAGCCGGCATCCATGATGCGCAAGACAGGATTGTGACAGTGTATATGGGTTTCTTTTTCTTGATGATGATTAATTTGGAGAAAACTCCTAAATACTGGAAATTTGTAATAAAAGTATATTACAGAATTTACTTGTCAATTTTATTGTTTAAATTCAGCTTGAAGAAAAGTTGAAGACATAAATTAATTGCAGTTCATTTAGCACAATTGTTACATATGTTTGATATATAAAACTGGACAACCCGTCTGAGCGAATGGTTTCTCATTTAAACCGCGTCGTAAACACACTTACCGAGATAGCAGCATCACCTGATACATACTGATTGATGCCAACATAAACAGTCCTGTCTTTACCTTTACAATAACATATGACTCCATAGATCAAATGTCGGGATTTGCTTTTCATTTAGAAATCTAATATTATTGAAAACTACGTTATCAGTTGTATCGGGTTAGACCATCATTCCAGTTTTATCAGGGTACACCATCATTCCAGTTTTATTCCAGTTTCGTCTGGTTAGACCATCAATGCAGTTTTATCGGGTTAGACCATTATTCCAGTTTTATTCCAGTTTCATCGGGTTAGACAATCATTCAAGTCGTATCGAGTTAGACCATCATTCTAGTTTTATCAGGGTAGACAATCATTCCTGTTTTATTCCAGTTTTATCGGGTTAGACCATCAATGCAGTTTTATCGGGTTAGACCATTATTCCAGTTTTATCGGGTTAGAATATCATTCCAGTTTTATCAGGGTACACCATCATTCCAGTTTTATTCCAGTTTCGTCGGGTTAGACCATCATTCCAGTTTTATCAGGGTAGACCATCATTCCAGTTTTATTCCAGTTTCATCGCGTTAGACAATCATTCGAGTTGTATCGAGTTAGACCATCATTCTAGTTTTATCAGGGTAGACCATCATTCCTGTTTTATTCCAGTTTTATCGGGTTAGACCATCAATGCAGTTTTATCGGGTTAGACCATTATTCCAGTTTTATCGGGTTAGAATATCATTCCAGTTTTATCGGGTTACACCATCGATGCAGTTTTATCGGGTTAGAATATCATTCCAGTTTTATCGGGTTAGGCCATCAATGCAGTTTTATCGGGTTAGACCATCGTTCCAGTTTTATCGGGTTAGATCACCATTCCAATTTTATCACTGAAACTTTCAATAACATTTATTAAGCTCCGTTGGACCTTTACTGTACAACCGCAATTATTTAAAGAGTGTGATTATTGGTTTACACGCTGATATATAGTTTTTATATAAATGAAGCTCATTTTTAGTATTGGAGAATTTCAAGCGTCGTTAAAAGTAGTTTTTTAAAATTATATTTTGACTCTTTGTCTCAACGTGGTTGTTTTGTAATCATATTAGGCGCCTTGTCTCTAGTAAGATTAATCGAAACTATTGTTCTGATTTAATTTAGCTAATATTCTGAAGGAGAAGAAAATATTATTAAATTAATATTTCGAAGTAGAAGTCCCTATCAGTTTCAATATATCTGAAAAGAACATTTTCTGTGTTATGATAGGCTGTGCTAAACATGCTTACAAATGATTGTTAATTGTCTTCAGTAAGACGAAAATATTCCCAGTCAGTAAGGGTACAATTTTCAATATTATTTTTCTCACTAGCCAGATAAATTTGATGATTATTAACATTCACTGTTTAGACAATACTACCTTCATTTCTCACATGAACAATGTATAGGCAAATGAGTTGACAAATCGAGAAACCTACCTCAAAAGTTAGTGTTATAACTAAATAGTTCAGAAGAACATTCAACTATACCGCCATCTGAGATGAGTTTTGCATTTACTGACCATTTTATCAATTAGCCTTCCATTCATAATCTGAATATTACAATGTCTGCATACATGTATTCGGCATAAGCCAAAAATTGTTATACGCTTTATTGTCTTCTGTGTGACTCAGCACAGAAAACGTATCTGCACCATAATCAACGTTGCATCAAAACGCCAATCAAGTGTATCCTCATGGATAACATCTTCACAATTTGTCATTCTAGTATTAAAATCTCCCGATAAGAAAAGATAACAAAATTTAGGTTTTGACTTTTGATTGTAAATAATTATTCACTTAATATTTCAATTCATTCTTTATTACTATTTTTATATGTTGGAGAATATTCTAGGGAAATGTACATAAATACAATGATTGTATCGTTACAGTACTAAAAGTTGATGACATAAATAGCAGAACTATACAATCATTAAACGTATAAAATACTCTTTTTGCAAAATCTCTCATTACAACAAAGTTGCAAACAAAAATGTTATTCCTTCCGAATCCCTACCTTCACCCACATTTTTGCAAACAAAACAATGCGACAAAATCATCAAAAAAATATATATTTTATAAATTTTATTAGATATCTTACCTTTATCAGCTATCTTATACAATTTATTATATATCTTTTAACTTTGAATTTCGGGCTGAATCTCGTTATCAAAAAGTCGCTGAGAGCAGACGAATCCATTCATGAAAAATAAATAATATTAATACAAACAAACAATTGACATAGAAATCAGGACATTATGAAAAATATACTACAGTCTTCGTGGGTATTAGAGAGCTGAAGCCGACTTTAAAACTTTGGAAAGTACGACAACGGTCACACATCATATTGCTCAAACATGGTTGACCAAGCGAGTGGCAAATTGACCTACCAGTACCAAGAAAATTTCACGTGGTTGGTTTGATGCCACAACACGCAATGAGGTTCATCAGGCTGATCCCTTTTCTCTTGCACATGATTGCGTCCGTGATTTTGGCGCACAAGTGCGCCTATAAAGTACTAACTAACCATTGACAGTGTTGCCAGGAGATACAAAGAAGCTGAGACGTTGACATAAAAAGATTCTGCATGTATTGCAGATACACCCGAATACATTAATGAACGTTCACCACTAAGAATTCCACGATTGTTGCAAGTTGATCCTGGTAAAGAATTTATTGGAGCTGTGGGTACCTTTTTGTCCAAACCCCGTGTTTGATTTCTTGTTGAGCATTTTAATATACCTCGTGACCAAGCTATTGTGGAACGATTTAATCGCATGCTTGCGGAACGGTTATTCGGTCATCAGTAGCGCAGGAAGTTTTAATGAGGTATCAGAGTGCAATGCAATCACGATATATTTTGTATACTGTTACGTGTTTTGGCTCTCATAACAGTAACAAGAAAAGAGTGAAACAACAAGCTTTGTAAACTTTAACAAATAATTTATTTCCCTGGAAATAAAATGTAAGAAAAGGAACTTACGGTTTTAAGAATCAAATCCAAAGATAATCCAAGAATAATCCAAGAATTAAAAATTAGGGGTCCTAGTAATAAAATGTGCCAATGAATTTGAGTTTGAGTCCCGGCGAAAATCTACAATGGAAGGCGATGACGTAAAATGTAGTCATTATAGCACTGAAGTGTAAACTGTTCTTTGTTATATAGCACAGGAAATAATATTCCGCTTTTTGAATTCCGAATAAAATTTCAATAAACGTCTTTTTGGAATTTTGTATGAGCACTTAAATATTCTCCAGCGAAAATAATTAATTTCTTAGAATGCAAATAATTTGAAGAAAAATTAAAATATAACTCCAACTGGTCACAACAGAAAAAAAACACTTTAATATCTAAATGTTTAAAAGCCCAACTGAGATTAATTCTCAAAACACCGATATTAAACAAGACCATTGCGCAAAACTGATGCCCGTATGTGGGTCACGTGATCACTTTCCAGCACATGATATACGCTTTACATCAGGTACTCCCAACAGAGCCTCGATTCCACCCTATAAATATACATTAATAATGAATACAGAAAGAAGTTGTTTACTCAAACGGTTACTATTTCTGTATCAAAGTCAGGAACTAGGTCAATATAAAGATACAAGGTTATTTTATTAGGTGTTTCCGAAAAACAAACGGTCAGGTCAAACTACTTTCTGGAAAATGTTAAATTCCTGTCAACAAAATTACATTACTATAACATGTAATGAAATAATAAAAAAATAACAAACAAACAATTAAATTAAATCAAATATAAATTAAAACGAAACTACATAACACTTCTCCACATAAAAAAAGAGTTATATGATAAAGCTTTCTTTTTACTATATATTAATTATACATGAGGTTAAAAACAAATAGGAACTCTTATGAAAGATACACAGTGTACATGAAATAATACATTTCTATACACGGGAAAGAGCATCTGCTTTTAAATTACCTTTTCTCTTGATGCGCTTGATGTCAATATCATATTCATGTAACAACTAACTCCACCTTTGTAATCTTTGATTTTTATTTTTCATCTTGCAGAAAGAAAGGGGGTTGTACTCACTAAACACAATAATCGAAGAAGGAGCTGAACTAATGTAAACTTTAAAATGTTATAATGCCAATATCAAAGTTTAACATTCCTTCTCGATTGTTGAGTAATTTCTTTGGTGCATATTTACTTTCTTAGAAAAATAACACATTGAATGACCAACATCGATTTCGTCTGCTTGAATCAAAACTGCTCCATTCCCGACATAATTTGCAGCAGCAGACAGTTTAAATGATTGGCTGAAATTTGGAGCTATAAGAACTGGCGGAACAGTTTTTAACTTATCAATAGCCTCTTGACAATTTCAGTCCAAAGAAACTTGTTTTTCTTACTCAATACATTTGTCAAGGGTTTACAAATTATAGAAATATTGGAACAAAATTTCAGATAGTATTCAACCATATCTAAAACTCGCATCAGTTGCTTTTTACTAACAGGCACAGGGAATTCAGAGATACCCTTGACCTTAGAATATATAGGTTTAACTTGTCCGTGTCCCACGATATGTCCTAGAAAAGTTACACTAGCGCGGCATACCTCAATTTTGGATCAATCAATTGTTAAGCTTGCATCTGTGAGCCTGTCTAAGAATTTCCCAATTGTTGCTAAATGTTCCTTCCAGGTGTCGTTGTAGATGACGACATCATCGATATAAGCATCACACTTATCTTACCAGAGGTTACCATATTCATTAGACGCTTAATAGTACTTGGCTACCCGTTCATCCCAAACGACATTACTTTATATTGGTAAAGTTCATCTGGAGTCACACATATTGAAACTTCCTTTGCACTTTCCGTTAGTGAAATTTGCCAAATTCGTTTCAGAAGGTCAAATTTGGTGACATATTTACCATTTCCGATCTATCAATACAGTCATCGATTCTTTGTAATGTAAATTAATCTGTTTTTATCACGCTGTTAACCTTCCTATAATCAGTGCACATACGGAATTTTTTTTATCTTGTTTCGGAACAAGTCATCATGGTGAACTCCAATCATTTTAACTGGGCTCTATAAAATCATTCTCCAGCAAATACTGATTTTTTTCCCCAAGTATTCCTGTTTGAAAGGGTTCATCCTGTAAGGATGATATTTCACAGGTTTAGAATTTATAATTTCAATGTCATGGAAGATTTTGTTTGTTCTTGTAGGAACATCTGGAAATAATTGCTCTTATTCAAATAATAACTGTTTAGATTCGATTCTTTCTTGATGATGCAAATGTGAAAGTTTCTGGTCCAGATCTTTCATAATTTCTGAATTCCAAAGAGTTGTCGTTCAAATATCAGCAGAATCCAATGATATTTCTTCACTTAAACCTTGACTTCGTGGCACAAGTACAACTAAATTAAACGAATATTTAACCTGGCTATCCCTTTCAATATTCTTGTTTTATATGTCTATGCGGCAAAGTTATTTTTGTTTTCGCCTCCCAGAAGTATTATTATGTAATTTAAATCATTTGCTTTCCTGTCAACTGTGTAGGGATAATTGGCCCGAAGAGGATTTGGTGGTAAGGGGAAGAGACCCAGAACTCTATCACCAGGTTGAAACCTTCTTTCTTTTGAGTTTTCATCAAATCTTAACTTCATTTTTGATTGAGTAGAGTGCAGATTTGCTCTTGCAACCTCATAAGCCTTTGTCAACATATACTTACAAATGGAAACATAATCAAGAAGATTAGTTTCAGTATCTTCATTAGAAAGAAGTTTCTCTCTCAACTAGTTCAATGATCCACGCACAGTGTGTCTAAAAACCATTTCAACGGGACTGAAGCCCAAATATTCTTGAACTAATTCCCTATAGCAAACAATAGTAAATGAATGCCTTGATCCTAATCTTAACCTGTATCAAACAATATGATCGAATCATATTTTTCAAAGTCAATGAAACTTTTCTAATCACATTGCAAAATTAAATCCAATTGACTTTTTTAACTGAATTTTCCGGCACGTCAATTGAGCTATATTGATATTGATAATATCTGGTTCACCTATATTACGCAAGGTACAAAAGGGCAAAAGGCCCTGTTATGTCTCTACTGTATTAAATAATCATAACCGATTTCTAACCAGTAAGCATGTCCTTTCAGAGCCAAACGTAAAGTGTGCATTTTATTCAGTGTCGGAGAAAAGCTCTCTCTCTGTCTCTCTTTCTCTCTCTCTCTCTCTCTCTCTCTCTCTCT
The DNA here is from genome assembly GCA_028554795.2 of Sinohyriopsis cumingii. NCBI lineage: Eukaryota > Metazoa > Mollusca > Bivalvia > Unionida > Unionidae > Sinohyriopsis > Sinohyriopsis cumingii. The sequence goes on along the minus strand of CM068826.1, from coordinate 133,953,710 downwards.
CTCTCTCTCTCTGTCTCTCTCTCTCTTTCTATGGTAAAGTGAATTCCCGGTTTTGTAAATAACAACAACAAAACAAACCAAATCAGAATTGTTTTTAATCATGGAAAGCATATTACTTGAAGGCATTCATGCATGTACAACAAACTAAATAAAAGATTACACAAAGAAACTGTAAATAATATATCTTATTTGTTTGTTTTAAACTTTTAAAATGTAGTCCCATTTCTAGGACTATGGTCTTATCCACATCATTCTCAGTCTGTTTGACGCGTCCTGACCACCCGGTTTAAAAAACAAAAGCCATCTATTATTCATAGATGTCATGCTGCAGTTTTCAGATACTTTAAGATATTTGACACTATGTGACATGACATATGCTAATATGTCTTTAAACCTAATATATAAATACATATTTACATAAACCCTTTTAACACTATGATGTTCATTTTATCGACCCGCTTTTAACATACATGCTTACGCAGGTCATATAGATAAAGACTAACTCTTAAATGATTTTTGTTTGGTTCATTTATGTAAGCAACAACTCACAATATTTCCCCTTCCAAAATATATTTTTGTTTAATATTGTTGCACGACAATGTCTATTAATACTTTTGAATGAGACTGTTGTTTGATATTGTTGAATGATATTGTGCCAGGGAAACATCCACAAAGGTCATGTGTTTTCTGTCTTTTTCTGTCTCATAAACGGTCTGAAATCTTCAATATTTCCTTTTTTGTTTCATCTCACCTTAATAATAAAATGCTTACAGTAAATCTCGAGGTTTGCCAAATGTATGGATATTTTGCATAATATTGATTTTCTTTGTGACTGCTGATACACAGATGGACAATCCAAAAGTGCATATTTTTCTTTTGATCGAAACAATATTGATATTCCTTAAACAACAATCCTGCCTCAAATGCATTCCTTTCTGTTTGCATTTTCCCTTGTAACTTTAAATGAAGACTGCTAACTGATAAATCAAAACGGAATACCTGAGCATGAAATTGCTCTACTTTGTTATTTCCATATTTTGTTTTCGTGAAATCTGGGTTGCCTTTAGTAATTGTGGACAATAGTAACGATTTGTTTTGGCAAAATCCATGTTCACTCTAGATATCATGGATGTTACTCTTTTAACCATACTTTTTTTAATCAATCTTTTTATCTTCATTCCCACCCCTCTCCTTTGTTTTGTTTTGTTTTTTTTGTTTTTTTCATTTTGTTGTTTTAACAATTTGTATTGCAATCTATTAAATATGTTCTGTTAATGCAGCTGGTGATCTGCATCTGTTATTTCACTCAGACTTACACACACACACACACACACACACTCTCTCTCTCTCTCTCTCTCTCTCTCTCTCTTTCTTAATACAGTCGTCACTAAAACGTCATTATAAAAGTTTGCATTTAAAATCAATGAGTTTAGTTGAAACACATCTATAAGTGTCATATGATATCCATGCGAACTCATTACTTCAGCTATTGTAGGAGAGATTTCAGAACAAAACAAGGAGAGAACGAGTCATCTATACGAAGTAGGATTTTCTTGTCTAATGTTTCTGAACTTTGCCAGTTTATTAAAGAAAGGAAACCATTTCTAATATAAATATGAAAAATATTATTGTCGTTTACAGATAATAATAACAATAATATTTAACGCTTTCTATTAAATTATGTTACGAGGCTTAAGAAATCAATGTGGACGAAATTAACTCTGCATGATAGACCCTGTTGTACTTTAATGCATTTCTTCACACATTTTTACACATAATCGTCCATACTGAAAAACCGTTTTATTATCGCTTGTATAAGATCGTTTGTATAAGGGTTTGGTTTCGTTCTGTTTCATTTTGGTGGTTTACGGCACATCAACACAAATAGGTTATTTAGTGTCTTGGCAATTGGATTAAATTTATGTTAGGTAACAGTAAAATTGTGTTTATAAACCTTTTATTTACTGATGCGTCTTCAGTTCAAATTGTAACAAAAATAACTTTTAAAAATACGGTTTTTACTGTACTGTAATGACGCGGTGTTCCAAAGAAAGGGATCGTTTACAAATGTTGGATACAACGTACATCGTGTCTGCTGAATAGGAAATGTGTATGCTTTTGTTTCTAACATAAACAATGAAAATTAAAAAGATAACTGTTTTTACATAAGTTAGTAACCAAAAGGGTTGTTAAGTCGTAATAGCACGTGAAATGCATGCTAGACAATATATGCCAATATGTACGTGCATCCTGCACATGTTTGTATCATTAAAATATTAGAGCTTCTAAATGCTAAGCAGAGAACCACGGTTCGACTCTTAAAAGAGGCCTCTTTTCTTTCTTCAATGAGCTTTTCTACAGTGAGACAAACACCTCCAGTCTCTATGCACTTTTTTTTAACATTTTCAGTATGATCATCTAATTATTAAGTGCAATTTTATATTAATTTGTTGGCATTTTGATTATGCAATGGAAAACTGCACAGTCAACCGCAGAACGGGAATGTTTGGAGTTTAATGAGGGCTGTAAGGAGAATGCGAACTGATGCGGTGACATTCATTGGTGTATATTGTGACGTATGTTTAGTTTGTGTACTTGACTTTTGTCCATGACTGTAGATTGTACGTAAACATAAGAATTATTGGTAAACAATATATTTACATACCTAATTTTTACCCATGTTTCATTATTATATTTCAAGATAATGATCATTTGTATACAACGTGTTTATTTGGATTTTAGTTCCAATTCACCTGAGTCGTGTTCAGAAAAATAAATCGGTCTTTCATCGCCTGTGAAACTCTCAGAGAAATCATTCTGCCTAGTATTTTCATATTTGTCGAGTAGATGTTTGTCGAATTCATCCATATCTCTTTTTGGTCAGTCATCACAAGAAAACGGAACCCATTGTGCACAAACATTCATGAGCTTCAAATGATTCTTCAATATATTAAAACCAGCTGAAAAAATGAATGTCCGTGATAACAGAAACGTCTTACACTGTGTACTCGGCATCTTTATCGATTGGCTCCATTACAGCAGCCACTGCGCCCTCACCAATCGCAGACGATGTGTTCCAGCATGTGATATGTTAGAGAGTTGTATCTGCAAACGTATCGCGAGAGTACACTAAAACAATACGTATTTTACAGTATGTTCTCCACACTGTAGCAGAATGATTTTTCTTCTCTCAAACGTTACGTCATTGTTATTTACCTATGTCACATCACAAATATATACCCATATATATCGATCGCGAATAAAAAGAACGCATGCAAAATCATGCCGGAAATATCTTTATATCAGTACATGTAATTTTTTATTATGTTGTATTGCTTACCAGTTCAACCTCTGTAAATGAGTTTAACCGGTTTTGGTTCTCGAGATGTATTACGGGTATCCGTCTAAGAAATTTGCTTTGCATATTTTAGTACAATGATTCAACATTTATGGCAAAGTGGAAACAATGAAATAAAAAGATGAGTTTCATTTAATAAATTATAAACGTTCTTTGAAGGCAACGTCACGTGTCCCTCTGGATACGTATATTATGAACGAGACGAATTTTGGTTCAAGTACCAGAACGAATATAAATCCTAGTCTAAAGCCAGGACAGTCTGCCAGCAAGAAGGTGGAGACTTGATCAGTTTGAAGGCAGATAAATTTAACTTCCTCAAAAACGTGTCAAAATCGAAGGCTGGTAAAATGTCAGCATCATCATCTTTGTTTTATTCTACTAAAATTACTAATACTACGACTACCACTAGTACTAACAGTAATAAGTAGTAGTAGTAGTAGTGGTAGTTTGTTTTAGATGCAGCAGGAAATGTTAGATGAGAACATTATTGAAAGCAGGAGCATATATATATATATATATATATATATATATATATATATATATATATATATATATATATATATATAAGGATAAATATGTATAATATTTAACGGCACGTCGTCACAGTTACATTCAGCTGACAATAGCTATGTTCTATAATGTAAAGTCATATATTGGGAAAATAAACTATAAAGTCACAAAGGGTCCACAGACGATCGTCATCATAAAGCTTGTTTACGTTTCAAGTGATATCTAAGTGCTTGTAATTTTGGCGGTATGAACAGAATAACATTGTCTTAGAGAAGTTGCGTCACATATAGATAAATGAATAGATATATTTCTTACATTGTAATGCGAACAGTAAACAGGTGTTGGGATAATGAGAGTGTAATGTCCACCACATAGCTGCAATATTGTTTACGTTTCAAGTGATATCTAAGTGCTTGTAATTTTGGCGGTATGAACAGAATAACATTCTCTTAGAGAAGTTGCGTCACATATAGATAGATGAATAGATATATTTCTTACATTGTAATGCAAACAGTCAACAGGTGTTGGGATAATGAGAGTGTAATGTCCACCACATAGCTGCAATATTGTTTTGTTTAAAACTATTCTGCTAACTTTCTGTATCATCTTGAAGTTTAGGTAACTGCCATAACGTCTGAGTTGCTGCAAAGGACATTTCATCACATGGACATTGGTACTTGTTGAATGGTGAAAGGGTTTCCTCTCTTTTCTTGACCACAAGTGAATCCAATAATTCGGGCGGAAATGAGCATTGCGGCGATTTACTTGCAGCCCTATCAGTACAACTTGAATGATCATAACTGCAGTAACAACGGAAGTTTTATTTGCCAGAGAGTTTAAAGCAAGCAAAGCCTTTTATTTAACGATTATTTAGTATACTAAAAAATAAACAAGAATCACGAATTAAATCAACCACATTTTTTTATATACAAAATCATTAGAGAAAACGAACTTTGTTTTCATGCATGACATATTGCACGTGGTGGCAATGGAACAAACCTACATATCAGTAGTCCAGATACGTTACAGGTGCTTGGATGTTTTTGTTCACCGTTTCAGACGTATTTCTAAAGAGAAAAACCTTCTCAAATATAGAATCAGTGTACACGTTCTTTAGTACACCCATGTCATCTAGCGACAAGCATTAGTGTCGCGTGAATCCCATTAATTCTTTGCTCAACGCTCATATATATCTTTGTAAGACAAGACAAAATGCAATTTTAAAATATTACTGTGAAAATGTGATGGCTACACTGTGTTCGTATTTTAGGAACAACTCAAGATTTAGGCACTTATAGTTTAAAGAGACGGATGAGGATATTGATTCCTTTTTGAAGTGGTGAAGTAACTGTATGTACCAAAAACTACTATACAGATGTAAATAATGCAACGTTTATTAGCAATAATCTCAACTTCGTAACATCGTCCTCTGTTGATGTTCTTTAACAAAATCTGGGAAGATACCGATCTTTTAGAAATATGCAGAATCTCGTCAAGCAAGTTTCCCAATCAGCATTCGAGGTGTTAACACACGTTACAATGCATTTGTTCTTATTAAATATCTTGGATTTTATTGGAACAACCAAAACATTGACTATCTCGTACCAATTTCTGCGGTATTTTGTAATTTTCCTCCATCCCTTTTGTGTAAGTTTTTGGTGACATAATGGTGGAGAGTTGGTAAAATATTTCCAGATTATCTAAACCTGTTTACTATTTAATATCCATATAAAAAACGCTTTTTAAAGTTGGTTTTACTTCTTTTTGCACTCATGTTTATAGTGATAGGCAAAAATCTTTGATCCAGCCAGAACTTCCAGAAATCATTTGGTTTTAAACATCGAATAAACGACATATATTATATGTTGGATTCACATGCTTCTCTGCTGATAATTGATTAAATTGAGTTCACTATATTCTGGCTATCAAAGTGCAGTCTTTGTTAGCTAATCTTCTGATATGATAACTTATCTACACCTTGGAAGAGCGATCCGATATTTCAGTGATTCGGGTCTGTAAATTTCACGGTACGCAATAACAAACCAATGTATCGAATCAAAATCATGTTGTTCAAATGTGAATACTGTTACTCCATCATCGAGGCAAGGGGGAGAACACAACTGGAATGGACTCATAAATAAGCGATTTTCCAATGTCGGACAATGTTAGCATAAATACATCCTTTCCCTCAAATACAGTTGTAATATCTTCTTCTAGCATGTGGTCAGACCTTCAATATTGAACTCACAAAGTGTCTTTTTGAAGTCAATTGCCTGCGCCATTTTTGGCCGATGTAGAATGCATCGCTGTTACACGCTATCGGTTACTTGGCATTACATAATAAAAGAGGCAACTCGTGAAATTCAATAGATGTCGCTAGACTGATATATCGGATCGATCCGCCAATGTATATATAGGTTGACATATAGGAACTTTGGCAAGCGAAGATGTAAATTTTCCCCGCATCATACAAGATAACCTGTCCGGAAGAATCATGATTTGTGTGCAGTTCCAGGTAGGACGAATATTACTCACAACAAATCGATAAACATTATGAACAGAAATTAATTTGCCCCTATAGAGTTTAAATATACTATCTTCTCACCAATATGTACGAAATGAGTCACAAATTAGTTCAGCCATTTGCAGAAAACAAAGAAGCGATTGGTAAAAAATTTTCAATGCTATTTTATTAAGTGGTGTAGACATCGAGATTTCTCCTCTTGCCAGTGCTCAGCAGATAAGTTCATCGCTGGAAACTGAATCTTTCAAACATATAAGCTAGACAAATATGCTAACATTTCACTATCAGGGTAAATAGAGATCTCATTCAATGTTTGCGTGCTGCGAATGAAATGCTCAACAATATGTTTTATATGTTAAATACTCTTTTTTAATTATCGCTTGCACAATGATTTCAGTGCGGATGTAACACACAGAACCAATCCTTCATGATGCGAAAATATATAGTCCATGAATTGTTTTCATAATAATAGAGCAGCTGTAAACCTTTATTGAAACTAGAATAAGTTGTTAGTGGATGTCACATGACAAAAAATATATAAAGTTTTAACAGTTGTTATATTGGCTGATAAAACTAATCTACTGTAATTTTCTCTACAGAAGAGTAAACACAAAACACTGTTCTGAACCACTGGGAATGGGTAGATCAAACACTGTGTGTGTGTGTGTGTGTGTGTGTGTGTGTGTGTGTGTGTATGTGTGTGTGAGTGAGTGTGTAATTAGCCTTGAATAGATAACGAATTACAAGTAGGGAGATGCCATTTTGACATGGCTGAACTCCTAGAAAAGCCTTTGAAACTTGTTTGATGGGTGGTAACGAAAGTGTTAGCATGGGTGCACGAGACTCAGAGTAATTGAGCTGGTTTAAGTACTTAAATCCTGAAGTACGATGAGTGGTATATGACTGTGCCGAGATATGTCTTTGTTCTTACTTAAATTAGTACATTACATGAGCAATGACATACTTTGTTTATTTTAATTAAACAGCTACAATTATAATTACGCCCAGGTAGCACGTCACTGCATCACACAATTTCCGTGCGCCACACAGGTTTCAAGACAATCAGATGGGAAATGGAGCTCTCGTTTCAATCTACTGAGATTTTATGTGCTACCTTTATACCACGCATTACGAAACTTCTTTTACGAAGTGTTGGAAGGACGGATCCCAAAGGAGGTGATATTAAACATTACGATATGCAAATAATTTTCTTTGGAATTTTCCGTTGTCTCAACACTGAAGCGAGTTCATGCGTCTGCATCCAGAGTGCGTAAAACAGGATTGTCACAGTGAATATGGATCTCTTCGGCTTGAAGATGATTATTTTGGAGAAAACTTCCAATACTTGAATTTTTTCATCTCTTTTGGTTCGAGATAAAACCGTCTTGAACAATTTCCTTCACGATTTTATCACGTGCAGATATCATGATCAGTCCGCACTCGTAAAAATCCAGCTAGTGAAAAAGTAAAAATGTTTCAAAGGTACCCTACATTTTGGTATTTTTATTCTGTCCATGTTTTAAAAAACGAAATTTCCTATACTTAGACTTATCTGGAAATTGATTTGCCTTTCTCTGGATCTAATTCGAAGACAATTTGACAAGATACATTAATTGTAGTTCATCTAATAAAACGTTTAAAAACTTTTGATTTGTAAAACTATACAGTCTGTCTGAGCGAATGGTTTCACATTTACAACGTGTCGTAAACACACTAATCTAGATACCAGCATTACCTGATGTGTATCAGCATAAAACAGTTATGTATTTATATATTAAAAGAAAACATCTAGATCAAATTTAGGGATTTATGTTTCATTTCGAAATTAAATCCAGTACAAACTAAGAATGGAACCTTAAAGTTATTGTCCATGGACTGTATAAAATATTTGCTTCTGAAACCTTATGGTTGGGACAGATTTTAACCCTGAACCCATAACTATTTACACAAATACGTTACTGACGATTGTAGACGTCTACGGTCTTTTTAAAAAATATCATCGGTGGTCAAGGATTCCCTGGGAACATTTTCTCAGCCTTAGTAAGGTAGGCAAACATTAGTCAACAAACTAGGCATCATATCAGCTTATATAAAACATCTTAAGACCTTAACATGTGATCTCACCAATTCTACACGATACCGGATATAATTAATCAGATCTTTTATAAAATTTATAATTTACGTTAAACTTTTAAGAATTCTTATCAACTGCATATTATATATTGTATAATGAATATGATGCCAAGTGCCGTTTCATCTTATAAACAAATAAAATCTACTACAAGTTTATAACGTATTTTTTATAATCTATAATATATCGGACAGAGTTTATAATATATAAAACGTTAAGGATATTGGAATTAACTATGTTTAATATATCTTTTTAAAATATTTTATAGAGTTGAGCGAATTCATTGTGATCTTTATTTGACACCATCTAAAATATAATATATCTTATAAACTGTATTAGATGTTTTATAAACTGTATTAGATATGATAGATATTATAATGCTTTATTCAATAATTAAGGCAACCGGTCAGTAATACAAAATACAATACAAGCAAATATTGTATGCGCAATAGTGTATACCAAATTATATGTGGCGTTCCAATTGAGTATATATACATATTTTCCGATAAATAATCATTGGCAAAATGTTCATATATTGGCACGTTACATGCCTAATTGGTTTGAAGCTATCGTAGATTCAGAATCGTGCAATTGTTATTCTGCTATACTCTTACATATGCTTTGTCTGGCTACGACCGTACATGTGAAGCAGAACCTTAGATTAAACATCCAAAGACCGCACACATTTATGATATTACTATAATTTACCTGTTTAAGATAGTACATACTGTTTTATTGGCTTGCTAAAATGGAGAGCTGTAATAAAATGTTTTAGAACATTTTGCCGGAATAAATGTACTTTCGACATGCAGGAATTTAATTACTTTCCAATATGAAACAATTTTCAAATAATTTGTTCAAGGGCATCTATCCGCTTTCAGATGTTAGAAGGTATTCACGTCAACTTGGATATATAAATATAAACAATATAACAAGTGAGCAAAGAGCGATGAAGAAATATAGACATAGAAAAGCGTAAAATGTGATATATATATATATATATATATATATATATATATATATATATATATATATATATATATATATATATATATATATATATATATATTGAATCGAGTTGTGAAGTGTTGTTTTTATTTAATGGCTTGAATATTAGTGCACTGCTCAAAAAGGATCTTTAGTTCCTCTTCTCAAAGTACACCCCATGTATCTCTACGCAATGTTGTGTTTGATTATCCAGTTGTTAAATGCCACTTGCATTCACGTTCTGGTACGTTGTTACACTTTTAACCACATAGTGGTCGTCTGCTCTTTTGCGAATCTGTTGATAACGGGATTCAACTTAAAACTCATTTGGAGCTAAGCTAGGGATGTGCTGAAGATGTAGCAGCAAAGTTTTAATATTGAACTTTTTCAATAGAAGGATACCTCGAATACCAATGCTTGGATGGGTCTTTGGTCAGTGTTCCAAAGCATTTGACAATATTTTGTTGGTACAGAATTGTCCAGTGATACTAGGATAATCATGAACAGATTTCACGACAAAACTCTCTTGACATTCATACTGTGTCCAGCCATTTCTAGCTTCTGTTTGCTTTCTCCGATCGCATGTGACAATTGCATCCAAAGGTATTTGATAATTCTTTTCTTATGTGTCGAGTAGTTGCTTGGCGGTTTCATGCGGGATTCACCTTGATTGATTCAAAATGATATTTCGATATGTTAAAAGCAGCAGACGTGAGAAAATACATTCCACGGTGTATCAAGCATCTTCATCAATTGCCCCTACATCGAATCCACTTCTCGCACACGAATCACATATAACAGTATTTCAGAACATGGATAATTTTCCACGAATCGTTGATCATATGTAAAATGATTAAAAAACCTAAACAGTTCAGTCTTTTTTGAAAAGAACTAAGATGGTAAATATATATATAATCCTCCCACCTTCGTCCATTGCAGACACTTTATATCGATTTCTTTACCCTAAAACGTAGGCATGCTAGAGGAAATTACCAGGAAATCATTAACCATCTTTCTACAGTTTCAAAGAATATGAGTTTCGGTTACTTTGGTTACTCAATATTTAGTCGGTCAAATAAACAAAAACTGTAAATTGCAACAGTTGCAAAATAGAGGCGAAATTGAAAAGTCGGTGAAATACTGAGTTAAACAATTGAAAAAACTAGTAAATGTTATACATATCCATACTGTGTATTTAACGTTTGGTCTATTACCGTCGGTTGCAATGAGCTCTAAATAGGTTGTTGACATGTTTTAATCTCAGTGTTAATAATACACCGGTTTACAAGTTTAAGGTAACTTCCCATTGGATTATTCAGTCAGTAGGTTCTGTTGAGACGTAGGGATGTATTGATAATTATGCCATTAGAGGTATTTCTAAATAGATTAAGTAAGAACATATTAGTGCGTATAGCCGTATAGTGTACATACGCACGAAGAAGTGGACAATTAATTCATTCCTAGTATCCTATGTTCGTATTTAAAAATCAGTATGCATATGTATTTAATGCTGTGATTAGATCTAACTTGAGAGGACAAATTAGCTTGAGTTAATCGCTGCAATTACAAAGTGCTATTTGACTTTAGGACTAAATTACTAATTTGGTGTTATTGTGAATTCATTTAGAGACATTGTGGATTATAATACGTCATTATGATACATCCAATATGTTAGCACATCAACATTATTGCATGCTAATGATACATCAGCACATTCAAGCTACAGCGAATTCATTCGGAATACTCTTTAAAGGACTTGTGATTTTAAGAACTATTAGGTATTTAATTCAGATTACCATAAGTTATTTTCAAATTTTCACTATGTATTTTAGGGTATTAAATTATTTATTAAATTTTACAAAACTTGTATAGTTTGCAAATTTAAAATAAATACACTGTGCATTAAGAGTTAACGAAAATGAATATCGTTTCAACAAATGCACACATAGAAACTAGACAAAAAGAACAGACGTCTAATTTGTCACTAATGAGAACAATCATGATGCTGCTATGATCTTAAAATCTATCACTTATAAAGAACGAGAATTTAATAAATGTGTATCGGTGCCATGGGGTTTCATATGCATATATATGCAGCAAAATGATCTACTTAAACAATACATTAATAAGCACAAATTTTTCCATACAAAAGTGTTAAATCACTCATCCAGAGTAACGTATTCAGGCATATGCAGTTGATTTACAACTTTGATCCATCCTAATACAAATTACAGATCTGATTTGGTGTCTATAACTTAAATTATTTTTGTTCAATGATGAGTCAGTCAAAATATAAAACCATCATTCCTAAACCAGCAGCAGGGGGGGCGCGAATCGGACATTTTGTCCAATCGTTATTTTGCTTAATTAATACTTTCTGCACTCAACGATCTAGTGTCGTCAGCGCCTGGTAAAAAAAAAACGACGTCGTCGTCGTTGTCATCGTCGAGGGGCCAAATCGACAATTGTCCGGACGTCATTTGGTTTAATTAATACCTTCTGCGCGCCGATCCCCAGCGTCGTCAGCGTCCGGTAAGCACAGCGACGACCGCGTCGATGTCATCGCCCCCCCTGCTGCTAAGAAGTTATTTACAATGAAAATTATTTACAACTAACCGAATATTTGGTCAAGTCCGATACGATATCGTGTCCGAGGATCATGTAAATTTATCGTTACAAATCCATGTGGGGTCGACTGAGCATGACTAAAAAAGTTTCGAAAAACATTAAAGACCATGTCACCGCCGCACCATGTCTGCCAAATATTTCGTAGCGTGTGTGTATCAACGCCGTTGAATACAGCAAGAATATTACAGTTGTCTCTAATTACTTTTGGAATCTGAGTGTATCGTTGAGTGACATATATCACGTCAGTGTTTTTATGCCTGCCTCTGGAAAATATCCTAGCTGGGTTTTTTTGATTGTCTAACATTACATCATCGTACACGACTAGATTGTTAACGTCGCCATCAATATCATCAATACCCGGTGCATCATTGATATCCGTAATAAACTCAATAACATTTTTTTTAGCGATCGCTGATACATTCTCGTTGAAATCTTTCAACACCTCGTAGCATCGTTGATCATCTACGCTAGGAGCAACCAAATACAACTTATCCCACTTCATCCATCTCATTATTAAATTGAGTAACAATTGCGTCTTGCCGGATCCAGATGGTCCGATGATAATCATCCGGATCGAGTTTGGTAACGCTGCAACATGCTTAACTGGTTCTCTTGTTTTAGTCGCCGAAAAATCAATTATATTCATATCTCTATACATAAATTATGGATCTATATTGTGTGAAGTGTAGAGTGCGTACTGGCACAAATGATATGACAACCGCTACAACAAGAAATAACAGATCGGCGCTTACTGGCAAGTGTGCACAATGCGGTACAAAGAAATTTAGATTTATTTCTATTAGACCCGGAGATGTTTTAAAAAAAAGCGAGGAGGTGACATCGCAGCCAAATTGGCAAAACTCCCCGGAACGCCGTGGGCAAAGTATCCAGGAGAAAAGCACCTCCCAGGATATAGCTACTGTGGCCCCGGAACACGATTAGATATTAGACTCGATGATCAAAATCAGCCCAAACCCGGTGAGTATCCAATAAACGCTATCGATAAGGCGTGTCATGCTCATGATGTTGCTTACAAAAGTAGCGATCTGCAACAGCGTCATATCGCGGATGTAAAATTAATTCACGCATTAAATGCTATTCCTGATAAATCCGTCAAAGAAAAATTGGCCTCATGGTTGGTAAAATCGGCTATGAAAGGTAAATTAATGATTGGAAGCGGAGCTTCTGGCGCTGGTAATTGAAAACGATAGTGTTTATAATAACAACATGGAATCCATCTATTATTCTCCGAGAGGATACTGGAAGGGGAAGGCCGCAATTGGTAAGCTTGCAAGCGCTGCAAAGGTAACAAAGACCACTGCGGCTAATTGGTTATCCAAACAGGCTATATGGCAAATCTATCTACCACCGCCTAAACAAATCAACTTCTCGCGCTTTGATGTCAGCGTACCTAATGAAGTTCATCAGGCTGATATACTATTTTTGCCGCATGACAACGGTTACAAATACGCGCTAACCGTAGTTGATGTTGCGAGTCGATACAAACAAGCGGAGCCGTTAAAAACAAAGTCGGCAACTGAAGTAGCCGCTGCGTTTGAAAGAATTTATCGAAGAGGCCCTCTGCGCTGGCCAAATCTATTACAAGTTGATCCCGGTAGTGAATTTCGCGGCGCTGTTTTATCAACGCTGAAACATCATAGCGTCGCGGTACGACGAGGTCATACTGCGCTACATCGTGATCAGGCAATTGTTGAACGATTCAATCGGACTCTCGCTGAACGGTTATTTGGATATCAATACGCGAAGGAATTCATCCAAGTAAAACGATCTCGTGAATGGGTTAAAAGGTTGCCAGGCGTAATTGCAGCGTTAAATAACGAGATTACCCGAGCAATCAACATGAAGCCCAGCGACGCGATTAAATACGAGTATATACCCGGAAAATCAAAAATAAATAGCGTTTTCAAGCCGATTCTTGGCGATGTCACCGTGAGATATCTGTATGAACCAGGAGAGCTTGAAGGCGGTAAAAAAAGAGCTACTGATCCTATTTGGAGTGTTACCACACATAACATATCAACGATAACACGATCAACTGGTAGACCACCGATCTATAGACTGGATTCAACTGCTCCTCAGCGCGGATTTACACGCGAGCAACTACAAGTGATACCTAACGATACTCAATTACCCTCACGTGGTCTTAACTAGCGCCGTTGCGTCTATTGCACTCAAGACAGGTCAACCTCACATTGTTTTTGACATGACCGAGACTGTTATCGATCCTATCCACGGTAAATTGGCGAGTGTCTTTATCCGAATAACGCCAACTCATTATACAATTGCAACTCGCGCAGTGATTATTCTGTTGTTGTCGTAGCGAGATTATTAATTCGGCATCAATATCAAAACGCCGCTGTTTTTTTTTATCCTGTTGGCGGTAACCCGAGAGTTTTCTATCAATGACGCTTGCATCGATGGTGACTTTGTCGCCGGCTTCGTCAGTGACTCCGTCACCGGCTCCGTCAATAACAATTCTTCGAAGCTGATTTATCCTTCGTACTCTGGACACTGCAAGATAGACTAGATTCGACCATTCGATGCGATTATCAACTATCCAAACAATTGTGTCCGTGATGGTTAGTCCCTGCGAGGAATGTATTGTTGTTGCGTATCCTAGCGTCCACGGGGATTTATCAGCACGTAGCGCGTCCTCGACGACACCGATATCAACGAGCACGATATCATTCAGCACGAGAATTTGTTTTTTTGTCCCCGACGCTGTCGGGGCTGGAATTTCAACTTCAATGTTCTGCCGCCGTGTGTCCGCGGGTCTATAACATAACGGCACTGGACGCGTTGGAAACTTTTCCTTATGCAACGTAAACAACTTCCGCTGAAGTGTGTCTCTGACTATCTTTCTACTCGCTACAATCAAATCGTTTGGTCTCCATGTTTCCCAGAATTCATTTAACGGCGTTTCCGGAATCACCTCGCGGATTATTTCACACTGAACTCTATCCGGCTGTAATCTGATTAGTTTTTTAACCTCGCGCAGTTGTTCATCAAGTGCTCGGTAATCAGTATCGGTTTCTTCATAATAGTCCACAAACCCCTTTAACCAATCATGTGGACCCTCGCCGACAAATGGTGGTGGTTGACCATGGTCGCCACACATGATTACCGCTGTATTCGCGAGCAGCAACCAATCAAGAAACATTTGTAAAACATCTAACGAAACAGTACATATCTCATCCCAAATGATAACCCCAGGAATAAATTTTTCCCCCATTCGATCAGGAGTCCACTCACCGCCGCTGTATCGAAAAAAGCTGTGATAAGTAACGGCGTCAACATTTCGTTGTTTTATTTCTCGCGCTAGTCTATGGGTCGGTGTAAGCACGATCATACTTGCCCGCGTTCGAAATAATTCAATTGCCCGAGTCGTCTTTCCCGACCCGCCACAGCCGCTTAAATAAACTGTTTTGTGTCTACAAATTGGATCAGAACACGATGGTGCATTAGACCATTCTGACAATTTATCACCGCGTAAGTAGTTGTTCTCAACGGTGACATCTGCTGACGGGGAATAATCGCGTCGTATTTCATTTTTAATTCTCCATGTACCCCAACTCTCGTCCGGACTAGTAAACTCGGCTACGTTTTCCTTATACGTTACGTCAATATAAAATGAATCAACGGCTACTCTAACCGCGGTGTTGGGAAATCTATTTATCATCGAGAATAAATTGATAGCGGCATAACCCAGCATAGACGCCCTCAAATGTGGATACGCCGGGCTGTCTCCATCGCAGTAGGTAACAACTGTACCCAACCTCGTTCCATTGGACAAGAAAGCTGTTTCGCAGTTCACGTATCTATTTTTTGCCACTGCGTCCTTGATTACGAAATCATATTCTGCGTCATCTATAATCAGCCGTGAGCAATATCGTTTGTAGTCGTAGTTTTTTCCACCTTGTGTGAACTTACCGATTATTCTTCTACCGAGATCTTTTGCCTCGTGGTTTCGTTGGTTAAATATCCTCCTGGACCATTCGACGATATATTCCTCGTCGGCATCGATGTGTTTTCTGGATTCGTCAATTATGCTATCTAGACGCTCTGGTTCTGGTAACCAGACTTCAGTCTGCGCCCGGTATGATATAATCGCGTCACTGACAATCAACGAAACTAGCATGCTACAATCAATCATATACCGTAGCAGCGCTATTGGCAGCCACTTCTTTTCAGCCATGTGTCTACCGATCCAAATATAGCAACAGCGATGGAGCCCTGCCGCGAATTCAAATGATACTATGCGAGCGAATCCGGTTAAATCAAAATCAGGCAGTGGTCCATTAATAGCAACACGAGTCATTTCATGACTGGGGTGTCCAAATCGTTTGAAATACTCAGCGGCGGATCCATACCCGAGAAAACTCGCTGGATAACAGGCAACCATATCAACGGAAATCATAGCGTCGCGGTTGTATTCAGTGTTCCATAGTCCACCGTGATAATACTCCAAACAACTGGATTGTACATCCGGTAGAAATTCCTTGCGCGTTGGGCTCCACGCATTTTTCCTCGCTGCAACATGAGCCACAACCGATGGAATCGTAAAACAATTTGTTAGCAGTTGTTCATCATGCTCCTCAAATTCTATGGCGGTTTTTTTCATCCTGCTGTGAAATGCTTCAGTGCGGTATAATTCACCGTTTGGTCTTACAAACTGATCAAAAGTATCAGCGCTGCGAAGTAACCACACTGATACAGGGTCGTTTTTACACAAGTAGGCAATAGCATCAAATAGTTTCCTCTCCGCGAGAAAACCGTTCTCTTCCAGGAATCCCCCCGGGATATACTTTACTGTTCTATCCCGTGGAAATATTGTGATCGCGGGCGTCCATGCGTGTTCGTTATGATCAATAATTTTGATTGGGGCTCCCTTCGATTTGTACTTCGATTCGTATAATACTTCACCGGTTATCGTTGTAACGGTTATTGGAAATCTCAGCGATGTTTCTAATCTCGCTATGTCGCTGATGGTTGCTCCACGCTCGCGCACTGTCTCCTCCCACTGGTTGATTTTGCTACGTCGTAAATCAGTCAATTTGTTTCCTCGACATGCATTTGTAAAATGCTCTATTACTCGTTCTGCTACACAATTTATCCCCGTTGACTGTTTCATTGGTTTCAGTTTTCCGATATCAGGTTTCTTATTTAACGGGTATATTCCATAAACAACTGCTGTTTCAGGATACGCTCGTTCATAGTATGGTCTGTCAATTCCGGTTAACAGCCCCGGCTTGGAGTCGGGGCTAACAATGACTGTTTTCTTATCGCTGAGAACTGGTTCAAATTTATCACGTATGATCCAATCACCTGATTCCACCCGGACAATGAATTTTACTCTGAAGAAATACCTTTTACCGTCAAGTTGTGATATTATCGTTGCTGCGCGTTTGTCGTTCATGGTAGCATCAACAACACCATCAATTCGAAATGTTGACCAACTATGAGATGCACCATCACGCTTGAATTCATCGATACAATCGCGTATTTTACTCAACAGGGTTCTATCGTTTATTAACGCTTTTGGTGCGTCCTTGAGGACTCTATCAAGATTGAACTTAATATTTTTCCAGGGCTTAATTGCTGCTAATCTCTCGAACTCATCCATATAATTAAAACAAGTATTTAAATGAAAGAATATAGTATAATGAATCACTGCAAATGGTTGATGATTGGGTCGACAACCCCGTGCAATAAATCATGTAGAGGTGAATTCTGCGGGTATCATTTACAAAGCGTTCGTAATGGTTCTCTTGGCCCCCTCCCGTGCTTGGTTTGTCACGTCGGTGTAAGAGGAAAATCGCAGTTGTGTATCAATTGTGGCGGAAAGCGATACAGGGAACTAAAACGCTATTATGACAAGCGAATTAAAAACGCCGTCATTGACCCCACCGCAGACTTCGTCATCAAAACCCCCCAGGACTACGTTGAAAGATTTATAATTAAACCAAATAATAAATTAGACAAGTAGTATTATTATACAAATGGACCGAGAATTTCAGCCGCATCCCCTGCTCGTCAATTACGAGGCGTCTCGCGACGGCATTGTTAGAAATCGTAGACTGAAGAAGCCGGTTGGATGGAAAAATAATCACGGATACTTGATGTTTGGTGCCGGAAAGAAGAAGTATTATGTTCATAGGGTGGTATTTGAAGCATTTAACGGATTAATCGAGAATGGGCTTGTTATTGATCATATTAATAATAATAAGACTGATAATTCTCTTACAAACTTGCAAGCCATCTCTCAGAGTGAAAATAGTAAAAAAGGCCAAACTGGTAAATGCTCAAAAAAAGCAAAAAGCGTAAAATCATTTGATACAACAACTCACGAGGAAAAAATATTTCAGTCGATGAATGAGGCAGGAAAATATTTCGATATTTGTAGAGCCTCAATACAATTTGTTGCAGAACGAGTATATCAAACAGCGATCTCAAAAAAGACCGGGCATAGAATTCGATTTTCATATATAACAGAAATTAGCGAGTGACGAAGTCACCATGACAGTGTGAAACGTTATTGTCTGCTCCGGAAGAAAACAAAGTATGAACACCTCGGAATTGATACACGGGGTTTTCATTTTTTTTTATTTAAAAACAAGATGTTTTATAAGAATAATGAATATCGAAGACATCAATAATATATTAGCCGAGATTTCAAAATTAAAAAATCAAGGAATTGAATTATCTGATGGTCTCGACAGTGAAAAAATATTATCCGATTATGAGATTATTAACGAACAGTCGAAACGGGGACGTTTTACCCTGGCCCGCGAGTATTTTTTTATAAAACGATTACAACATACGATCAATGAAAACTTGTACCACAATGACGCAAATGCATTCATTGGACTATTTACCGCCGTTGAAATAATACGAAAAAAATTTGGACGTGTTTATGAACGACGCCGGGAGATTTCTAGTAAGATCAAAAACATTAGAAGGATTATAGACGGAGCCTCCGGCGAGAAATTAGAAATTGCTTCGCAATTGCAATAATGGTAGGCGAATCACTCACTACTCGGCTAGCCAGAGAGCGGCTAGCGGCGCTTAAAAAGTTCATACCGTTACGAGACAGGGTCCGAGAACAACTTCAAACGCGGCAGCAACTACAAACCGATTTTACTGTTGGAAGCGAACAACTGTTTGCCCCGGTAACTAAAGCGACTAAGGATGTTACAGCTGCAACAGAACGAGCAATATACGGGGATATTCCTAAGGAGGGCGAACGGAAAGAGGCGCCTCTTCTTCCTGTACTTGAAAAGATAGCAGCAGAGACAGAACAAACACAGCAACGGATAAAACAACTTTCCAGTGATATAAAAACCCAACGAGAGTATGAACGATTAGCGGATATTGATGATTCTGAACAGGGTGATGTTGGTGAACTTCAAAAAATTTCCACTCAAAAAGGAGTCCCCTTTATAGATAAACTCACTGAAGGGGCTATAGCACAAATAAAACGACCTCAATTACTGAAAATCGACGATTATAGGGTTTTTGGTAATTTTGCCGCTCAAAGCTATCATTCAAGAAAAGACTTTTTAAAAGACGAGTATAAAAACAGTAATATAAAACGAGATGACTGGGTTAATTGGTTGTATAAAACGAATAAAGGGGTTGATCGCTTGGATACAAAAGAATTGAGATATAAAGAATTTAAAAAAGGAATTGATGATTATGATATACAACAACAAGAACAGCGAAAAGAAAAACGTCAAAAAAAAGCTGGTTCTAAAAAAACAAGCGGAGAGGGGTATCCAAGTGGTAGTGGTCTAGTTGAAAACGCTTGTCCTAACAGTGTTCTCAGTGATATATCACGGCTAGAGGTATTAATTGGAGGAAAACGAGCCGGAAATAACTCTACGGAAATAATCAATGAGGCCGCTGATATT
Organism: Sinohyriopsis cumingii; assembly: GCA_028554795.2. Classification (NCBI taxonomy): domain Eukaryota; kingdom Metazoa; phylum Mollusca; class Bivalvia; order Unionida; family Unionidae; genus Sinohyriopsis; species Sinohyriopsis cumingii. The sequence goes on along the minus strand of CM068826.1, from coordinate 133,933,641 downwards.
TGCAAGCGGTTATTTGCAGGCGGTATTATGGACATTAATGCATATCGAACGCTCATAGACGAACTCGTGGATGATTAATTGGAAAACTGGTGTTTTTAATAAGGATGATCATACACTACAACCATGATAAACCAGTACTCGTCTACGTGGTAAACTCGCGATTGCCTGTTTACCGCGCGTACTATGGAGATGGTCTCGGTAGCACCATTGCGGGGTTATTTACAAGAATGGCTCCAAAAGTAGCGCCGTTAGCCAAACAATTAGGAATGAAGGCTATTGATGTTATTCGTGATAAGGGTATTAGTGCCATTGGAGATGTTGCCGGAAGGGCGTTTTCTGCCGCGCGAGACAAACTAATGTCGTTGGTGAAATCCAGGAGAAAAAAACAGAAACCACCGGTAATGCCATCAACGACAGTGATGCCTGCAAATGTCAGTAAAGTAATAAATAACGCCGTGGAAGAAAAACTAGAGTCGTTGGCGACGACTCCGTCGTTGGCGACTTCGCCATCCGCCGATGCGGCAACCAACGCGCTCATGAACGCGATAGCGGGAAGTGGTTTAAATTCAAAGAATTTACGACGAAAAAATCGCAATTGAAAACATCAACATGATAAATAATAGAATGTTTGCGCGTACCGCTGATCCCGCGTTTGATATGGATGCCCCAGTGCGCAGGGATGATTCTGTCCGTGATTATCAATATTATTCTTATTATGCAACGCAACCGAATCTACGATCGCGAATTGAACTTCAAGTCCAAGATACCAGTAGATACTTTCTGCCATGTGAAGCGTTTATCGAAATTGAGGGGGAACTCGTGACAAATGCTGCCGATAATGCACCATACGACAACAACCCAGCTATCCGAGTTGGTTTTGTCAACAACGGTGTAATGGCGTTATTTGAGAGCGCAAAATATCTCATTGACGGGCGAGAAATTGAATCAATAGAACGCGATGTTGATGTTGCAACGACGATAATCGGGCTAGCGAGATACTCAGATGATTATACAAGGTCGGCTGGTCCGTCTATGATGTTTGCGAAGGATACTACCGATAACGCTGAACACAATCAGTTTTCTAGGGTAAAGGCAACACATGCCACCGCGGTTGATCCAGCACCGGCCGGGTATGTAAGACCAGCTGGGGATTTTGATGTCATAAATGTTATTACTAATTACAATCTAGGGTTTGCAACACGAGTAGGGATGTTGCAAGGACAACGCCGACAGTTTTCATGCGCGATTCCACTGCATCATATATTCGGATTCTGCAGAAACGTCAGAAAAGTCATCTATGGGGCTAAGCATACAGTAGTACTCGTGCGAAAGGGCAATGATAATGATGCAATCTGGCATGATGCTGGTGTTGCCGACGGTAAGGTCAATATAAAGAATATAGTATTGTGGATGCCAGTAATGACCCCATCAATCACCGCAGAACAGCGATTACTCTCATTCATGGAGACAGGTGGTAAATCACTGTTGAGTTGGCTTACAGTAGCCACTGATGCTAAAGAGGATAATATGGATGGTATATTTACATGGCACCTGGCATCCAAACAGGGTGTTTCAGCCCCGCGTCATATATTTGTAGCGCTACAGAATAAGGCGCGATTAGGCTCCCAAGAACGCAGCCATATGATATTTGATCAAATCGGTGTCAATGAGGTCTCGTTGAGAATAAACGGACAGCAGGAACCATCCGAGGATATACAACTCAATTACGGTGACAACCATATCGCACGTGTATATCATCGATTGCTGTCATATATGGGTCGTGATCAAAACGTCGACACTGGTTTGCAAATATCACAACTTGATTTTAAAAACCTGTATCCGATTTATTATTTTTCGTTGGAACATCTCGATTTAACGAGACAATCCGTCGTTGATATACACTTCCGAGCTCGTGTGCAACGTCCTGGTGGTATTGCCGAATATAGAGCGGTTGCTGTCATTCTCAGCGATAAATCAATGCTGTTGGAAGGTGTTGGTGGACGAATGAGAATCATTGATGCACCAGTGGAAAACATGTAATTTAAAGCACAAACGCGTTTACAATAAAATGTCGTATAATGTCGTCAGTGTAGAGTTGACTGATGGTCAAGTCAAGAAATTACGATCAAAGTCGGCTAAACAATGCGGGACCACAATAGCGCTGAAGCCGTCACAGATGGCAGGTGGTAATCATAAGATATCGTTGACGGCGCGTCAAATAAAACATTTCAATAATGCGATGAAGAATAAAAAGGGTGTTCAAATAGATTTCTCGGCCGCAGCGATCAAAGACATGGAAAAGACCGGTGGGATATTTCCGCTGTTAGCTGCGATTCCAGCGTTGATTGCCGCGGCCGCACCAGCAGTGGCTAAGGCGGCGGCGTTAGGGGCCGTTGGAACCGCGGCGGGAATGGCATTGAAGAAGGCAACCGGGAAAGGCTACAAAAAAAAACGACCCGTGGCCGGAAAGGGTCTAAGACTACCGGGAACCCCGTATTCATGGTACTCGGGAAAGGGTCTAAGACTACCCGGGACCGTTTATTAACTCGGGAGTCAATGACTCCTGAGTCTATGACTCCAATGTCTAATTTTGATTTAATAGACGCCGCAAACGCGCTAGCGATAAAAAACTTCAGGGGTGTTTTTATGAGGGATCAATTACCGGCGGCACCAAGGAATATTGAAACCGGCATAATTAACCTCGATGGGTCCTCCGGAGCGGGAACTCATTGGGTTGCGTACGCGATTGATCCGCGTGCGATCGTCTATTTTGATTCATACGGGTTAGCCCCGCCGAACGAGTTCATGCGGTATATCCGGACGTGTTCAGCCCGGGCGTGTTCAGCCCGGGTTTTTTATTCCACGCTGCCAACACAGCAGTTAAGCGACCCGCCGATATGCGGCCGTGAGGTATTGAACGTACTCGCGGCGATTTCATCATCGCGAAAACCACCTCATGTGGTTGTAAACGAATACACTAGTGGGGTCGTAGAGGCCCGGCGGGTTAATTAGAAACGCCGTTTTTTTTTACAATAACGATGATTGATATTTGGGGACGACCGGTTTCGGCGCTGAAAAAGCCCACGGAAACGCCCGCCACCGATGACATAAAAAAACTAATCGAGGATGAAATCGCTGATACGTTGAATTTAACCAGTGTTGACCCAGGTGAAATAGTCGTATTTCAGGACCGCCAGGGTAAATTGAAATCCAGTAATGTGTCGCTGGATGACGTTTTAATACGACAGCGTGATGCCGCCGAAGACACTATCGCGTTGTATACCAGCGACGGACGACTCAAACCGGGTGAACATCTGTCGACGATAACATTAGTCAAAGACGGTTTTATAAGGTTGGATAAATCGGTGACCGAACTTGACGCGCAGGTGAAAAAATCTATCACCGATATACAGCTCACTACCGCTAGTTTTTTCGGGACCCCGACGGTAACCGAATCGAATCTTGCGGGGATAAAAACTACTATTTCGGAGTTTACAACGCTGTCGGGCCAATTTTACACGTTACGAAAAAATGTTAACAGGATCGATAACAACTTTGATAAATTCTTTGGTAAAAAAAATACCAAGCTGGATGAGATTACAACAACTATAAATGATATCACTGCGTATGGACAGGAAATAAAAACAGTCAAAGATGATGTTGCAACGAACAAGAGGAATATAGACGCGAATGGAGGGGAAATAGGAACGATCAAAACTGATGTTGCAGCGAACAAAAGAAATATAGACGCGAATGGAGGGGAAATAGGAACGATCAAAACTGATGTTGCAGCGAACAAAAGAAATATAGACGCGCATACAGGGGAAATAGGAACGATCAAAACTGATGTTGCAGCGAACAAGAGGAATATAGACGCGTATGGAGGGGAAATAGGAACGATCAAAACTGATATTGTAGCGAACAAAAAAAGTATAGACGTGCATGAACAGAGAATAGGAACGATCAAAACTGATATTGTGGCGAACAAGAATAATATAGACGCGCATGGATGGAGAATAGAAACAGTCAAAACTGATGTTGCAGCGAACAAAAGAAATATAGACGCGCATACAGGGGAAATAGAAACAATCAAAACTGATGTTGCAGCGAACAAAAGGAATATAGACGCGCATACAGGGGAAATAGAAACAGTCAAAACTGATGTTGCAGCGAACAAAAGAAATATAGACGCGCATACAGGGGAAATAGAAACAATCATTACTAAGGTTGCAGCGAACAAAAGGAATATAGACGCGCATACACAGGAAATAGATACAGTCATTACTAAGGTTGCAGCGAACAAAAAAGATGTGGACGCGCATATACAGGAAATAGATATACTCGTTACTAGGGTTGCAGCGAACAAAAAAAGTATAGACGGGCATACACAGGAAATAGGAACAATCAGAACTGATGTTGAAGCGATTAAAGACGGACTACCAAGAGTAGCAGAGCAATTCGAAAAAATAAAAATCCCTCATGAGAACATCATCAACACAGTATACACAATTCGGCATGGATCATTCGATTGGACTCCTACACAGAATACAGTAAATATCACCGCAACTGTTAAGGGCATTTATCGATTGACATTGATTTCGGCGATGCAGTTTAGTATATCATCGTCGAGTTCATCTGGGTTTAACAATACAGTGTCAACAATCATTGACAAGGATACAATTGAACGGTTTATAATTAAGGCCGTTGATAGCAGTCTATTTAGGACAAACATCACATGGTATGTGGAATTTGTAGCGAATCTAATTAATTAAAAACACTAGCTCTTTTAAAATAAAAATGACCACCAGGGTAATTGAATCAGAGGTATCACCGACGTCACATCAATATCGATTCGATACCGCAAAAGAATTCTCCGCGAATTTGAAAACGCTTTCCGAACAATACCGCGCAAAAATAAAAAAATACCGCAGAAAAATAACCACCATCGACGCGGTCGTGTACTCGGTGTCGGGTATAGTAGCCGGTACCGGTGTTATTTTATCCACGGTAACCACGATAGCCCCGATCGCTGTTCCAATCGCTATCTCCGCGATGACAACAATTGCTGGAGTCGCCAACGCAATCACTAAAAAGATATCATCGTGTTTTCAGAAAAAACTCGACGAGTATACAGTAAAACATCAAATAGTATCCGACGCGTACTCGAAATTATCCGGGGTGATCTCGTTATCGATTGATAATTTGTTCATATCCGATGTTGAATTCTCCACGATGGTCCAGTTGTATAGCTCCGCGATGTCAAAAATCGAGGATTTTCAACTGGAAGCCGGAACCACCTGGTTGTTGAAATTAGACACTAAAAACAACGAATAATAATAATGTCGCTGAACCCCGAAGGGTCTCAATTACTTCAGCGGATCGCGGAGAATACCACTCCGGTACAAACAAATATGATATCGATAACGTCAACGAAGCCAGAATTCAATGTGAACTTCCCGTCGCCGGTTCCAGTGAAGGAAATAGCGCTGGCAAAATTGCGAGTATATCACAGTTGGCCTAATATCCGAGCGGACGCATTTAACGGACAACAACCTAATAACTCGCTGGTTTTTGCATGGACAAATAAGCCCGATGGGACCCCAGACTGGAATGAGGTTACAATACCAACTGGGTCATACCAAATAGAACAAATCAATAAGGAATTTCAACGCAGGATAAAATCGATCACAGGAAAGGAATCAAAAATCGCTATTACGGTTCATGAACCGACGTTATCGTCGACGATTGAAATAAGCACACCGGGGTATATGGTTGATATTTATAACAGTTCAATAAGAACCATACTAGGATGGCCTAAGAATCCACCCGCGGACGCCCGCCCATCAACTATCCTCAGATGCGATAACGGAGATGGTGGTAGGCATATTGCTCCATACAACGTAAATATTGCATCGGTGATAGCAATCAATCTAGTGTGTGATGCTATCGAAGGAAGTTACCAGGTAGATACCAAGCAATCAAATCAGGCTCAACAGGGATATATCCTTTATTCGTTTTCACCAACAACCCCTCCGGGATTTTTAATCGTTGAGAGTCCGATTAATCCGGTCTATATGCGATGCCATGATCGGTTTTTAACGAGAATTAATTTTAGAATTACCGATCAGTCAAATAACCTAATTGACCTACAAGAGGAGGAGTTAGTGATCACTCTGTTTGTAAGATCATAGCAGCAGGGGGGGGGGGGGCGATGACATCGACGCGGTCGTCGCTGTGCTTACCGGACGCTGACGACGCTGGGGATCGGCGCGCAGAAGGTATTAATTAAACCAAATGACGTCCGGACAATTGTCGATTTGGCCCCTCGACGATGACAACGACGACGACGTCGTTTTTTTTTTACCAGGCGCTGACGACACTAGATCGTTGAGTGCAGAAAGTATTAATTAAGCAAAATAACGATTGGACAAAATGTCCGATTCGCCCCCCCTGCTGCTAAACCAATTATAGAATTTCAACTATCTTAATACTCAATGTAGATGATGCTTAGTGCCCAGAGAAACAGTCTGAAATATTGATCAAAATACACTATAAAAATCATGTGTATGAGGCGAAACTTCAAGGTATGGTTTATCAGCTTTCATAAAACATCATGGAAATCTATCCTTCCTTCAATTGCCTGCATAACTTGGCCATATATGAACGATACCACCACTTCAATAGGTTAATTCATTGGCAATCATTATCAACATTAGGATGAAATATTTTGAACATCGATTGATGTTCGAGCTGTCTATCACCAGATCGATTCCATTACGTAAATGTTGTTAAATAACGCTTATGTCACAAAATCAAAAAACTTAATTGAATAGAAGTTACAATGTTTTCAAGATTCCACAATATCCTACATATTTACTTTTACAGAAGAACCGTTATTCTACGTATATAATGAAACATTTTTATGGATATATATGCATTAAGTTTCCTCGCCATACTCCCAACTGGAGAAGCGGAAGACTGTTTAATATATGTTCAACATGACAGAGTCGTATTTAAGTTAAATAGAAAAAATGTCCTTTTCATCGCAAAATGAATATAAACCCATCTTTAAATATACCCGAGCATAAAAAGGATTATATAGATTCCCACCATGATGACGATATTGAAAGTTATGTCGGTAATATTGTCATTTTAATCTTCGCTAAGTACTACGGTAATATAACATGAAATTGATTACCATATTGAAGGTCAGATCTAATGTATATTTTATTTACAAGCAACCAAAAAGATGCAACTAATCCTTTTTTGGTATATACGTAATCCAGTCTGACCTTCACAGTAATTATGATAAAATAATTTTCAGGATTTATTTTCACGGCAACCACATGAAATGTTTCATTGGGTCGTTTTAATTTATGACAGATGACATTGTATAAAATTGCTATTCCATATATGAGCACATACAACGCGAAAGAGTTGCTACCACTTCTTGTGCCGACCGAAGATGTTGTTTACTCAACAAATATAGCCAAACACATTTTACATGTTCACGCAGTCAATTGTACACGATAAACAGGTTAAAAAAATCTTACAGAAAGCTAATGAACACGAAATATAATTGACAGAGTAAATTATTGTACTGAACTGTTCACAGACAAAGTGTAAGATGAGTGACTCTAGGGCCAACAGAGCATAGGAAACATACTTTAATGCAAAAATAAATAAAAGTCACTAAAACACGAAATATAGTTTAGGCTGACTTACTTTTGGTGAATAGATGATACTTTGTCAAGAAGAATCCACACATAACATTCAAAGGCTCTGCAGCAAACGCGCATTGGAAACTGACCTAAGTCAAAATTACATCAAATGTCCAGGTCGGATGGAAAGACAAGGACAACGCTGTATACTTCATTCAGAACTCGTGGCGTGGGACACAAGTTAGACAAAACATAAATCCGTCAGGAATGGGTATCAATAGAAAGATTTTCAAAATGATTGCCACATAAGCGAGCTTCAATTTCAATGAAGTATAGTATTCACCAAAGAGCTAATAGACCTCAAAGCTACCAGAAGGTTAAAAACTACCATTCAAAAAGTTTCCAAGAAGCAAAGTAAATAAAACATATTTTTGTATTATAATTTTGCCAGGAGGCCTTATTGAACATCGTGAGCCAAAATTGTCCTCAAGGATAAAAAGAAGGTTTTCGTTTGGAAGAAAAAGTCGTGTTTTAGGGCGTAACGGTTCCGAATATGTATCTATAAGCAATGCATGCATGTGGAGAGAGAAAGAGATAGTATGAGTTTGACGCCGAATATCTAACTGTTGATTAAACTAGACAAATCCTGCAATTCACATAATTAGTTTATTTGTTCATATGTTCTGTTTCTTTTCTGGTATGTGTTGTAAATATTTGTTGTAATTTTCGCCGAGGAAGTGCTTGAGTGCTTGCATAAAACGAATAGCGTGGACATCTGAAGTTCCAGCTTCGCAATTTATACGTCACTATATATATATATATATATATATATATATATATATATATATATATATATATATATATATATATATATATATATATATATATAATTAGAATGCTTTTTTAAATGAAGCAAGAAATAAAACATATCTAGGCCCGATATTGGGAGGAAAATAATATTTTGAGTAAAGTGTTTTTGTTTTGATTAGAGAGTATCCATCTGGCTCTAAATTAACAGTTACAGGATTGAAATTAAAACACATGAATACAATCCAATTAAGAAAGCTTGAGTCTCAAAAAATATAAATGCAGAGAGAGAGAGAGAGAGAGCGAGCGAGAGAGAGAGACAGATACAGAGACAGAGAGATGATTTTGGTTCATGTATTCTTCGTTAGTCAATAGATTTATGTACATTTGACAAATAGGTAAAAGAAAGATTCACTGCATACATATTTCCTTTATAAGGGTTGGTATTATATATATTTATTTTGCATTCTTTGTTAGGTTTCTTTAGTTATTATATACATTATTTGTTGAATTTATAAAACGTGTTTGTTTTTGCTCCTTTCTGTTACTTGGTTTAAGGCAGTAGATTCGTATTAATACATAGTAATACAAAGGTATATATAGCAGCCAGATACATTTAGATACATCATTAGATATACAAACAACAACGATCGGAAGAGCGATACCTGTCTCGAAGCAATATGTACAAAATTGAAAAGACAAACATATAAATATCGAAGTTGTGCTTGAAGGATTGAATAAATGCTATTTTAGCTACAGATCGTTTATTTCGAAATTAAGTATGACAATGTAGATTGATTCTTCAGGCGTTAATTTATTCTTAGGTAGAAGTACAAAGATACAAGTCAAGATAGCAAATAAAACATTTAGAACACTTATTTAAAATAAATCTGGTTAGTGTGAAAGAGTTTAGTGTCTCAGAGTGATATTGCTAGCAGCTAATGAATGTAATATTTATACATGGTAAATGTATCTTTCTTATATTTTCAGAAAAGAAAACAACATGTAATAATAGTCAAGAAAAGTTAACAGATGAAACATATAACGTATCCAGTATATTCTCATTATTATATGTTTGAACGAGGAAAAATAAAGTAAACAAATCGTTCCTACCTCTTTTGTTACTACCGTGATCTACCCAATCGACGAGATAACATGATTAACAGGTTATGTCTCATATTGATGGTTCCTGTGGAAGACAGTCATAGTTCCTGCTTTAAACTAGATGTGATAGAAGTAAAACGGTCGTTTTAAGAATAGCGGATTTGAATTAAATACTATAATAGTCATTGATTTACACAAAATATTAGTCATTGAATTGTATATTATAATACTTACAATTGTATATAAAATACGTTACATAAGGCGAGAAGTGAGCGCATTGCCTTGAATCTGAAAATTAGTGTTTATAAAGTTGTTGTTTATGTTAAAATTCTGGTATTACACTAAATATCAATATAATCATCTATTAAAACACAAAAAGGATATAAAACGCTCACAACTTTTCATACCTTAAAGGAGTAAACTTTTCTGAACCTTACATATCTCAATGAAATTGTATTTTGAGTCAAATCGAGCACGTATCAAATAAAATCTGTACAATTATATTTTGCTTGGTTCATAACTTCCTGATGCGATTTTCTTGTAGTTTAAGTGACCAGTCTGCACACTCATAACATCATCCAAAGCAATCTGTAGAAAGAAATTGAATTTTATCAACTGCAAATAAATGTTTTGTCACTTATCTTGAAGCGGAGTAACACGGACATCGTGTCTTATAGCAGAAAGCATAATGATCAGATGTTAAAATCAGTTAAAATAGTGAATGCACAAGGATGAACGATTCGCAAATTTGGTTAATGCCGTCAGTTGTCAAGCGAGAAATCCAATTTTGTTCTAAGTTCCGAATTTACGGATTCTTGCAAATGATGTACATGTGATTGTGATCGTAGAAGTAGCACCATGTTCAATTATGTTTACAGACAAATGTTGCTGTGTTGAATTCTGTCTGCTTTGACAATCGGCCAACATTGAGATTAAATATCTCCAGATCTAGGCCGACACAGGCTTTATATACATCAACAAGACAACAGAAAAGAGCACAGTCATTGACCAGTTTCATATTGCTAGTACTGCATAAAGCAGGCTAGTAGGCCACCCCCCCCCCCCACAAACCTGCGGTGGTAAACATAACATTTGTGTTGAATACACAACTTGTTATGCATGCTACAACGTAATAGATGAAGAGAAAAAAAACACTATTGTTTTCCTCAACACCTTGTTAGTTCTGGCGATCAAAACAAGCTGCCTAAAGCTACATGAATATCATTATAGATTAGGGTTTATATAATAACGTGTATGCTAGCCAATTACAGCATTTGAAACTATGTATGTATGTATGTACGTATGTACGTATGTATGTATGTATGCATGCATGCATGTATGTATGTATGTATGTATATATGTATGTATGTATGTATGTATGTATGTATGTATGTGTGATATTACACTGAATTAAATGAATTTTCATAAACCTTTTCCTTTCTTAAATTATTATAAACCTTTTGCCTCATTTTCCTCTTAGATTTATTAAAGAATTATACAAAATCATGCATTGAAATGTCTGTTCATCTAATATTGTAACTTTGCCTTATTTGTACAGAATTTTAGGTCAATGATTAGGATAATGTAGACCATTATAATACCAAAAGACTACGAAAACAAAAGCTGATAATGACCATGAAATAAGTAAATAAGCCTTTATTATTATATTTTTGCTTATTTAAGCTATATCAACTTACGTTATGAAATAGATTAGTCAATGTCTCATTCTTTTTCTTATTTCAAACGCACTTTTCAGCACAACTGCAAATAGGCCAAGAATGCAATAATTAGCATAATTACATTATTAGCTATTCAATAAATCATTTTTATTTCGTCCGATATTAAACGTCAGTAAATTACGCTACAAATGATACCAGGCATCACCACCCCCGCCAAACATTCAATATCACATAAAATGGATATCAAAGATTGATGCAATTTTATATTTTGCATAGCTCTACTGTTGACGATTGCTCCTTCACAATGGACATCTTCCCGAAAAAACTGGTTTCAGTATGAAAAGACGGTCAGAAATTTATTCTTAAAATACCCTGCCTTCGCAGCATTGGGTAAACCGAACTCAATGTTCTGAAATTGCTAATGCTGATACTCGAGTACATTTTAGTTCATATATCATCCTTTGTTATTAAGAACATATCATTCAGTGAAAATGCCACCTATGCTTAAAAAGTGGAAACAGGTTTAGCAAAATAATAAATTTAAACAAACAATACATACTAAGAGTTAGTATTTACATTATCAGAATGCCGTGGTGTAAGGAAGATCTGCAAATCTCATTCTGCTCAAGTAATTGTTCCCTACACGAACATTGTGTTGGTGACAGTAGTGAAGTGGGTCACCCTAGCCTCAATGGGAATTATCATTACAGAGACCCCTGGGTCACTCTAGCCTCAATGGAAAATTAACATGGAGAAAAATCGTGGGTCACTCTAGCCTCAAGGTGAATTTAACATGGAGAAAAATCGTGGGTCACTCTAGCCTCAAGGGGAATTGAACATGGGAAAAAAGTCTTGGGTCACTCTAGCCTCAAGGGGAATTGAACATGGGGGGAATAAAGTGTGGGTCTATCTAGGGACAAGGGAAATTGAACATATGGAAATTGAACATGGTGGGTCTGTATAGCGTCAAGGGGAATTGAACATGGTGGGATTGTCTAGGGACAATGATGGTAGAGGGTCAAACACAACAGAGACAGAGACATACATACAGTAGTACAAGCGTTAGATTTATATATAAGGCATTACCAAGACCTGAAATCTTGATGGGGTGTTCAAAAATTTGCATAATTGTAATGATGCTATAAATAGCTATAATCAAGGAAATGCTCAACGACAAAATGGATGTGACTAAAAGTAACGCTAAAATGACGAAATTGTCCCAGAATTTAAAGGAAAATAAACATATCCCCGAAAATTAAGTTACAACGGTTTAGAATAAAATGGATAAAATTAGTAACTACTTACAAAATCAACTTGTGTGATGATCGTCGATAAACACCCATGTATCTATTCATAGCTATAATCAGCTAAAATTCCTATGAAATTCCACTATCTATTTATAGCTCCAACTTGTGGGTTATTCCTTTGGAAAATCCCATTATCTTTTTATAGCCTCAGCTTGAGTGACGTTCCTGTTTATGAACTCTAGTACATATGTATAGCTACAACCTGTGAAAATCCCCAAGTCCATATTTATAGTCTCGAAATTTCCAGAAAGCCTTAAATCTTCTATCAAAAAGAAATGCATCAAAAAATTAAAGATTAACGATAACTAACCAATGAAACCAAATTTAACTAAGGCAGTGACATGTGAAGAAATGTCTCTCACTTTGGAAAGGTAGGCGAATGTACTCTGTCATGCACCATCAACTTGAAAATAAATTATAAACAGAGAGAAACCTGAATTCAAAATTCAGTTGTTTTTTTCTTCAAAATTGTTTCATTTCTTTTTTCTTTTTTTGGAACAAATCTAAGCACTAATATAGAGTGGAAAAGGGAAAATGCACATACAAGCTTTGATATTTCTGAAAAAATGAGGGGATATTCCTAACGTTCATAACCACCTATGGACTTGGACTTGTCTGTGACTTATCCACAAAACAAGATGTACATATTTCTGGTCAAGCTGCAAGTGTGTGCGTGTTTTTGAAAATGGTAAAAATGGGATATACAATTTTCTCGTGATACTTATAAAGTGAAGAGTCTGTGCAAGTGTCAAAAGCTAAAGTCATATAAGTTTTGTATTTTGTACGGCTTGTAAAGATTTCCACTTTAGAAAATGTGAAGTATCACAAGTTATTATCACAAACAGAAGTGGAACATAGGGGCTTGCAAGAAAGAAAATAACCCAGACAGTTGGTGTCATCAAGAGTGCTAGAGACGGTACCCGAACTTGCTTGCTTGCTTACTTGAATTAAAGTGATTTTCGCTCTAATGGAGCATATATCACTGGTTTAATAACGCACCGCGTGATTTTTAATTACTCCTAGGGAAGGAAAGAGAGCCTCATCTCCCAGGCTTTTATGTACTCACAGACTACTTTTAAATTTAGCCACTCAGGTGTAGGACTAACTAGTCCTTAACAACCTGACTGAAAGGCTTTAAACATGAGTGGGAATAGTCTCACCACACACTCATTTTTCTGTCCGAGCGTGGTAAAGGAGGAAAAAGGTGCTCAAAAAGACAGCCATGGGTGTTAAGTACTCAAATCAAGTCGTGTCACCAAAAAAGACGACGTGTACGACATCAAAGGCATTGTCAAACGCAGAAACCGTAAAGTGGGCAAACGACGTGTCAAAGAAGTCAAAGTACGTTGGAAAGGATATCCACCCAGTTTTCACTCTTGTATCGACGCTTCGCACTATAAAAGGAAGTGACCATCATGCCCTTTCACACAGATTCAGCTACTGCGATCACTCCTTCACCCAATTCTTCTGTGCAAGATTTACAAACACAACCCTTGTGGGTGTGGTATGGAAAACGTGTGCCTAAAACGCAAATCGTCTTTTTCTGCCAAACCTTCGTGGTGTATTGTGTCATCGGTGCAGCCATTGCCAATTTGAGTTTGCAACAAGGAGACAAACACTTGTGGACCATTGTATTGAGCAGTTACATCGGTTACCTGCTTCCTAATCCCTCCCTGAAATTCTCCTCGAACGGGAACAACGGGAACCTTGTGTCCAGTGTCAGTGCCAGTCACCACTCCAACAACAACCCCATTTTGGGCGGAGACACTCTTCTAACTTCCAGCATCGCCTCGGAGAGCCACAAAACTCTGGAATTATGAGCAATAACAACCAATTTTACTTAACCTTACCCAGTGACAGTTCCATGGAGGTGTTTCCCAAGAACACGTTATGCTGTTACACGGTCAAATTACCTCAGTCCATCCAGTTAGATCACGAAGCCCATTGGGAAGTGGCTTTAGTGGAAATCATTCACCCAACACAAATCAAAAACATCACCGAAAAGCAAAACACTTTCGAGGTGGAAATCCTGAATGCCCAATTGGAGGAAGAAATCAACAAAATAGGGTTTTTAGGGGACACAAGACCAGCCAGCAATCTAGCCTTCATTATCTACACCTTGAAAATTCCTTCAGGTTATTATTTTAGTGGTGAACATTTGGTGGACACTATTGCGGACAGGTTCAAATTAGCCTTTGGCAACGCACTGAACAGAGCCAAAAAAAGTGTGAAGATTGAGTACAATAAAGTGGCTCATCGTCTCGTGATCAAATTTCAAGATACGGACACATTGTCCCTCAGGTTCAATTGTAGTTTGTTTGAAATTGTGGGTGGACATGCAGAAATGGTCGCAAACAATATGAGCCCCAAGATCAACAGTAATTTGGATTTTTACAGAGCTTTTGGAAACCCGGTAGAACTGAACGAAGGACTTAATTTGATCTTTGTGTATTCCGATGTGGTGGAGGATAACGTGGTGGGACACACCTCTGTTCCGTTACTGTGTGTCATTCCTTTCAAAGTGGATAGTACCACAAACAATGACCAGGAAGGTGCAAACACCTATCACGTACACCGTGAATTTGTACATCCTCACTATTTGCCCGTCAGTAAGTCGTATTTAGACACTGTCAACATTGCTATAAAAGGAGATCTGAGACAAAATATTCCATTCTCCAAAGGGAAAGTTACAGTGAAACTCCATTTTCGAAAACGGTTCTCTAACGAATTGCAAGTCAAGACAGCGAGGAGGGACATTTTCACCCTATAAAATCCGGCCAGATGCGTGTGCAATTTCAGTTTGCAGAAAATCTACGCGCAGATAATACGGTGAACGTCATCCTGTATGCTGAATTGGACAATACGATATAAACCAACAGCTTGAGAGAAGTCATTCTAGACTATTAGAAGTCATGGAAGATTTTTATCAATGTTTGTATAGTAGGGATTCTTTGAACATGGAATGTGAAGATCCCTGAGGAAGGAGAATCCCAAGACAAAGACGAAGAAGTCATCATGATGAAGTATAGATGGCCAGAACAAGAATCACATTTAGTTTCCTGTTATGCTATAGTCTTGACAGAAAACAAATTAAGGAATTGATCAAGAAAGATTGCTATGGATGTCATAACGATCATCCCAGTCAAATTCAACACGATAAATGCCTGATGCTGAGTCAAGAAGAAAAATTGGACGAATATCTGGACCAAGCTTGGAGTCTCATCTCGGAAGAAGACGTGTTACAACAGTGGTATAAAGGCTTGCTTGAACATTATTGTCCTCCATTAACAACTCAAGAGATCCATCGCATCGAAGCTCTGTTGGATCAGAGTTGGGAGACAAGGCGAAGAAACGGTTACTTGTCAGACATTTTCAAGCAAAAAGTCAGGATCGAATTGACCACTTATCATTACCTGTGAAGAAGAAAAAAAAAACAAAAAATGGATACCTGAGAACTTTATTACCTTTTGAACCATAGTTTGTACACTGCTTCTTGGAATCCTGTCGTCTGTGCTAAAGATGAACTCCCTCATCGCAAACCTAAAGACCATCTAGCTTACGTGATCAACACGGACGACAGTCATCTCCCAGGAACCCACTGGGTAGCCGTCTACTTTCCTCAAGAAGGATGTGTGGAATATTTCGATTCGTACGGATTGCCCCCTTTGGAAGACGATATCATCGACTTTATGAGAAGAAATGCTCAAACCACCCGATTCAGTAATGTGAAATTACAAGGCACAGATTCCTTGGTGTGTGGACAGTACTGTGTGTATTTTCTGCATCATCGCAACCTGTGCTATTCCTTAGAACATTTAGTGACTCATTTTGATCCTCGTTCTTCTTCAAGAAACGATGTGAAAGTAGATCGATGGTTTTGTGACCATTATGCTTATCTTTTGTCTCAAGCTAGGAAACGTAGTGTCCATCAATGGCCTAATGATTTCCAACAGTGGAAATCACAATTTCATTCACAACGTTGTCAGCCCTGTTTAAAGTAGAGTGTGAATTGAGAAAAATGTTTGTCATTTTTTTTTTTTGAAGAAAAAAATGTTTGATGTTATAATGTTGGATTATTGTTAAAATGTTAGAAATGTTGTTGGTTAGTGTTAAGTGATTTTTGAATAAAAAATGTTGTGTTTTGAAGAAAAAAATGCCTTTGTGGTTTATTTGGCTATAGGAATCTTGATTCATGCTCTTTGACTTCTCTCTATCCCTCCCATAACACTATTTGAACGTTCCGGCTAGAAAACCGTGTAGTAATGTTTTCCTTCACGTCCGCGCTTTGACTTTAAGAACCGGGGAAGTTTCAAGTCTGCCCATCCATTGTTAACTCATCCTCCTACGAAGATGTGCTCCAAACTAGCTAAGCTAAACGAAGCCTGCGTGAATTTGCATAGGGTCAGACACAGTCTGATACCGAAGCCAGAAGAGATAGAAAATGTGAGAATGTTAAAAGTCACTGAAGACCTGAAAGAAGAACTCTTCAAGGAGGAATTCAAGAAGGAGAAAGAAGAATGGATGGAGAAGTACAGACTTCATAAACAGCAGAGAGAGCAGCAACAGCAGCAGCATGAACCTGACAGAGGCTTTGTCAACAGTTGTATCGACACCAAAGAGTTCTTCTTCTCTTTTCCGAAGAAGCAGACCTTATCCTGTGAGAAAGCCTGTCATCAGAGGAGGCCGCCATCTTATAACTTAAGCGATCGCCATAGCTTCAAGTTCCAAAAAAAAAAATTTCAGGGCTACCCCATACTCTCGAAAAGAAATAACATTCCATTGTCTATGATATGTTAGTCAGTTAGAAGGAAAAATACAGAAGTGAGTCTATCAGCACATGATTTCTTTATCTTGGTTAGAAAGTGCGACTCTAAGTCCTTCGTTTCCGTCGCTTATCAAAATTTTAAAAATAGTAATGTTCTGTAAAAAAGTGAGTGAGTGTTTCTTTTAGGTTTTTTTTTGTTGGTGATAATATGGATAATGTAAGTTCGGGTACAAAGAAATTAAAAGAATTAGGCCCAGAACTCGGTGTGGAGGGAAGAAATATACGCAACAGTAGCGGGAGCAAGAAATGCAGACCTAGCCAGTTAGCACTCCACCCACCTCGAGAACACAAATAACATCTAGTCAACAGCCGACTATACCTAACAAACAACCTGCCCCGGAAAGAGTGGTGGTAAAACAAAGGGCCAATTATGTTGGACAAACGGTATAGCAAACTCAAATGTAATTATCGGAGGCACTACGTTCTTTTCTGGGGCCCCGAGTGGCCGAGTGGTCTAAAGCGCTCTCCGTTACGGATCACTGTCATCTCACCTTTGTCTGCGTGGGTTCGAGTCTCGGATTCGGCTAATGTGGGTATGTGAGAAAGCTTGCCAGTAGCTTCTCGTGGGTCGGTGGTTCTTTCCGGGTTTTTCCCGGGTTCTTCCTCCACCATTAATACTGGCCGCCATGTATAGCCTATCGCGTGCTGAAAAATGGCGTTAAACCCTACAACAACAACAACGTTCTTTTCTCACTCCGATACTACAGGCAATCTCAGCTGAAAGAACAACCACAACAACAATAACAGCGACAGACACCATAGCAGCGGATTTGAAACTAACTACCTCAACTAAAGAATTAGTATCAGAACCAGAAGAGGAAATTGAGGCGGTTGAGGAGGAAGAGGGGGACGCTGACCCTCGTTGAGAAGTACACCGAAATGGGACTAGATCAAGCATTGTATGACGTCAACAAACCAGGGCAGTTTATTAGAGCCATACAATACGTTGCCTACAAATCTCTAGACACCTTTAAACCAAGACCTTCTCAATGGGGATTAGGGTCAGAGTTCTTCCCCAATTCTGCAGACAAACCTACACCGGATACCCCCTCAGTCAACTGGTAGAAGCTGCTGCTTACATTGCCGCCCATCATGGCTACGCATTTCCTGATATCAAGAATCATGAGACTAGGAGTGCAGGAAAGAACGTGAAAGCAAAAGAGAGATGTGTTACCTTCTAATAGAAAAAACAAAATTTTTTAGGGCTCCAAAAGATTGCTTTTTATAAAATAGGGAACCATATTTGGCTTGGTATCCCTCCTTGACTAAACTATTCTCGAAACAAACTTGACCCATTGGAACACCGCAACAAATTTAACTTTTTAAACCTAACAGTGACCAAACTGGTATATGTCTCTTAGACATAATAATTTAAATAAGATCACTATGGCTATTTTTATGTACACTAAGTACTAATATTAGATAGATATGTTAGGAAGTAGGAAATTTAACAGACTCGTTAGATTTGAACTAATTGCACAAGTGGTTAACACATTATTGGTACTTTTTACTGTCCATTAGCAAAAACGGGACTTGATTTGAAATAAGTACGGCTAGCGTTTTGTTGAGTACTTAACACCCATGGCTGTCTTTTTGAGCACCTTTTTCCTCCTTTACCACGCTCGGACAGAAAAATGAGTGTGTGGTGATACTATTCCCACTCATGTTTAAAGCCTTTCAGTCAGGTTGTTAAGGACTAGTTAGTCCTACACCTGAGTGGCTAAATTTAAAAGTAGTCTGTGAGTACATAAAAGCCTGGGAGATGAGGCTCTCTTTCCTTCCCTAGGAGTAATTAAAAATCACGCGGTGCGTTATTAAACCAGTGATATATGCTCCATTAGAGCGAAAATCACTTTAATTCAAGTAAGCAAGCAAGCAAGTTCGGGTACCGTCTCTAGCACTCTTGATGACACCAACTGTCTGGGTTATTTTCTTTCTTGCAAGCCCCTATGTTCCACTTCTGTTTGTGATAATAACTTGTGATACTTCACATTTTCTAAAGTGGAAATCTTTACAAGCCGTACAAAATACAAAACTTATATGACTTTAGCTTTTGACACTTGCACAGACTCTTCACTTTATAAGTATCACGAGAAAATTGTATATCCCATTTTTACCATTTTCAAAAACACGCACACACTTGCAGCTTGACCAGAAATATGTACATCTTGTTTTGTGGATAAGTCACAGACAAGTCCAAGTCCATAGGTGGTTATGAACGTTAGGAATATCCCCTCATTTTTTCAGAAATATCAAAGCTTGTATGTGCATTTTCCCTTTTCCACTCTATATTAGTGCTTAGATTTGTTCCAAAAAAAAGAAAAAAGAAATGAAACAATTTTGAAGAAAAAAACAACTGAATTTTGAATTCAGGTTTCTCTCTGTTTATAATTTATTTTCAAGTTGATGGTGCATGACAGAGTACATTCGCCTACCTTTCCAAAGTGAGAGACATTTCTTCACATGTCACTGCCTTAGTTAAATTTGGTTTCATTGGTTAGTTATCGTTAATCTTTAATTTTTTGATGCATTTCTTTTTGATAGAAGATTTAAGGCTTTCTGGAAATTTCGAGACTATAAATATGGACTTGGGGATTTTCACAGGTTGTAGCTATACATATGTACTAGAGTTCATAAACAGGAACGTCACTCAAGCTGAGGCTATAAAAAGATAATGGGATTTTCCAAAGGAATAACCCACAAGTTGGAGCTATAAATAGATAGTGGAATTTCATAGGAATTTTAGCTGATTATAGCTATAAATAGATACATGGGTGTTTATCGACGATCATCACACAAGTTGATTTTGTAAGTAGTTACTAATTTTATCCATTTTATAGTGTGTGTGTTTGTGTTTGTGTATGTGTGTGAGTATGTCTGCGCGCGTACGTTGTGTGTTTGTGTGTGTGTGTGTGTGTGTGTGTGTGTGTGTGTGTGTGTATGTCTGCGCGCGTACGTTGTGTGTGTGTGTGTTTGTGAGTATGTCCTCTCGCGTACATTGTGTGTGTGTGTGTGTGTTTGTGTGTTTGTGTGTGTGTGTGTGTCTATTGGTCTCTGTTTATCCGTATAAAACTCCCTTTATCCCTATCAAATACATTCTACCTACCTACCTATAGTAGCGCGTATTCAGGTCAGCCAATTGCAACACTGTTGACACTTATCCCCTAGTGTTCAGTACAGTGACGTCACTGACGCTGGAAATTTCGAGACTATAAATATGGACTTGGGGATTTCCACAGGTTGTAGCTATACATATGTACTAGAGTTCATAAACAGGAACGTCATTCAAGCTGAGGCTATAAAAAGATAGTGGGATTTTCCAAAGGAATAACCCACAAGTTGGAGCTATAAATAGATAGTGGAATTTCATAGGAATTTTAGCTGATTATAGCTATAAATAGATACATGGGTGTTTATCGACGATCGTCACACAAGTTGATTTTGTAAGTAGTTACTAATTTTATCCATTTTATTCTAAACCGTTGTAACTTAATTTTCGGGGATATGTTTATTTTCCTTTAAATTCTGGGACAATTTCGTCATTTTAGCGTTACTTTTAGTCACATCCATTTTGTCGTTGAGCATTTCCTTGATTATAGCTATTTATAGCATCATTACAATTATGCAAATTTTTGAACACCCCATCAAGATTTCAGGTCTTGGTAATGCTTTATATATAAATCTAACGCTTGTACTACTGTATGTATGTCTCTGTCTCTGTTGTGTTTGACCCTCTACCATCATTGTCCCTAGACAATCCCACCATGTTCAATTCCCCTTGACGCTCTACAGACCCACCATGTTCAATTTCCATATGTTCAATTTCCCTTGTCCCTAGATAGACCCACACTTTATTCCCCCCATGTTCAATTCCCCTTGAGGCTAGAGTGACCCAAGACTTTTTTACCATGTTAAATTTCCCTTGAGGCTAGAGTGACCCACGATTTTTCTCCATGTTAAATTCCCCTTGAGGCTAGAGTGACCCACGATTTTTCTCCATGTTAATTTTCCATTGAGGCTAGAGTGACCCAGGTGTCTCTGTAATGATAATTCCCATTGAGGCTAGGGTGACCCACTTCACTACTGGTGACTTTCACTTTCTTTAAAAAGATGAGGGGACTGATGATCCGTTTGAATGACAAATTCACTTATGAATTGGTTTGCGTAAAATTTAATTATTCCCATCAACAGTGCTGAAAACTCCTGTCGATAACGGACTTGCTCCCGAGGCATTTCCTGCTAGTATAAACACTGGGCTCCTATATAAAACTCAAACAATTTAAGATTGGTGTACTGATCAATTTTTCCTTTAGAGCCTTAAAATCTCATTCCTGGCTTAAACCATACAGGTTTGCTCATTACTAGTTATGCCCTTCAACGGTCTAGCTTATGCGAAAAATGTTGAAACGAACTTTTTGTAAAAGTCTATTTACCAAAGGTGCGATCGATTTGGTTGATACGTTCTGGGCTCTGTTCATTTTAATTTGTCCAGTGGGTCTTGAAATGCTCTGACCCGCTTAATATATGGCCTAAGCATTCCAAGTTAGAATATACAATACTATACTTGGTGTGTCGTCCTGTGAGATTTGTCTTGCGGAGCTTAATACCCTAATATTTTCTTCCTAGGTATCATCAACGAAACTATCAACGTTGTCCGTGGCATTCAGCAATTTGAGCATAAGACGAACGGACTGTGCAAAGGCGTTGACCAAACCGAAAGGCATAGCATTAAGCTGGCATAGATTCGATACCCTGGTTGAATATTTTGTCTGCCTCTGATTTACTATACATAAACGTCTTGCTCATTTCACTCACATATCTTAAGAAATGCAGCTTTTAGCTCGTAATAATTTAGCGCTTCGTTCGAGGGGAAATGCGAATACACATCCATTGCTTTAGACTTAAGCAACGCACTGAGACAGAGCGAGCAATAATCCTTTCTCCACTTCTGGACATTAGCATATCGTTCAAATCTGAGCAAATGACCATCTATACTAGCCCTATCGTCCTCAAACGGGGGTAATATTGGGCATCTTAACACGCTCGAATTAGATTTTTATTGTCCATTTTTCTTAGACTCTACTGATTCAATTTTCCTTTTGCGCTCTCTCTCTCGCTATTTCGGTTTTCTTACTCTGATGATTCTAATTTGATCGTTTCTCCCTCTCTAACGCCCTCTACCTGTTCTTTATATGCTACTGACTGTGCCTGTTTTTCTTATGCAATTTTTGTTATTCACTTTCTGCTTCTATTTCACACCCTATGTTTCTTTCCATGCCTTCATTTGTAATTTTATCATCTCTTTCTTAAAGTTATATTTCTTTCATCAGCTTGCTTTTCTATCTTCACCTTCTCAAATTCCCCTTTTTCCGTTCTGACTGCCACTTGTTCCCTTTATAAATCGTGCTATCCCAACCATATATTCTAAGGGACTAGCCATCGAAAACAAATTATTCTCCATCTCCGAGCATCTTGAAGTGACGAGATGACTTATATTGCTCATATACTGTCTATCCCAATCCAGTCCCAAGTGAACAACCATGAGAAGTGCACAGCTATGGGAATATAATAAAAACCACCAGTATTCTCCTTGTCATATATGTCGTTTTAGTAAAGACTGTTGGAAGCCCATTTATGGCGAAGTGGCGCAATTGATCGTTTACCGTTAATGGCAATGATGGTCATTGCCTGGCCGTAGTTTGTTCCATCTCGATTCTTAAACCGTCGCACAATGGCTTGTTGACCTTTTGAGTTGGACAGCTCAAATTAGTGTTGCCGTGTGTGTGTCACACAAATCCTTGTCAGGTTCCACGATAACTTCATCCTCATGACGGATTCCTACGCACATTATCATTTCAAAGGTGATAAAGCCCCAGACAACAAATAGCAGCACAATCTTGTTGTGGTCTCGAAAGGTTGATATAATCACTGCTAAAATAAGTCGCTTCCAGGTCGAGGAAAAGATGCACAATAGCTATGGAACAACAGCTATTTTCTGCTGTCAAAGCCATAGCCTAATCATAGTCGGTTACTCCTAGTTAGTGGGAAAGGGGCACAAATGCCTTGCATATATTTTTGATTGCCTTCCATACACAAATTAAATTTGCTGAAATAAAATTATTGTTGACGCTCAATTCCGTTTCTTGGCAGCCACCCAAATAGCCGAATCAAAATCGATGATGCCCTAGTCATGTTAAATGCGCGCGTTTGGTTTCGTTACCATTTTAAACAGCTTCGCTCATAGCGAAATTATATTCAGCATGAAGTCTAATGTCAGCACTTCGAAACCACTGCAATTATTATAACATTCAGTTGAATCATTTTGATACCTTCTTTAGAAACCTGAATAAACATCGTTTTTAAATGAATAGGACACTATACATTGGACATTGATTAATGTTCAAACATAACCCCTTGTCTGTTTTCGATTGTTTTGTTTAAGCATTAACACAATTATTGATGCGATCAGAATGAATGATGAATGGGGTATACAATTATTTCTCTTGCGGGAGAAAAAATATCAGTTCGAGTTTAATTCTCCAATATTTTTAATATTATTGCAACAATGAATTTGAAACTTATTTAATAATACATTTAACTTCAAAGGTCGCTACTCTGATAATATTGTGATAAACCGGTATTTTTACTTAACTTTCAATATGCAGTCATAAATAAGTCAGGCGTTTGTGAGAAAACTATGGTTTTGATGTATTATATATACCTTCATCATTTTTCTTAGTATTCATACAGATGGAAACAATTAGAAAATCTATGCTACATCATTTACACAAATTAGAATATCGTATCATTAATTTCAGATGTGCTTTGGATTAGTAAAAATGTTTTGGAAGTTATGAGAATATTGTCAACTGGAGGTTTATCACGGTTTAATAATGAATGCTTTAGTACTTATTTTGCAATTTTGTAACTACTAAAACGTCTAGTTTAAAATGATTAGTCATGCTTAGCTTACATATTTGTGTAATTTAATCTTACATCTGATAAAGATGTTGTGTTATTTACAGCAATACAAGACAGTGTGACTTATTGTTGTCTCTGTAATCACACTACATACATCACTAATCTTTTTATCTCTGTTTACCACATATCATTGTAACAATCATAAACGGAAGTATACTATTTCCTTTAGAGACCACTGTTATTCATTTAAATTTAGAATGTTGTTTCACCGCATAATATTCAGTGGAATTTTGAGATATCCATACTATGAATGAGCAGCTTATAATGTGACATGTATTTTCATTAATTCTAAACTGGCAAAAACAGATTCAAACTTGTTGCTGAGTTTTCCTACTTAAAAGAAAAATAAGCATGCAAAGGACTGGTGAGAGACCTAACCACCACCAAAAAAAGATACAGAAATGGTTGTTGCTTGAAAAGCTATGTTGCTCCAAACTTACATACATGTGTGGAAGAAAAACTGCGATGCTTTCATATTAGGTCTGAAAATAAAATTTGCGTGAATGAAGTTTTGAAAGGAAAGAAAGATACTTTTATCAGATTTGATTGTAAGGCACATTATAATAATTATTATATTATATTAAATATTGTTAATAATAATAATAATAATAATAATAATAATAATTCTGATAGCGCTATACACACAAGTTTTGCTCACACAAGTTGCAATCAGCTTTTCATCATGAGACCACAAGTGGCAGAGTGGTTTAAAGCGCTCACCATTACGGATCACTGCCATCTCACCTCTGTCTACAAGACGAAAATTCCCTTTTATTGTTTTATTTCGAAAACCATTCCAAGGCCACATAGGAAGAAAGTTCACGAAACTGAAAGCAAATCTGTATAATTATTGTATACTGCTGTCAATGGTAAGATATGTCTCAATGTAGACATGTAAACATAGAACTAAAATTTGAAAGACGTACTCGAGTTTATATTAATGTTAGATTGAACAATTAAACTAGAAAATCGGTAAAATGTCTGGTGTGAGAAATGTCTAAAATGCTTTATATGTGTATCGATATGGAGCTCATGCATAAGAATAATTTATACACATTCACGCGTGCGTGCTTCTGGCTGAGCGAGGACGCGCATATATACACACACACAAACGCACACACACACACACACACAAACACAGAGTTCAGGGACATCGAGATGTTTTTAAAAGAGGCTATTTACCCTAGATAAGGAGACTTTTCTACTAGTAGTGAGGCACAAAATCGAAATGTATCTTTATAATTTTAATTGGAAAAATGGAGCAGCTATGGCAGATATAAGGTAAAAGTGACAGGCGTGTAACATTCAAATTCCTGCAGCAAAGAAGCGGAAGATAGACCCCAAAAGGATCCGTCCCCTCCATTTTCTTTTTTTATTTGGACATTGTTATAGCTTTTCTCTCTCCCTCCCTCCCTCACTCTCTCTCTCTCTCTCTCTCTCTCTCTCTCTCACACACACACACAAACACACACACACACACACACACACACATATGCACGCACAAGAATGGCCATGAGGAAATAATTTGTACTAATCAGCACCAGGAAACAATGGCATGATAAACAATAATGAACGTGATAATGAGAAATGTAAGCACCCAGTTGAAGTGACAGTATTTAAGAACAAACTGCTTTCCCTGTTATTTTTTAAATCTTTAGATAGATGAGATGAGAAAGAAAGACAGATAGAAAGAAATAGTGCAAGAGAAAAAAACCTAAATTACTGAAGAAATAATATATATATATATATATATATATATATATATATATATATATATATATATATATATATATATATATATATATATATATGAAAAGGAAAGAGTATGCTCCGATGGAGGTTGGAACTGCTGATTTACGATTTAGTGATAACTGGAGGCATTTATACACTTTACCTCTACACCAATTGGATTCCTTAAGATCATGACGGGCAAATTATACATACATGCATACATACATACATACATACATATATGAAATATGTTGTCCTTTGGGGTTCTTTCGGGTTAGATCAGTAACGTCCCAAAAAATTATATTCTCTCTTTTTCTCTTTGCGTTAGAAGTAGAATGGCCCATTCATAGGTAATCCCATGACATTATATTGTGCGATAGGTCATGTGACAGTTTGTATATAAATATGTCTTGTTAAGCGAAGTCTTCATTTCTGTTTTATGATCTGTCTCTGGAAGCATTTATAGTTGTGTTCAGATATAATATGAGAGGGATTATTTATTCATTAACTATTAATTGGAAATGTAAATTGCTCATTGACACTTAGATTAAAAAATAATTTGGGATTATTGTCAAAACGTCCAAGACTAATATTACATCAGCACATTCAAAACTATTGGTTCTTCATCATATTCAAGACTGTTGTTACGTCAGCACATTACAGATTATTGGAATTCGTTCGTAACACTCTTTACATTTGCATTTGTGTCTGATTACTCGTAGATGTAGTCATGGAAAGTTTAGAATTATTGGATTGAGAAGATCTAATTCTCCTTGGTTTTTCTCCAGTATCTTCACCAATTCTCCTACTCGTTTCAGCGGCTCTAAAATGTCATGTGACAGACTTACAGTTTTGTATTCATTCCCATCCTTCTGTACACTTTTCAAGGTTTACTTATCTTTTGGCTGCTTTCCACTGGTTGTGTTTAACAAATTTCTGTTTTTTTTCCACATTTCTTAAGCTTGTTTTTAAAAAAACATTATATGCAGGCGATGAATGAGAGGGACGTGAAGATATTACGGGCTAAAACTCTTGCGAGGATAAGGAATCGCAAAAATTAGACCCAAATTCAAATCATTCTCTGGAATAATACGTTCTATATAATCAATAAACTGACAACGAAAAGTGCGAAACTAGTATCTTACTAGCATGAGCGCTTCAACTCTTTATTGAGTCTTTTTCAAAGGAAAATACAAAACATAGACAAGACAAACAAATAAAACAGAAAAACGGTAATGTTTGCGAAACTTTACATGGCTGTTTCTATATTAAACCTTTTAACTTTATTATGTTTCAACAGTTCATTTCAGCTTGTTGCTTTAATATCTGCATTGCATATAAACAATTGCAATATTTAGGTGTTTTCCTACTCAGACCAGAAAAATAACATTTTCGGAGAGCTAAGTTAAACTAAAGACATTTTCCACTAAAAATGATCACGACAATACATACATACACTCATGATCGTGTAACTCTTATACACTGCTTAGGATTTGATACCCCAATCAGTGTTTCATAGAAACAATCTGAGAAGGGCATGCAGTCATTCACCCCAAAAATTCTGCAGATCTATGAGGTTATTCTTTTTCTTGCAGAGCAGATGTGCTACAAGAGATTTCAAGTCGTGTAACGTTTTGAAGAGTATACTTACTTTCATGTTCTAAATGGTTAAAACTGGTAGATGACCAGCAATTTATTCCTCTTCCAATGGCACGCCTAGATCGTTACGAGTGGCTCTAAACAATTGCCTTATAGACATATAATCAATTGTATCCTTTCCTCCTGCAAATAGGAAGTTCTTTATTGTTCCCTACAAAATATGAACATATGTTTCGAATAGGGCACATGATTCTCAACATACCCTATGATGGAACCTGTCAACAAAACATGAATCCATAAACTTTAAGCACAGAAAGAGGGGCCCCAAGTAGCCGAGTGGTCTAAAGCGCACACAGTTACGGATCACTGCCATTTCACCTATGTCTGTGTGGGTTCGAGTCTCGGGCTTGACCAATGTGGATACGTGAGAAATCTTGCCAGTAGCTTCTCTTGGGTCGGTTGTTCCTTCAGGTGTTTTCCCGGGTTCTTCTTCCCCCATTTATACTGGCCGCTATGTATAGCCTATCTTGTGCTGAAAAGTGGCGTTCAGCCCTATAACAACAACAACAACAACAAACAGGAAGAAGTATCAATGCAGACTTGATAGCCATCGCACCAAGCATAGTACTCTAACCCAGTTTATCTACTATTTCTGCGGCATGATTTAAGGACTAGTACTTAACGGAACACATACATTGATTAATAGAATCATTGACTCTTGTTCGTTTAGTGTAAGACATGTTGTACAACGTTCAAGAGGAAACCAGCCCGTAGGAAACACCCTAACCGTGATCAAGAGAGTATAATCAAAAGTACTTGCGATACTGCCCAGATTAACGTCTTTCAGGTATTTATTTAAAGTTTTCAGCTTGTTCTTCTTAAGCCAGACTGTAACACTCAATAACCACCCCGGGGACATTGCAATAAAAGAAAATTCCACAAATCAGCCAATCAGCAACAGTCTTATGAGTATCAGTTTGTGACAGAGCATGAAACATCAACTTTCACTGGATTGTTGGTAGGGGCTGAAGGTCTGCATTCGTCTCTGGGAGTTGTGTTTACCTAACATGGCTTGCAGTAAATGCATTAAAGAGGGCAAATCGTAGTTGGGATTGTAAGGAAACACCTGCATTGTTTGACGCTTGTGCCTGACCTACAATTAAGGCTTTGGGAATAAAAATTTGACGATTGCATGTCAATGAAGGATGCCTACCTGACCTGCAAATAAGGACAACCAGTCAATGGTGAAATACTCGCATTGTGTTAGCGTAGCACTTAACACACTCGGTGCCTAATCTGTGTACAGGGGATCAACCAAGATAGGGTAGCCTATCACCAAAGTACAGGTACAAAAGCCAAAGTTCTTCATATAATATTTTCCAGTGTACTGCAAGATATGTTGCCTTATTAAATAAAACTACTAGTTTTAGCATTTCTATCCGAAACCTCTAAAACGCTGAACCTTAATTTGTCTGTACACATATACTTAAGTAAGCCTGCTAATGATAGTTACTGTTCAGCTGAGTAAATATTCGAATGTTAATAATGGACTGTCCATTGTTTCATGCCATTTAGTTGTTATATATACCAGCACAGCTTATAATACCAACGGACCAACAGCAAAACGATTTATGCTTGGACTGGTCCTCAACATGTAACGGTTTATATTGGCGAGCTTTGTCCACATTTATCCGGGACCGTCACGTTGCTACCGAGATCATCAGCTAGATAACAAATTTGATGAATGCATGTGATAACAAGATCAAAACTGTCTTCAATGGAAGCAATTACATTACGCTGAGTCTGAATAACAACAGGCATGTGTTGAGTGACCGTGTTCTGCGGCACGTGTGGAGCAACTTGGTCTGCCAACTACTTTGTCCCAATAGCGAGCTGGTTCACCATAAAGGAGCAGGATAATGGAGCAGGGTGAACAATGAGTGGACCTCCTGGCAGATTTCCTACTAATGCTAGATATGGTGTCTGACACTCCACCCTATGACTCATAAAGTCAGCTATACGCAAGCCTTCCTTCCTTTCTATTTTTCTTCAGCAGCAGGGAAGTTGTACAGACCTTCCGTTCCAGACCAAATAAAGCTTCCTACGAGAACTTTCTCCGTAGAAGCCTCAGAATTCAAAAATAAAGCCTTCTACGGAGATCAATTTTCATGCATTTCAGACCGGATGCATCGGTTGGTCGCGCCGGTGTGTTAGTAAATATAGCGTTCGAGACAGGAAAAATAAATGAAGGAAATTTTTTTGTTGTTTTTTGTTGCATGGTTGGGCTGCTTTGGCCAATTTTACGTCGCATTAAAATAATATACTTGAAAATAATATGAGTCAGAAAACTAGCATAGTTGGAGAGCCTCATTCTGCTAGATTAGCGCGAGAGCAATTAGCGGCACTAAAGAAACTTATTCCAGTAAAAAAATTATTCAAGAAAAATGTTCGTGATTACGAAGATACGCAATATGGAATTACCGAGATATCGTCAAAATGGTTAAAGCCAGTTACCGAAACAACCGAGCGAGTCTTTTTTGGTGACATAAAAGATCCGGATATCAGGAAACGTGGAATTCTTCCCGTGTTGAAAGGTATCGAGGAACATTCACGAGTATTACCGGAACGACTAGCAATACTAGCACAACAACACGGGCAACAACCAGGAGGAGGAACCCCTGCAATTGGTTTTAAAATAAGTAAAGGAAAACCTGGAGGAAGAAAACCACCTATAGGAAGAAAAGCGTTCCATCTCGAGAATTTAAGAGAAAATTTCACCGAGGAGGGATGGGGAATAATATCACAGCCGCTCTCGACGTTGTATAGTAATATAGATCAATTTGGTGAATTTGCGGAAAATTATTTTGATATTCGAAGAGGATATCTGACTGATATAGGGAAAAAAAGATACGCAAACCGTGAAAATTGGTATAATATGTTATATAAAGTTTACTCGGGAAAATCACAGGCGAGAGAAACGGATCCATATTACAGAAGATTTTTAACAGCCGCAAAGGAAACGTATAATTATAATATGCAACAAGCGGAAGAAGAAAGGCGACAAAAGAAAGAAGAAATTCAACAAGCGAAAGAAAAAAGACGACAGGAGAAAGAAGAAAAGGCTAAATCTTCACGGAAAAGAAAAGCAAAATTAAAAGAAGATATTCAACCACAGGAAGAAGATATTCAACCACAAGAAGAAGATATTCAACCACAGGAATTAGGGGCCAGACCAAAAGTAAGAAGTCAACCTCAGGAACCAATAGTTCAACCAAGCGACTACAAAAAACCTGCGGACAAGGGAGATCGAGTATTAACTGATGAGGAAATTGCATCTCATTTAAGAGGAAAAGTTGATTATACTAAACCTGCTAATATTTATTTGAGAGAAGACAATATCGATAAGCTCAGTAACGATGACGAAAGATTAGATACCGCTGCGAATTATACTCCAGCGAATAAAAGATATTACTTGAAA
The DNA here is from genome assembly GCA_028554795.2 of Sinohyriopsis cumingii. Classification (NCBI taxonomy): domain Eukaryota; kingdom Metazoa; phylum Mollusca; class Bivalvia; order Unionida; family Unionidae; genus Sinohyriopsis; species Sinohyriopsis cumingii. The sequence goes on along the minus strand of CM068826.1, from coordinate 133,902,469 downwards.
AAAGAGTATATTGATTCATTTGGACCAGGAACATGGCCGCAGTTAATTTATTTTGGTAGCTTAAGAAAGCCGATGGATTTATTCGATATCGGATATTCAAATTTTAAAAAGGAGGTCGATGAATATAAAGAAACAATTACAAGAAGATCATCATTATCACAACATCCTAGCGGGGTACCAGGGGATCCTTATCCTAGACCAGGTACGCCACCACCACAAAATTCTAAAATAGGAAGCGGATATACCGTTTGCCCTGACAGCGTCGTCAACGATGTGTCTCGCCTTGAAATATTAATCGGAGGAAAACGAGCTGGAAACAATTCTTCTGAAATAATCAACGAGGCCTCAGATATTTGTCAGCGATTGTTTCGCGGTGGTGTTATTGATTCTTACATTTACAAGGAACTCGTCGATGAACTCATCGATTAAAACAACGCAATTGAAATAACATGATTGTTCACAAACATCAGCGCAGACCTAGACAGGTCCGCATAGTTAACTCTCGATTGCCTGTATACAAATATATTCACGGCAATGGACTCGGCGACATCGTCAAAAGTTTCGTTACGCGAGTAGTCCCTAAAATAGGACCCGCAGCTAAGCAATTCGCGTTAAAAGCAATAGGAAAGATCGGCGAGACTGTCGTTTCTGGTATTGGTAATTTGGCAACTAAAGGCTTCGATTTTATCAGAGGTAAAATATCAAATTTAACGCGTAAAAAAAAGCAGCCCGTCAAATTACCTAGCACCAGTGAAATGCCCCCCGAGGTCAGTAAAGCTATAAACGACGCAGCAAATAAAAAAATAAATGAGCTAGCACAGGAAGTTGCTAACACAAATCTTGCAAATGAAATAGCGAACACAAGTTTCATATCGGGCAGCGGTCTTCGTTTTAGATGAAATTCTTATTAATAAATGTTCGCACAAGTGTCAAACGAAGTGTTCGACATGGACGAGCCTGTAGGTAGAGACACATCCGTGCGTGATTTCCAGTATTTCTCGTACGACACAGTGACACCAAATGCGACTAATCGCGTTGAAATTCAAGTTCACGATACAACGAGATATTTTCTTCTATCTGAGGCGTATATCGAAGTTGTTGGGGAAATTAAGAAGGCGGATAATACCGACTATGGCGCAGATTTTAAAGTCGGATTTGTCAACAACGGCATCATGGCATTATTCAAGAGTGCCACTTACATGATCGATGGAAGAGAAATCGAGTCAATCACGGGCAACGTTGATATAGCAACGACGATAATAGGCCTAGCTAGATACTCGGATGATTTTACCAGATCGGCTGGTCCTAGTATGATGTTTGCCAAGGATAACTCTGATCACGCTGATCATCTCCCGTATAACATCGGTGTACCGAGAAATGCCGCTAATAATGCTGACGCCACAAACGTTGGTGTAATGCTCGGCGCCAATGACAATTACAACCTCGGATTTGACATACGAAAAAAAATGTTAAAGGGAGATGATCGAAGATTTTCCTGTGCAATTCCGCTATCTCATATTTTTTGGATTTTGCAGGCACTTCAGGAAAGTCATTTACGGAGCGAAACACACGATTTCTTTCGTTCGAGACGACACAGGCAATGACAGAGCCATCTGGCGAGAAGCAGGTGTGGCAGGTGATCGAGGCAAAATATTACTAACCAAATTTACTTTGTGGATGCCAGCGATAGTCTCATCGATGCTTGAGGAGGAAAAATTATTGTCATTCATGAATCAGGGTGGCAAGTCTGTCATGTCCTGGCTAACAACCACGACTGACTCTATCGACGTTAATATTAACGGAATATTTACTTGGCGAATTGCGTCACAACAAGGTGTCTCGGCACCTAGACATATCTTTGTTGCTCTTCAAAACGCAAATAGATATGTTCAAACTTCCAGTCACATGATATTCGATAAATTCGCAGCAACAAACGTATCACTAAGGATGAACGGCCAACAAGAACCATCAGAGGAAATATCGATTGATTTTGAAAATTACTCGACGGCCCGCGCATATCATCGCTTGTTGTGTTTCATGGGTCGCGATCAAAATATCGATACCGGATTGCAAATATCGCAGCTGGATTTCAATAAATTTTATCCTATCTATTACTTTTCCCTGGAACATCTCGATTTGGTAAAACAATCCGTCGTTGATATTCATTTCAAAACCAGAATTAACACAGCTGGACCAGCTAGGGCAATCGCGGTGATTCTCAGCGATAGAACAATGATCTTGGAAGGAATCAGCGGTAGAATGAGAATCATCGACGCTCCTGTCGAGAAAATGTAACAAAATCGAAGATTTCTAAATTTAGATTAAACGATTATTAATATGCCATACGAACACGTCAGCGTAACTCTGACCCCGGGTCAGATGAAAAAACTCCAAACAGCAACAGCAAAGCGATGCGGTGTGAAATTAACCCTGAAAAACGATCAAATTCAGGGCGGTCCTAACAAACTATCGCTAACTAAGAATCAACGTGAACGCTTTACCAAAGCCAAATCAGCAAATTCCGGCATTCATGTGAATCTTAGTATAGGTGCCATCAGAGACATGGTCAAAACGGGCGGAATTTTCCCTTTCCTAGCTGATATTCCCGCGTTAATAGCAGGTGCAAAAGCGTTAGGGTTAGGTGCGGTTGGAGCAGCAGGTGCTAAATTAGCGCATAAAGTAATGGGAGGGCGATACGGTAAAAAAAAGGGAAGCGGCCTCTATCTAAGACGACCTCCCATGTACGGATAGGGCTGCCCACTTGTTGAATGCAGTTTCAAAGTCTAATTTTTCACATCTGTACATGCTGATTCTCATTAAATTCTGGAGAGATGAGATGCAGAGCTTATTTCTGATGTCAGTTTTTATGAAGTTCATCTTACTGAATGCACGTTCACAGTGTACAGTGCTGACAGGTGACACCAGTAGTCTCTCAGCAGGCCCCCCCCTCCCCCTTTATGGCTAGCTTCACAAAGCTTGTAGCGAATTGCTTCCTAAATCCCAAGAATGATCACTGAATGCTGTATAAATTTTCTCGACAAGAAAAATAGGATCTCCATTCCCACGAATGAAACTTACACGAGTCAACACCTGGCAATATTGGACCGTATATATAAGCATAAATTCACACCCAACTTAGGGATTCTTTCACTCCTGTATTTTGAGAAATAAATAATTATTATTAATTATGCAAAACTGTTTTTTTTTTTTTTTTTTTTTTTTTTTTTTTTTTTTTGCTATTTCTTGTTGCGGAGTTTAAGTCTCTGCAGCCGTAACACAGGACTGATGGCAAAAGGAAAAGATCAATGAGTAAAATGCTGCACTGGTGACAGATGTAATTGTGATTTAGATTGTTTCCATTTGCTTTGTATTTATACACAGTTGTCGGTACTTCAAAGCTTATCAGTTTTCTATGAAGGTTCAGCAAAACTATTGTATTGGTATATGTATAAAAAAAACAGAAGGATTAGCCATACAATTAATTGTATCTGTTCTATTCGCGTCTTCAGAAGTCGGTCAGTTGTAGGTATAGTGCGGTAGCATGATTGACTGTATCGCAGCATACAGTACTCAGTCCAGATGTCAGCATAAGCAGATTATGATGTAACAATGCACTGTAAAGATGGGGTTGTCAATAAGAACAAAGGATTGTTTGTGTAACAGATTGATACCAATGCATTGCTTAGTCAAGTTTGTGGCTTCCTTTCGTTCTGCCTTTTAATTTATCCAGTCCAAATCCACGATTGTATGTACATATTAAATAACCAAAAAGTATGTCGCCAAAAAAATCGCAAGATGGGATATTTTTGTCGCCAATAAGGAAAAAAAATCGCAATTTGCGACATTGGCGAAGCCCAGGACGATCCCTGAGACGTTAATGGATCCACCGATATGCGGCCCAGAATCAATTGATGTCCTCGACGCAATTTCAAAATCATCCGACCCGTATCATAGGATCGTATTTAAATACGCCGTAGATAAATATCATGGTTGATATTTACGGTAGATTTATCTACATGAAGAAGGAAGCAGAAGTGACTGACGTCGATCTATCAAAATTCGCAACCAGGGATGATATTAACAATCTTCTATCGCTGTCAGAGGTAGATCCTGGCGAAGTTGCTATTTTTCAGAGCCGCGAAGGAAGATTACAAACAAGCAACGTCAAAATAACTGATATAATCAAGCGAGACGAATATAACGATCGCATTAATCAATTTACTAGCCTGTCAGATTCGGTATCAAAATCCATCGCTGATATCGCCGATATTATAGCGAAGTTACCCCTGAAGGCCAATATCGCTGATGTGGAAAAAAAGGACAACGAGCTATCAGCAACGTTGCTTCTGAAGGCCGATAAAACATTATACGACGATCTTCAGGACAGATTGACAAAGAGACTTAGCAGGCTAAATAACGATCTTAAAAAACTCGACGATACCTTAGGTAAACTTAGTAAAAAAATTGACGAGGATATAAAAACATCCGTCGATAATATCTCTACCGCCGCAGACGAGCTTGCAAAGAAAAAAGCCGATCAAGCATCGCACGATGATCTTAGCGATAAAGTAAGAAAAATTAACGAGGATATTACTAAAATTCTCGCCGATATTACCAAAATAAATACTGTAATGAGTCAGAAAAGCGATAAAACATTACACGACGATCTTAGCGAGAAAACAAAAAAAATCAACGAGGATATTACTAAAATCAACGAGGAAATTTCCATAATACGTGATTTGGCGCGTCAAAAGGTCGATAAAACATCACACGACGATCTCAGCGAGAATGTGAGAAAAATCAACGAGGATATTGCTAAAATTAACGAGGAAATTTCCACGACGCCTGATTTGGCGCGTCAAAAGGTCGATATGTTATTGTACGACGCAGAGATTCGAGATTTGAACACGAAACTTCTCGACGCAACTACAAAAATTAACGATATTAGCGCAAAAATATCGTCAGCGAATCTTGAAAAATTAGCGCGTATTGTCATACCATCGGAGGTAGAAACAAAAAATATTCCCTGCCATGTACCATTTGTGTTAAAAACACACAAAGGTACATGGACACCCGAGAATAACACATTTAGCTTTACCGCGCCAATTACTGGAGTATATCGAATATTTTTTCTCTCCGTGATAAGATTCAAGATAATAACCTTGGGTCACATCTATGATGAATTTTTTAATATTTTGATGATTGCAAATATCGAGGACACATTTACGCTAGAACCGCCAGATAGAACCACGACAGAACCAACCGGTTATGTTGTAATTATCGAATATTTATCCGGAACATACCACACAATTGGTTAGATAAATAACTAATAAATGACCGCGTCGGATTACCGATACAATCAGGCGCGTTTATGGCAGGATTCGCTAAAAAAGCTCCTCGACGAGTATCAGGTAAAAATAAAAAATATCAACGCAGATTAATTGCCATCGATGTTGCTGTGTACGCGGTAAGTGCAATAATCGCCGGCGCGGGAATAATCTTATCCGCGGTGACAACAATCGCGCCGATCTCAGCAACGATAATAATCTCGTCGACAACGACAATCGCGGGTGTTCTTAATATTATCGCAAAAAAAATATCCTCATGCACAAATGAAAAATTATCCCTGTACACGAGTAAACTATCCCAGGTCAACGAGGCGTATCCGAAATTATCATCGTTGCTTTCTGAGAGTCTCAACGACGGCGTTATATCCGATTTAGAATTTTCCGTGATGGTAAATATCTATTCTGAGATTGAACAAATGAATATCAATAATGTCGGAACTAACTCAAATCGTGACAAACACGACACCACCAATAACAACGCTGATATCGGCAAGCTCAACCAGGCCAGAATTTAGTATCGATTTTCCAATACCAATTAGCGTCAAGGAAATTGCGCTGTCACAGTTACGTGTCTATAACAGCTGGCCCAATGTTAGGTCGAAATCATTCGGTAGATTATCATCGAATAATTCGCTTGTTTTTGCCAATAAAAACCGTCCCGATGGAACTCCCGATTGGATCGTCGTTGGCATACCAACAGACAGTTACGAAATTGAGCAAATCGACAAGGAATTCACATATAGGATATCAAATATAACCGGCGATGCTAATCCAGGAATAAAAATATTAGCACACGAACCAACGTTGTCATCGATAATCGAAGTAAAATCGCCATATGTCGTCGATATTTACCAGTCATCGATTAGGACAGTTCTAGGTTGGCCCGAAATCGCACCTCTGGCAAAACCAGAAAAATCTGATTTTATTATTCCAGGTTGGCACGAAGAAGCTCCTCCAGAACTACCGGAGCCAAAAAAATCAGATTTTATCACCGACGAAGGATGGTACGGAGATGTTGGACACAGGATTACGATCCACAATGCCATCAACCTCATGAATAACCACAAATTTAACTTGGTGATGTTCGCTTTTACTTTCAGGGACAACAAAATTCTCTCGTGGTTGCCTCTTCCCAAAATTCCCCCCGGTGTGAAAATCTTCGACGCTACCAATATTAACAGGATAATAGCCCCCATAGACGGTATCTTGATAAGAAGAACCATCGACGATTTTAATCAAGAACATAAAATACATTTAAATTTATTGCGGGGATTCTTTCATGAATGTATCTTAAATAAATCAGGCTCATGCAGCGAAATTATCGGACGCGTGAAGTTTTTAAATCAACTCTCGAATGATGTTGAATATTATCATGGTATGTTCATTCGGGCGATAATTGATGATATATCAATTGCCGATTATGTTCTTCCTATTAGCAGCTTCAAGTTGATCAAAAATTCAGGAGAAAAACAAAAATTTATGACAGTATTCGGATTAACCGAGGAAACGCTACCAAATTTCAAATTTCCCGATTATGATGTTGATAAAATGAGAAAATCCGTCACTGATACCATCGATGATTTATTTCCGAAATTACATGCCGCGTGGACTAAAAAAATACAATCAGAATCGATTCTCAAACATAATAATGATCCTGCCGGGCAAGGGCGGCATATCTCGCCGGGTATCGTCAATATAACGGAGGTTATCGCGATTTATCTTCACGCGGACGTCGTTGAAGGTAGCTACAACGTGGATTCGTCTGTGTCAGAGCAGGCACAGCAGGGATTTATCTTATATTCGTTTTCACCTAGCGCATCTCCGGGTTTTTTGATAATAAAAGAGCCAGTAAATCCGTTTTACCTGCGATGCCACAATCGATTATTGTCGAGGATAAATTTCAAACTGACGGATCAAAACGGAAATTTACTTGATATACGCGAAGAAACGTTAAGTATCAACTTGCTGGTGAGATCGTAATCCTTCCGCCAAAGAAAAATGGCCAAAAAAATAAATAAAAACCAGGACATTTTTCAAAATTAGTAAAATTTTTTAATTTTGATGGGGTAAATACCCGTCAAATTGAGTAATTTATATAATTTCGTAAATCTGTTGGGGTAAATACCCGTCAAATTGAGTAATTTATATAATTTTATGCTTTTGATGGGGTAAATACCCGTCAAAATTAAGAAAATTGTACAATTTCAGTAAATAAATTAATTTAGTAAATAATGAAAAAAAATAATAAAAATCAGAGAAATTAAGAAATTTGTGTAATTTTATGTTTTTGATGGGGTAAATACCCAACAAATTGTGTAATTTATATAATTTCGTGAATCTGCTGGGGTAAATACCCGTCAAATTGTGCAATTTATATAATTTCGTAAATTTGATGGGGTAAATGGTAGTCAGAAACAAGAAAATTGTACAATTTCAGTAAAATGACTAATAAAAATTAGAATTGGAATCGAAGATTCTTAAGATTCTTAAAATTTTGTTTTTTTTTTGTGGCAAGAATGAAAATCAAAGATTTTTAAGAATCTTCGATTTTAATTTTACTCTCATCGACCAGCTTTTTTAGCTGCCTGACACGCGAGCTGGTAATTTTTCTTGACTCGTATTCATCAGATAAACTCGATCTCACTTTTTCTACCAGCGTCGATAATTTAACAAAATCCTCGATTTGATCATCGCTGACAGTCGCAAGCGATTGGTACATGGCAATCTGGATTTTCTTTATAAACTTGTATTCTGACGGTAGCGTGTACCTATATTCGAGTTTTCCTTGGACGATCGTTTCAAATTCGGACCGGATTTTACCTGTGTCCAAATCTGAGGATAAATTTACATTTTTTTTCAGATCCTCGATGGCTTCGATGATATTATTTATATTCTCCTCATTCATTTATATTATATTTGTAATATTCAATTAATTTTCAAAAATCTTCGATTTCACTTTCTGAGTCTGAAATTATCGGAATATAATAAAACTCGATCCACTCGCCAAATCGGTATGAGAATGTCGCGTTTATTATTTTTTCTGCCACTCGCCGCACCGAGGCTGGATTAATATCAAAATATTTTGCAGCAACACTCATCGATGTGAATATGGCTTCTTCATTTGTCTCTCGATTTATCGATTTAACCGCCTTAGCTGGTCGCCGTCCGCCACCGGTATTATTACCAGATTCACAATTTTCCTTCTGAGTCACCGCCCGGAGGATGGATATCTTGTTATTAAGTTTATTTCTGTCGATATGGTCAATAACAAGATCGCCCTTGATAAGTCCATGGAAACACTCGTATACGAACCTGTGAACGATATAATTTGTGTATCTTCCCCTTTTACCCCCGCTGAAGGTACATATCAAATAACCCGAATTACAAATTTTACCAACACGATTCTTTGTTATGATATTTCTGACGATACCATCCGATGACGCTTCGTATCCCTTGATCGTTGGATGAGATTTAAACTCGTGTGTCATTGTCGTTTCTGGAATAGCTGATTTCAGATCCATATATAATATTCTATTTGTTTAAATCGTTATTTGCCTTGAATCGATTAATATAATCTTCTTCACATGTTATCACCGACGAGGATCTTTTTTCATAATATCGCCGCAATTCTCGATAATTCTTTCCTCCGCAGGCCAAACATAATCGAGTTTTCCCTCGCGTGCCAACTTGGCAAACTAAACACCGCTGTGGTCCTTTACTGCCACGCCGAATCGCGTGTATGTGAGCGCCGCAATAATCGCCTCTGCAGGATTTGTCACAGAATTTTGTTGAACCGATTAGTATCCATTTGCAATGCATTATTATAATTTAAACATATGTCTAAAATATAATTATGGACGCATTTGATCTTGATGAGGCAGAATATATTATACCTGAAGTTGATCGTTCGAAGAAAGAATTTTTCGATGATGGAGCGGTTCACACTTGGTCGACTTGGAAAACGAACTCTGTTGACGCTACAATGAATCTGAAGCGAGCCAAGAAAATAATCGAGCACATAAAAAACGAGCATAAAGAAGAGCGATTTATCTTTGGAATAAAATTTATTGCACAAATGCCCGATAATACCTGGATTATTCGCGATAAACGAGATCCAGTGCGCGGCGGTAAGAAAAACGTTGTTCTCGATAAAAATTCCAAACCCGGATTATTACTGGGAATCGATGGCCCTTATTATGCTAGGGCATATCCATCTAGTGCAGTCGTTTATGGAATTTATCGGCTAAATAATAATCCGGATGTGAAAAATCTACCTGCGATGAAAGAATCGCCGATGACAAATTGCGTGGCTGAACGTGTTATCGAGCACATGAAAAACGCTCGACGTGGATCTGGTTTGACCCAGTTGAGGTTGGATAAAATTAACGCGTGGGCGAAGACCGTCGCTGATGGTGCATCGGTGGACGATGTAGCTGCGTTGAGTAAAAAACTTAAATTTCCGATCACGGTGAAAACGTTATCGGGAGAAATATTATACTCGTCGCCGTACAGATCCCGAGGAGCGCCAATCGAGATTGTCGATCACAATTCCCATGCGTGGTCGCAGTCGGTAATGATATTTCCATGAGATCGTGTGGTTAAATTTTATCCCGTGGAAAATTCCACGGAATTTTCTGCGGAGAATAATAATTCCGATTCCATGTTCAGATTTATCAAAAAATTAAGCGCATCTGATCCAATATCGATATGGTTATTCTCGAGTGAAGAAAGATACGATCAGTTTATTTTGCCATGCGGTGATATTTACAGGGATAAAATATTACACGAGTCGATGAAAAATCTCGCGGTGAAATATTCGTCGAATCCCGATCAGTTACTGACAAATTGCTTTACAGTTCCGTCTGTTGCTGCTCACGCCGCTAGAGAGAGAAACTCATGGAAGCCTACAAGGAACGAATTTCTCGCTGATATTCAACTTAGTTGTATCGAATACGGCCATGGCGGATTGTGGAATACCAAGTACGATTTCGAAGATATGATCTCCGTTGACATGAGCGCGTGTTATCCTGGAAGTTTCCTTGGATATGGCGATTGTGCAGATTATTTTGCTAAATTCGGCCATCCTACCAGCGAAATGACAAGAGTAGCGATTAACGGACCGTTACCTAATTTTGTCATGACCGGATTCGCTTGTGTAACGTCGTTTGAGTTTGCTGAAAATTTACATAAAATTTGCTATATTTGGTTCGGAAGGCATTTATCTCAGCGCCGTTGGGTTCCTACGGTGTTATTGAGATATATGCTAGATTCGTCGATGTTAATGTCGTTGACGGTGAGTGAGGCGATTATATCTTACAGAAAACAGATCGATGTGTGGTTGCCGACGGACTGTGACAACGCAAAAGATATAGGAAGAAAAATAATTGGTAAATTTACTCAAGGCGGATCCGTTGATCATAAACACCGGCACGCTAGGTTGTTTATCAACGACGCCGAGATGGATTTTATTATCGCCGATACGGTATCGCGAGGAATATTTTGTAATAGAGAGAATATTATCATTGATGGAGTAAAGTTAGGTACCGTGATTAGTTACCTTGACGGAGAATCAGCGCAATATACACATTTGCGGTCGTCGATGCTCGCTTATGTTAGTATAAATTTACTCTCGATGATAAATAAATTTTCTGATATCGCGGTAAGAGTCGCAACGGATTCATTTTATATCGATAAAAAATACCAGTGTAGGCTGGAAAACTTAATTACCGACGGTAGCTCCTGGGGAACCTGGAGGATAAAAAACGAGGATATTCTAGATTATTGTGAAGACGCCGATGTTGAAGATCGCGATGAATTTCATCGAGGTAAATTTGGAGAATCTTCGATTCTAGATTTTTCCAAAGCCGCATCTGCGTTCGATCCAATTTCACGCAGCAAATTCGTTTACCTAAATGGGCCTGGTAGTAGCGGTAAAACAACGCGAGCAATAAACTTATTTGCAAATTCCGATATGATTGTGTTGACTCCGACTCATAGATTAGCGCGAGAAATAAAGCAGCGTGGCGTTGGTTCTTGCACGTATCACAGTTATTTCAAGTACAGCGGTGGATCATGGGATTCGGCTCGTATGGGAAATAAATATATCAACAAGATCATAATATTTGATGAAATTTGCACGGTGAATTTAGATATTTTAAAATCGATATTAGCTTGGTTGGAAGGGAAAAATACCGCCGTGATAATGTGCGGAGATCACGGCCAGCCTAATCCTATCGATGGCGAATCGCCTCACGAATGGCTGAGAAACTTCGTTGACTATTATGAGGAAATCGACGCTGATTATAGATCGACGGATATTTTGTTGACCGAATTTAAGAAATTGATTCGATTACAGCCGAATAAGATTCAATGTGACGTCATGAGGAAAATAATCGACGAGACTCCGATGAGCGATTTTCTAAATTTGTGGCGTCCCGATCATCTGATCGTTGCTAGTAGGAAAATTGTTCGTGATATTATTCAGGAAATGTTATTCAAGCTGCATTGCGAGAAATTTCCAACACTGCAGGTACCGTTATGCTACAGGCCCACTGATACTCGACGACAAAATATTAATATTATTTTGCCATGTGGAAGGGAAAAAAACTTGGTCCTAAATGATATTATCTTTGTTGATATTAATCTCGTTAATGACGCGATAAATGCAGAAAAATCACCGTGGAAATTAGGCTACGCAACAACGATACACTCGTCACAGGGATTGACCGTAGATGGACAAGTTTGGATCGTCGATGATAGAATTTCTTGGTCACATTTAGTATATTTGGCCGTGTCGAGAGTTAGAAAATTATCCCAGTTGGGACGAATTCGAGTAAATTATCTTAGTGACGCTGGGGGTAGTTGAGTATCTTCTGGTACTATTTGTAATTCTTCTTTGGTAAATCCGCGTTGTGGCGCTAACGAATCTAGGATATAAATAGCTGGTCTTCCTGACGATCTTGTCACGGCAGATATTTTGTGAGTTGTAACGCTCCAGGTTGGGTCGGTTGCTCTTTTTCTTCCTCCTTCAGCCTCGCCTTCTTTATACAAATATCTGACTGTGACGCTACCTAGTACAGGCTGAATTGTGGAATCTCGCTTTAGTGGTATATTCGATTTTGTAATTGCAATTGCGGGTTTCATTGCTATTGTTCGAGTTGTCTCGTTATTTAACGCGTTGATTACATGAGGCAATCTTGATACCCAATCGTGAGATCGATTATTCTGAATAAATTCACGCGCGTATTGGTATCCGAATAATCGTTCTGCAAGCGTTTTATTGAATCTTTCGACGATAGCTTGATTGTGATGTACACCTACAATACCGCGTCGGATTTTCACATTATTCTTTTTCATCAATGAAGTAACCGCGCCAAGAAATTCTCGACCTGGATCAACCTGGAGAAGATTCGGCCAGGTCAACGGGGATCGTGAATAAATTTCGCTAAACGCCTTAGCGGTCTCCGTTGCTGTTTTATTCGATAATGGCTCTGCTTCTTTATACCTGCTAGCGATATCAACGACTGTCAGGACATATTTATATGTGACTCCGTCGACGGTATCGTGAGGAAGAAACATCAGATCCGCTTGATGGACCTCATTGGGGACGCTGACGGTGAAACTCGCGTACGGTATTTTCTTAGGCGGAGGAAGATATATTTGCCAGATTGCCTGTTTTGATAGCCACGATTCAGCGACGGATTGTTTTACTTTAGCGGCTTTAGCGAGTTTGGCAATCGCTGATTTTCCTCGCCAGAATCCTCGCGGAGAATAATATATTTGCTCCATATTTATTTACCAGCACCGAATACTAATTTACCTTTCATCGCGCCTTTTACCAGCCAAGTTGCCAATTTTTCTTTGAAATTTTTATTAGGAATCGCGTCTAGTGCGTGAATTAGCTTGATATCAGCGAGATGCCTTTGTTGTAAATCTCCGCTGCGGTATGCGAGGTCGTGGTAGTAACAAGCTCTATCGATTGCGTTTACCGGATCTTCACCCTGAAATGGTTGGTTATTATCGTCGAGTCTGATATCGAGCCTTGTTCCGGGTCCACAATAATTGTACCCTGGTAGATGCTTTTCTCCGGGATATTTTGCCCAGGGCGTTCCAGGTAGATTTGTCAAGGAGGCGGCAATGTCTCCTCCGGATCTAGTTTTTTTTTTTACAAATCTGAACTTGCGTATCTTGCAAACTTCGCATTCTCCTGCAATTGCGTTCCTGTTGTTACGTGTAACGATTTCGGTTGGATTTATCGTAGCTGTGTGCTTGCGACACTTAACACAATATAGATCCATGTATTTTAGTAACATGAATGTAATTGATTTTTCAGCCACGAAACGACGCGAGCAGGTGAAACATCATTCGGCATTACCGAATTCGATCAGAATGATAATCATTGGCCCGTCAGGACCTGGTAAGACGCAATTGTTACTAAATTTGATCATGCGATGGTTAAAATGGGACAAATTGTATTTGGTTGCACCATCCGTTGACGATCAACGTTGTTATCAAGTGTTAAAAGAATTCGGTGACAATACCGACGAAGGCACAATCGAATTTATTACAGACATCAACGAAGCTCCATCCGTGGAGAATTTGGACGGCGATGTTAATAATCTTGTTGTATTCGACGATGTTATGCTGGACAAGCAGACCAATCCGGCTAGGATATTCTCGCGTGGCAGACACAAGAACACCGATGTTATTTACGTAACACAGAGATATACGCAGATTCCAAAGGTGATTAGGGACAATTGCAATATTTTATCGGTATTCAATGGCGTGGACACGCACACGCTGAGAAATATCCATCAGACCTGGTGCAACGGCGACATGGATATAAATAAGTTTAAAAATTTGTTCAGCCGCGCTCAGGCAACACCGCATGGTTTCATCACGATAAATCTTCACGATCCACGCAGTCGGTATCGAATTGGTCTCGATCAAATTTATTCATGAAAAAGTAGCCCCACGTTGCAACAAAAAACAAAAATTATTTTCCTTCATTTATTTTTCCTGTCTCGAACGCTATATTTACTAACACACCGGCGCGACCAACCGATGCATCCGGTCTGAAATGCATGAAAATTGATCTCCGTAGAAGGCTTTATTTTTGAATTCTGAGGCTTCTACGGAGAAAGTTCTCGTAGGAAGCTTTATTTGGTCTGGAACGGAAGGTCTGTACAACTTCCCTGCTGCTTTTCTTCCTTATCTTCCCATGAACTAATTTAAATTTAAAAAATAATTTTTTGAAATATCGGTATAATAGTGTGACGCATAACATGAATGAGTGAAGGGGAATAATGTGTTGAGTCGTTACTGAATTATGAACTAATGTTGCAAATAGAAAACCACTCTAATTCGGCGTAAGGCTTCTCAAAATGACGTTCGGTAATCTAACCGTTTATATACTCTAACATAAACTAAGTTGTCTCCCCTACATATTGTATGTTCTGCGATGTTGATGTAATATAAAATAATAAGATTGTCAGTAGAGGGGAAAGTATTGCATAGTATATTACTGAATTATATATTAAATCAGGAACTCTAAATACCATTCTAACCAGGCAAAAGTCTCATAAAAATGGTACTCGATCTCTGAACAGCTTGCAGAATCGATGCCATCTCTATATATAAGGTTACAAGAAACACAAAGCGTGTGCAAAGTTATACTTTATAAGATAAAGATGTAAGGCTCTCCGATTATGGCCTTAGCTAACGAATAGTTGCTTACAACTTTCCTTTTTTCCTTCGATGTACTACTAACGCTTACTGCAACGTCTGCATGTCGCTGAGGGGATTATGATGGTAAAGTATTGTATTATTACTGACGAATTTTTAAGTGCCGCTATTATCTTCTTTATTTCTATGACGCATACTATCGTTTTGTTTTCGTAATATAGTGCCGGTCAACATGCATCTAGCTGACGAGCTGACGACGGATAGCAATTCCGATTGGCAGACACATGAAATACACCTCAGTAAGAATTAAATACAGTCAACATGGTGAATGCTGAGATATTGATCGAACGTCCCGGATGTCCTTAAGATTATTTCGAATCATTAACATTTTCCGATGTAAACATCTGCCGTCCTTTTGAATCAACTTTTCTTTATTCAAGCGTAAACTACACAAAATAAAATATTTGCTTAATCTTGTTTGTGTGCTCCACAGCTGTATACAAAAAATTTGATACAATTTCTCTGCATCTAAGCACATTTGCACAAATTATTAAGTGTCTTTAACCTTTTAAACACAATATACATCTTGCACCGATGAACTTTCTTTATCCAGTTCGTCTTTGATGTATCTGATAAACCATTTATCAATCAGCCCCACCCCTTTCATCGATATATCTACCCGACTATCTGTCCTTCCCATTCCAACCTACCAATCCACCCGCATCTCAACCCCCTCTCTCTCTTCATCTATATATCTATCTGACTATCCGTCCTTCCCATTCACACCTCTCTCTCTCTCTCTCTCTCTCTCTCTCTCTCTCTCATTTTGTGTATCTATGTATCTGTTTTTCTGTTTACAGCTCTGTCTTCATAAATAAATCCGTCTGTGCATATCTTCTTTCTGTTTCGTAATCTGTGTTAAATGAATATTCTTACCCCTTCCATCGTACATTTAAATTGGTATGGTATCATTACCATTTCCAAGTAGAGTTAAAGAAATTCCATTAATACAGCTCTAAATTAATTGGAATAAGCTGATTGTTGTTGTTGTTGTAGGGTTTAACGTCATTTTCAGCACAAAATATGCTATACATGGCGGTCAGTATACATGGTGGAGGAAGAACTCGGGGAAAACCCCGGAAAGAACCACCTGTCTACGAGAAGCTACTGGCAAGCTTTCTGACATACCCACAATGGCCGAATCCGAGACTCGAATCCACGTAGACAGAGGTGAGATGGCAGTGATCTGTATCGGTGAGCGATTTAGACCCTCGGACCCTCGCGCCCCGAGCTGGATGATAACGTACTCAACATTTTATAGCCGATACTTACCTAGTTGTCTTAATTTTTCTTTTGGTCTATATTCATCAGCATCTGTGAGCTTAGATATACTATTATAAAATATTACATTGGCGTTTGCAGTCAATACACATGAACATAATTATATCGAATCATGTTTTACAGATAATATAGTGAGAGACGTTTGATTACCACTTTTGCAGAACGGAAAGAAATTCACTGCGTAAATTCTAATCAAGGTTTAAATAATTAAATAAACGACTTATCTCGTATTTGCACTCGATAAAGCATGAGTATAATTTTTGTTGATGTAATTTGAAAAGGAATGAGTTATTATTTTAGTTCAGTGCCAGAAAGAGGACTCCTCAACTAGTCTTTTGATAATCGGGTGTATGGATAAAACTACCTGATCATTAAAAGAATTTTTGGATACTTAATATTGTAGCAAAATACGGAATACATGTAATTATATGTATGTATGTATGTATGTATGTATGTATGTATGTATGTACGTATGTATATGTGTGGGGTGTGTGGGTGGGTGGGTGTGGGTGTGTGGGTGGGTGTACTTGTGGTGTGTGTGTGCCTGTGTGCGTGCGTATGTGTATGCATGTATGTATGTATGTATGTATGTATGTACTTGTGTGTGTGTGATGTGTGTGTGTGATGTCTGTGTGTGCGCGTGTGTGTGTGCGCGTGCATGTGTGTGCGCGCTTGCGTGTGTGTATGTATGTACGTGTGTGTGCGTGCGTGAGTGCGTGCGTGAGTGTGTGTGTGTCTGCTTGCGTGCGTGAGTATGTGTGTGCGCGCGTGCGTGCGTGTATGTATGTATGTCTGTATGTATGTATGTGCGTGCGTCCGTGCGTGCGTGTGTGTTTTATTATTTACTGATTCTCTTGCAGACTGCAGCTGTGTGAAGCCTATTGCGCCCATTTGTTACTTATACAATGGCATCTGAGGTCCCGAAAGTCCATTTATACCCTCTGTCACGTTCCCTTTTTTCTTTTCTTCTCCTCCTTCAGGTAGCCTTTATCTTCTCAGATTCTTCCGCTATGACTTATTTCAAGTGTCTCTTGGTTTGTTTGAAGAGCAGCTGCTTCCTGGAGAGCACTGTTTTGGGTATTCCATTGAACCTCTACACGGTTTTGGGTATTCCACTGAACATGTACACGGTTTTGGGGTATTCCACTGAACCTCTGCTTGTACTTGCAGCTCCTCTAAGTCCTCAATGCTAATGCTTCATGAAACTTTCCAATCTTGCAACGGTGATCTGCGGTCGTTAGTGTTTGATTGACGATGACTGGTACGACTGACTGACTGACTGATCATCAATTACGGACGCTTGCCCCAATTCGGTCATGTGTGTATGGTTAATGACCACACCGTGGGCTATTTAATTTATCGCAGTGGAGGGAATTGAAGGCACAATCCTGTACGCATTCGGCGCCTCAATAACAAGTGGATTAAGGTCCATGAAAAGTTTAGAAGATTGGGTCCCTCTTGACGAGAATCAAGAAATAATGCGCAAGAAGATATCATGGAAGACATGGTGGAAATAAATGGTGGGCAAAGAAGTAGAGGTCACATAACGAACCTTATGAGAGCCACAACCACATTTCTAGAAAAGAGACACACAGTGGTCATAGATGTTTGTCTATGTGGTGTGTATGCATTTCTTTGTTTGTCCTAATATCATATCATTCCAATCGTGATGATGCTTGGTTGGTAGAGTCTGGATGCTGTGGACTTTATAATGTTCGTTGATCATCATCAGTACCAGGAGAGCCCATTGTCCTGGTGCTACACATGTTGGTCCTTGCCTGACTGAAGTTTTTAAATTTGGCTTGCATAGTTTCCTTTCCTTTCTAAGTTCATTTTGTGGGCTATTTCCGAGAATGTTCTCGTGACATCCGTGTGTTGCAGTATTGAATCATAGCCGTCCAGTAGTGGTAACAAACTTGAGGTCTCTATTTGATCGAAAATATCGTTTGGTACAACTGATATACACACCGCTTTTTATGCACAAAGCGCGAAGGTAAAGGAAATCATCCCTCACACGCATAACATATCACACACAAAACCAAAGCATGGAACAGAAATATGGTGCGGACCTAAATAAAATCTCACATAAAAAGAAACTATGCTACATACGAACGCATATTGGATAATTGGAAGAGATTTTGTGAGAAAAGGTATCCATACCCAAACCTGCAAAGCACGCTTAACACGTGAATATAGACAAACTATTATACCCTTACATGCAAACACATTATATAAGGAAAATGGTTATTTATTTTAGGAAAATCAAACACATACATACACCAAAAATACCAAACACACACTATCACACAGACAAGGGTAGGAAGTGCTTAGAGACACAATACTAAACCCTAACATAAACAAACACGCATTGGATAAGGTGAAGGGATTTCTTTCGGGGAAAGACAAAGGCATACAAGCACGTTCAAAACACACATTTTGATGTAAAATGATTAGTTTAGTATCTCTTTTTTAATAGATATATGTGAGTATATCAGTGTATAACATCAAAGTGTGGAAATGCTACGAAGGCAGGTATATCACCGCCTTTCATACACACACACACACACACACACACACACACACACAGAGTTACTATATTATCCGAATGTAGAAGGGATGGTACTCTAGTCTGAGGACTAGTGTTTTGAGAGAGAGAGAGAGAGAGAGAGAGAGAGAGAAAGGATGATGGTAAAAGACCGAAACGTGGGATACCATTCTTGTACTGATATTTTGCGCCATTATAGGACAAGATGAAAATACTCTTAGGTTACTTTTTATGAGTTTCTAATGCTATCTTAGAAATGTGCATTGGCAATTTTTACATTCATCAATTTAATAAAATGTTAATGTTATATTTACTGTCGACTGAATATAATAACATTTGCTGTATACACCCTAAACTGTTTAAGAGATGTCATATTTTTCAGATCACGTCTCCAGGTTACAATGATGCAAAGTTCTAATAATCAAGGACGGAAAAACATCACCAAAGATAGAGTCTTGTTCATTCGTACTCTTAAATCAACTGAGAAACAAATAGGGCAAACATTGTTAAAATTTTCCCCAATACGCATGTTGTGGCTTTAAAATGGGAGTGCAGGATAGAGTGAGTTATATTAAAATTATTCTTACACTGTAAAGCAGAGGGCTCTCATTTAGTCTGTTGTTAATTTCTTCTTTGTAAAACAATAGACTTAATGCTAGATATTTTTCTTGGGACACATTGCAGCTTCCAAACAGGACAAAGCAAATATATATGTCATCTTCACACACAACTGCACTCATGGTTTCGTATACTCCACGTTCCAAACGAACCATACACAAAGCTAAGATATCTATGATGCACAAACACGACTGATCTCAAAATTTATAATTACCCATTGAGGAAAAATCTTTCTCCGATTTTTAAAGGTACAAGTGTTTTAAAAAATTCAAACCTAAAATAAATTTCCTAGCACTACGGACTGTTTTTGAAGTGTCTTGAATCGGGAACATATGCCATTATCATTGCAACTTAAATCATCTTGTAGGAAACAAAATAGTGATTTTGCAACAGTATGAGAGAAAGACAATAAAGACAATAATTAATGTCTTCTTTTAAAGATATCAAGACACTTATATTTGCATGGCATATTTCCCTACGAATTTCAAATATACATATCCTGTTTTTTTTAAAAATATAATCGAACCGATCTGAAACAAGCCACCATTGTTTGAAAAATATTACAAGATTGAACTGGAAACAGTCTGCTAACATCCTTCTTTTGAAAACGTTGATGTAAAGTTCACAGAATATATTACATCAAAACATTGTTCACAAATTGTCTGATTGTGTTTTAGTTATCTTTATTTTGTTGCAGATCTCCTAAGTGGAAACACACTTTAGGTCTTCTCACTGTGTGAACAGTAATTGAATTTAAAGCGAAGGCGGCAGAAAATATTCGGTAGCCAATGAAATCACTTATAATGTGTGACAATCTCAACACATTTATTTACAGCGGTTTCTAGTGATCTTTTATCCGACATTGCCGATATTTTGAAGAGATCAGGTATCCTTTGTTTGTTATTTGACTCTAATTAGTGCCTTGTAATAATTTATTTGTGTATTAGGCTGTTCGTCTCCCTACAGACAGAGTGGATTTAACATTAACATCACCGTTGACGACAGCCCGTATTTTTTTCTTCAAATTGCAAAACTTTGCATAAATTAAGGAAGGTATTGACTGAAACGTGTAAGATATCTAAGAATTAAATATATTTCAACTAGGTTGTTATCGTGCCAAGTAACAACCCTCCAAGATTAAATGTGGGGTACGATTCAGAATGGGTTTGGTCGTGACTAATTGGTATCGGTGTGTGTATCTCAGTAACAAAGGTTAAATGCGTAGGTAAAACACGATGGCACTAATGTCAAATGACGAGTATTCTGTGGTGAACTATATCAATACCAACTTGATTTAGAAACCAGATTTTATTTCCAGACAAACTGTTACAAACTGTATTTGGTTAATATACCCAAATGCTCCGAATAAGTCTCGATGTCTTTTCTTACGAGATCACTGTGATAAACCTAACCACTGCGTTTGTGGCATGTGTTGACATACCGGTAAACTTTGTTAAAGTATATGTTGCTCAGAATATCAAGTATGTGTCGATTTAACAGAGGTCTCTTATGCGTTTGCGCGCACGTAAGAGAGAGAGAGAGACAATGGGTAAGAACTCAGAGGTAGATTACGGAAGTTTTAATAATTCTTGTGTATGGATGAGAGATAGTCTCTGCTGAAAGATTAGTTAGATTAAAAGTATCAACCGTCCAACTAGATCTATCCTTGCGGACAAGATTGTGCCCATTATAAAGACCAATACACCATCCAATATGAGCATTGTCAGATAGCTAGATAGATTGATGGGCATATTGATCGACTGATGAATGGACATATGAGTGAACGGATAGATGATGGTTTAACAGACGCATCGATGCACAGATGAATAAATAAAATCTGTTGTTTTACAAAAAGGAGTTTTTGTTATCGTTGTCTACTGTGCGTAAAACATAATATTTATACTTTCTTTGACACGTGACGCCGAATACACAGTCCTAAATGATTAAGAAAGAAACACATGAAGCCTACGAAGCAAAATTCTTAGATATAATAATTAGTTGATACAGTCTGAAACCGTTTTGTTTTTTTATTATTCTTGATGATGAAAAGATAAATAGCGTCTGAATTCTCTAAATCTGCATACAGTAAAATGAAGACATTTACTTTGGAAATAACAATGTTTTCACCACCATTCATTTTTTAAAATAAGCCTATGATAAGCTATAATTATTCTGTCGACTAGCGGTGTAAGGCATTATTCCGTCAGGCTAAAAGCTACTCACCGTTTGTTATTGAAAATTAGTTGTTACACATTAATAAAGACGATTCTGCAATTTAACGTCTTAATACAAAAAGTAAGGTGAAATGAGACAAATTATCAATTTTAAAAACGATTTCATATCGCAATATTAGATAAAATGTAGTTTACGATAAACATGCTTACTTGCTGAAATTGATATATACAGAGCGTTACGAGCGAGCGATCTTTTAATGTCTTTGATGTGAGGATCCATCACATTATTCTTTGGTTATTTGATCATACTTGCATCCAACAAATATGTGTATAGATACATGCTACTACAACTGATGTGTTTTACGGACCGCTCCCGAATAGTTCTAATACACAGCATCCATCTCTATGGAAACTATCTCATTCAGGCCAAATACTTGGAATAAAAATGTGACGAAACAATGAAATACTATACAGCGGAAGGCACGGAGAGAATATATTTCAATACATGGAAATTATTTAAATAATGATAATGACAATCAATTGCTTTCCGATAGGACGATACAAAGTTTAAGTTACTTTTATTTCAAGTTACAATGGGGCAACAAAGGAAATAATATTGGTTAATAACGACATAAAAGTAATTTGACACTCTATAAAAATGGTTCTGCATGGTAGCAAAAAAGATAATGCAAAAAGAATGAAGAACCGGATTTAGGTTTGGGCCCACTGTAAAAGTCCATTAATTTACAGTCAAATATTAATATATATTATATGAGATTCTAAAGTCAAATGTTAATATATGGTCGAAAGCAGCTGTTGTACATAATTTATTCAGCACATAAACAAGTATTCTGGAAGGATCCTCTTTGAGTCACCAGGGATGAATCTTCCTTCTTCACTAGGAACATGTAAAAAGGTAATTTCTTTGAATTAAAGTTCAAATTAAACGAGAAAAAGACACTTTTGCAATGACTATGATCCCTTTGCAAGCTACGTTTATCTGATGTTCATATTTGTCTAGAACCAAAATCTATTCATCTCGAATCTCCTGCTTCTATGGAGTATAGCAGATTATGTACTTGTGAAAGTGGTCATAAAAGTAAGACCACATTCGTCTCATCGAGTTCGTATTGTAGGAAATAGAGCATTTTCTCTCAGATGGATTGTACTTACTGTCAATGTCATTTATGCCTGGAACGTACCAATTCGACCATGATCCGCTGAACCATTGTACTTTGTACGCCACTATCCTTCCTTGGAGAATATCCTGATCGACGTTGACGTTTAAACCAGCTGCCCAGCGGCAGTCACTCGTAGGTGATTTAGTCGTGACTTCCGTACAGATAGTCTGTGTTGATAGATCATATATTACGCAGTCTCCGGTTGGGCATTGTCCTGCTACTGTTGTGTGTACGCAAAAAAGGATGAAAAGTACAATCAGTGAGCCAAACGTATACATGATTCTCATGGTTTTGAGCGATCTCTGCAACTGGAACTTTCCCTGGTCACTCGATGTGGCTATTTGAGGAGATCCTTTCAAATGTCTCTCTGCAAACGACTAGTGTCGTTTAAGTCTGCAACTACCTGACGAGCAATTTCAACTGGCAAACACTATACACAACACAAATACGCTATAAGATGAAATCCAGACCAGTCTGGTGCATACCTATATGACGAATAAACCTCCCCCACTGTATGGGCGATTATTGGGAATCATTTGCATTTCCATAAGCAAAACATCTGTCGTCCTTTCTGTATGAAATCTTACTTAGTCAAGCGTAAGGTCAAAACAGTAAGACGTTTTATTAAATAATGATCAATCTCTAAAGTTCTCTTTCATATTTTGTATGATTTTCAGTTGGATTAAATTCGTTCTCATTAATCTTCCATCTCCACAAATTATAAGATGTTTCATTAAGCAATATAACTACCTATACCGATGTAGATTTATTTATCCATGTATTTGTTAATTTATCTGTTCTTTCATCGATCATTATCAGTCTTTCTGGTATCAGTATATCTGTCAGACCATCCGTACATCTTTTGATGTTTCTTTCCCTATCTTTCTCTCTGTTTCTGTTTATAAGTTTTTCTGTAGATATTTGTGAGGCCGTCTTCTATGGCTCTCTGCTATGTTTTTCATTATCATAATCTGTATTATAAGAATGTTCTTTCGTCTTGTATTGTATATGTAAGCAATAATATCATTCGCTTTTTCTAATTTGAATTGTACACATTCTTAGTGAAAGTGTGAATGAATTTGAATAAATGTGCTATAAGTAGTTCATGCAGAATTTTCTTCGGTACTTCCCAATGATCCGTAGAATATTGTTATGCTGCATAACTGTATCCAACCGCGATCGACGATGATATTCAAACCAGCTTTCTATTCTTTATCATTCTTAATAAGTAAATTGATGGTAAACAGGCGTGTCATATTTAAATCAACCCTTACTTGAGAAAGCTGATATAACGGTTTGAAAGAGATTTCTTTACAGGGAGCCGAAAATTTAATGCGTCATAAAGAATGCTCCCTCCAGTTGGACATCGTTTTCCAGCCGCGTCCGCCTTCATGTACGTGACGAAAATGCAGATGATAAGGGTACCTAATATGTTCATGGTTGTAAATTAATATTTATACATATAGTCTCATCAGGCGTTCAGCAATTATTGCAAAACTGGAACAAAATGTTAAATAGTATCCGACCATACCTAAAGATCGCATCAGTTGGTTTTTATTTAGAGGTATGAGAAATTCGGAGATAGCCATGACCTTAGTATCTATAGGATTAACTTGTCCATGTCCTACGATATGTCATAGAAAAGTTACACTAACACGGCAGAAAATACCTTTATATAAATTAATTGTCAAACATGCATCTGTGAGTCTATCAAAGAATTTCCGAATGTTGCTAAATGTTCTTTGCAGGTGTCGTTGTAGATGATGACATCATCGATGTAAGCATCACAATTGTTTAGATCAGAGGTAATCATATTCATAAGACATTGAAATGTACTTGGCGACCCTTTCATCACAAGCAGCATTACGTTATATTGGTAAAGTCCATCTGGAGTCACGAATACCAAAATTTCTTTTGCTCTTTCCGTTAGTTGAATTTGCCAAAATCATTTCAGAATTACTTGACATTCCAGATCATATCAATACAGTCATCGATTCTTGGTAATGGGAATGAATCTGTTTTTGTAACACTATTCACCTGGTTTTGGAACAAGTATGTATTTTGAATTTCAGTCACTTATACTTGGCTCTATGAAATCATTCTCCAGGAAATATTGAATTTCAAGTATTCCTGTTTGAGAGAGTTCATCCTGTACGCGTCTTGCTTGTCAGGTTTAGAAAAGAAAATTTCAACGTCATGGAAAATTTTATTGGTTCTTGTAGGAACATCTGGGAATAAGTGCTCAAATTCAAACAATAACTGTTTACGTTTATTTCTTTCTTCACTGAGTGACAGGTAGAACAAAATTAATTGCATGTTTAATCCTGATATCTATTTCAATATAAACTTTTAGCATGTTTATGTGAGAGAGTCGCTTTTTAAGCCTCCCCGGAGCATTTATGTTGTAATTTAAATAAATTACTTTCCTGTTAACTGTGTCTGGACCATACTACTTGTATGAAAACTTCTTTCGTTCGAGTTTATATAATATATTGACTTCATTTTGGATTGTGTAGAGTGCACAATTGCTACTGCAACCCTACAAGCATTTGACAATTTATACTTAAAATTAGAAACATAACCAAGAAGATTAATTTCAGAATCTCCATTACAAAGAAGTTTCTCTTTCAATAACTTCAATGGTCGACGCACAGTGTCCCAAAACCAGTTCAACGTGACCGAAACCTAAAGATTCTTGAACTGATTCCCTAACAGAAAACACAAGTAAATGAAATCTTTCATCCCAATCTTTACCCGCATCAAAACAATATGATCGAATCATATTTTTCAAAGTCTGATGGAATTTTTCTAATGATAAGCAGACGATTTGAATTGTTGGATGCCTAATTCGCACATAACATGCTGAAAATTCCAGACATGAAATTTGAGTCTTGATCAGACTGTACAGACAGGGAAAGGCCAAATTGAGTAAAAAAAAACTATCAAAGTTTTATAGATTATATATTTATTTTAGAATTTATATTCATCAAGTGAATTATCTCTGGAAAGCTTATTGACGCACACATAGTGGTCAACAAGTATTGGTTACCTGTTTTGGTCATAGGTAAATAAGCAACACAGTCTACCACAATTCTGCTAAATGGTTCGTCAAAGGCAAGAATGGGTTGTAGACAAGCCTTTGGAATTTTCTGATTTGGTTTTCCTACCATTTGACAGGTATGGCAAGATCTATTGTATTTACCAATATCACCTTTGATATTTGGCGAATAGAGGTGAGTCAAGATCTTGTGATAAATTGTATTGATCCCAAAATGACCATCCAATGGCGTTTCATGGGCAGATTAAGTATTTCCTGTCTGTAAGGTTTTGGAACTACATTTGGATAGTTCACTGACCATTAGTCATAAGAAGTACCTCGGGAGGTCTCCATTTTCTCATAAGAATTCCATTTTTAATGAAATAACAGACAGGAACTTCAGTAGCTTCAGTTTCACTAATGACCCTTTGAAACAAATAGGATATCTCAAGATCTTTTTCCTGCTTGATGACAAGTGATTGTCGCTTATCACCCTGGTTAGAATAAAGAACATGAGTAATTAAAAGATCACCGTGATCAATACCTTCTGATTGATCCAAACAAGGAGTGGAAGTGACCTCTTCGAAAGCCTGACCAATACATGTGTCAGCTAAAGGAATACTTTCCTTATCTACATCATTCTCAAGAGCTCTGGTAACTGCAAAAGCTGGAAATATATCAGAGAATACTTTTTCAATTGGATCTACTTTCTGATCCAAGCAAGGCTTGTCAGTTACAAGTGGATTAACCACAACATTAACAAGACCGCACTCTACTTCCTGAATACGAACACTCATTAGAAGAAGAATTCTCAAAAAAAGCAAAGTACCTAACAAGAAAATACTCTGAGAAGCTCCTGTGTCACTTAAAATTTTAATAGGATAGGATTGGCCGAATCACCCAAGAGTAATATAGAAGCCTTCGATATAAATGGTTCCTAATTCTCCATCATCAAATCAGACTGTTTTATTTTAGACCCAACAAATGTATTGCTTTCAATACATGACCGTGACCTTGACCTCATAGAAATAAAAGCATTTTGAATAGGGCTGTATTGATTCTGATGCAAAGTTTTTAATTTGTAGTAAGCAGAAATACCGTGTCCTTTTTTCTTGCAATATGTACACGTAGGAATAGACAAGGATCTTGAATCAAGATTCTCTGAAGTTTGATTTTTAGAAGTTGTGCCAATCTGAATTTTAGAGGGGCTTGTATTAGGCTGAAATAATTAACTGCCAGAAGACTGTTGCGTAGAAGTCTTACTTTCAAGAGGAAGTTTACGAGTTAAAGAATACTCAGCAGCTCGAGCAGCTTTTTCCAAGATTTGAATCAGATGCTCGTCAAGATAAGACTTAATGGAACTATGGACAGTGTTTGAACTCTGCAAGTAATACAAGTTGTTTGAGACTTTCATAATCTTTTTCAACTTTCTAGGCTTAGCACCATCTATCAAATAACTGCTCTTTTTCTCTAGCAAATTCGACATGAGTTTGTCCAGCTTCTTTTCTATAGCTTCTTAATTTTTGCCGATAAGCTTCAGGGACTAACTCATAACCCCTTACAATGCATTCTTTGACCGTATCATAGTCACCACTTTGTTGAACTGACACTGAACGGTAAATATCACTAGCTTTACTAGTGAGTACACATTGTAATAATTGAATCCAATGTTCCCTTGGCTATTTCAATTTTTTTCCAAAATAAGGAAAATATTTGTCTACTTTGTTTTCTCTGAAAGGGGCACTAATCTAATATTCATTGTAAGATCTAAACATAAATTTGTATTTGAAGTATGAATGGGCTTTTCACTTGCCAGTTCCATTTATGTCATTCTAAATTGATATTTCCTCTCTTCCTTCTTTCTTTGCATTTGCATATGTCTCTTACATCATTTTGCATTTGTTCTTTTAGTAATTGCATTTGTTTCTCTTTTTCTTCCTCTTGTTAATGCATTTGTTCTTTTTTTAACTGCATGTCTTTTTTCTCTTTTTCTTCTGCTTGTAAATGCATTTGTTTTTCTTTCTGTCTTTCCTGTTTCTCCCTCCTCTTTATCAAATTGCAACTTTATTTGTTCTTTTTGTAATAATATTTGTTATTTTTCTTTTTCCAATCATAACTCCATTTACATTTGTTTTTCTCTTTCTTCTTTCTGAAGTTCCAGCTTAATCAACTACAGTTCCATCTTGTATTTTAATCCTAATTGATTCATTTTATATCATATTCTGATACATACTTACTGATCGAAACTAATGCACCTTTATCCAAAACATTCTGTTCTACAAAATACTGAATCAAAATATTTCTTATTTCCTGTTTCGTTAAGGAAGCCCTTACCTCAGGAAGATCGTATTTTCTGGCAAGTTGAATCAATTCATCTTTTTTGTAAAAAAAAATGATCTAATTGTTAATGGGTACTATTTGAAAGAAACTTTTCTACTTTTGTTGACATTTTAGAAAAAGCTTGCCGATTTCACTAAAGGTTTCAAAAACTAATGGAATTCATATTTCGAGAAACAAATTTTTCTTAAATATTCTAGCCAGATATCAAAATTATCCCGGATGAGCCCCCAATTCTCCTTTTATGTGTTTTGGCTAGAACAAACAGTAACACAAGAAGAGTGTAAACAACGAGCTTTTGAAAAATAAAATAATTTATTTATCTGGAAAGGTTCTGTAAAAATAAAAAAGTATGAACTTACGGGTTTTAAGAATCAAATCCAAACATTATCCAAGAACAATCCACGAATACAATTTTTGAAGTCCTAATAAATGTTCGAATGATTTCAAGTTAAAGTCCCGACGAAGAATCCAATACGGAAGATGATGACATATGCTGTAACCTGTAGTGTTGAAGTCTAAAGTTCCCTGTAGAAACAAGAAATAATACACCTCTGCTGGAAATCTAAATAAAGTTTTATAAGAGCGTTATTTTTAAAAATCTCATAAGAGCACACGTGTTTTCCAGAAAATATAAAATTTATCCTTTTGAATCCAAGTAATTTGAAATAACTACAAACGACACAACACCTCCCAGTGCAAATAAAAAGCCCTACTGAGATTCTGTCTCCAAAAGAGAGGTAATATCGCATTCTTAAACGCAGTTTCGAAAATCCCCCAAATTGGGAAATTGCAAAGAGAGTCACTCGATCGTGCTTATATCACGTACGTTTAACATGACTAAAACCAATCATTTTACTCCAACAAAGACAAAATATATTGTTTACATCTTAAATCATGTAGTCCTATCATGACCTCGACAACAACCAATCATTGTAAAATACAAATAGAACTTATTTGCGTGGTTGATACTAATTTTGAATCAAGGTCAGGATCTAGGTCCACACCTAATGCTTACTAATGATGCTGAAATGAATCTTTCCGCGATAATTGCCAATAAAGCGGTCAGAAGCATCAAATATGTTTTCTTTTAACATTAATGAGCATTAATTGATATTGACTTCTATGCTCCTTCGAACATGTTATTTTCTTAGCAAAGACCTAAGAACAAGTGACTACGGCTGCGATTAGCATGAACATAGGCGTCACTGTTTTTTCCTAATAGAATAAATATCAATTACTTACAGCCAAAGAGATAGTTGACTCTCAATATATTTACATATATGTCAAAGAAAATCATTCGGAACCGTTCACTTGACATGTAAAATAAACTTAGCCGACCGAGAAACGCAACCAGGTATAGAGTTCTAAAACAAAACTCTTGAATATGGCAGGAATTGCATCTTCTGATTCGCTGAAATTTAAGACTGACTAAAATTTATTAATAAAATATAATTGTAAGTCTAGACAGAACTTTGAGTCTTACAGCAATCTTTGAGTCTTAGGGCGAAATTGGAAGCTATATATATATATATATATATATATATATATATATATATATATATATATATATATATATATATATATATATATATATATATATATATATATATATATGAATATATGAATATTGTTAATCAATTAGATAAATCGTTATGATTTGGGTTATCCCGTACTTTACAGTTGTACAAATATATAAATCTAGATACAATGAATATGAAGGCAAATCTATTACTTGAATAACGCATTAGCTGTTAGGAATTTACCATAATTCAATATTGTGACTTAGATTTTTCATAATCAGTTTCTTAAACTTCAAATAAAGAGAAAAATAGTGATTTGTATGCACACTTTTAGAAGTAAAACTTCGTTGCTTGGAATGGGAATAAGAGTGGGAGAGGTGTTAAAGAGCTGTCTAACAATTTTCTAAGCATGTTAGAAATAGCCAGCAATCATGATCCAGTAGGTAAGATCTATAACATATGTAACCAGCTTCTCAATTACCCTCTCGTTTCGTGTCTCGGAGTCGCATGAATGAAAAAAATCAGTCCAATCTGGTGCCTACCGAGACATTGTTTAAACTTCCTCGATGTCGTTAACAGAAGCGGTAATCATAAAATTATTCAATGCAAATGATATATCGTCGGTTTGAATGAAATCGTCCTTATTCATGCATGAACCAAAAAAGGTGAAAGGTTTTCTTAAGCAGAGTATAATCGTTAAGAGTTTGAATGTTCTACAGTTGTATCTAATTCGAAAAAATGCTTATTGGATATCGCAACACGTTTCCATTAGTTAGAACGTTGTAACCTTAAGAACACAATATACTTATGATGCACAGATGTAGATTTCATTACTCATTCAATCTTTCAATTATTATTTTATCGACCAGTCTCTCTCTCTCTCTCTCTCTCTCTCCGTGCGCTTTTCATTATTGTCTAGACGTTTTGCTTCACTTCGTATAGTATATATTGATATTTCTCTCTGTAATTTCTAAATTTGCATTCTTAATTGTTGTAATCTTGCACAGCATTCTGAGTTACGTTTTCATTTTCATTTAATGTTTGCCTCACGGTTGTGTATTTTTTTGTATAGATAATTTAGCTCCCAGTGTTTAAGTCGTTGAAATGTGTGGCTTGCGTAATGATTTTGTTATATTAAATAAAATGTATATTAAATTTCAAAAAATATTTTCTTCTTAGTTATTTAGTAATAATCATGGTAGAAAATATTATATTAAATTTTTCCGTTTTCCTTTTGATTAATTTTATTATTTTAATTTTAAACTTTATATTGGAACAATATACTAAATATTTAATGTCTTTTCAGTTAAAAAAATACGTAACAAGAAAATGGTATCAGACAGAAGGATCTGTATCATTAATCATTGAGTTGGAAGCTCGAACATTTACCCTTATATATATATATATATATATATATATATATATATATATATATATATATATATATATATATATATATATATATATATATACCTTGAGTCTGGGAATAAAAATTGGATTTTAATGTGCACATTGTACACACGTTACGTGATAACTTGTTTTCTTAGAGCAATAAATAACTTGTTTTCTGTACTTAAAATAAGATACTAATAAGACAAGGCAGGCAGCGACTCTAAACAATTTTAAGTGTCTTTCTCCACTAGTGGAGACGTTCACGAAACCGGTCAAATGGCTGCTTCCTCGTCTGAAAGTATTGAGAAATCAGAGGTAAGTGAAATATCAGAAACAATTGTGAACATCCAGTCTGAAATGGTGAGTTTGAATAAGAACGTTGCCGCATTGAGCGAGAAAATTGAAATGTTGGTATTGGTAAAGAAAATCGGAGCAAATTTAGCTGTCAATAACCCATGAAATCTTGCAAGATAATGAGGACCTTCCTACGCGGGTATTTGAATTAGAAGAACTGTAAGAACATATTGACAAACAGAAATCGAGTCAGGGGGAAATAATATAAATTTTACCGGAATTTGTGTGCCATATGATGAATCTTGGGATACAAGTTAACAGCTGATTGGTAACTGTATATGTAATACAACTGATGCACCCCAGGCCGTACGAAGAGACTTCGAGCGAGTAAACTGAATGCGCGATGGCAAACGACATATAATAATCCAGTTTACTACACTGTAGGATCGGTCTTTTGTGTTACGGAAGGGAGGAAAAAGTTTACCCGTTTGTACACAGAAAATATTTCTGATGACCTTACTCCATATTTAAAACGTTGATTTCGTTTCTTCCAAAGGCAGGAAAAACAGTTTGAATTAGTATTAAACTATTATAAACTGAAAATTGTTTGCAGTGTTTTAGTGTTTTATTCGTAGATGAAGGGCTGAAGAGTGTCAGTCAATCTTTAACGTTTAAAGGGTCGAATGTGTTCTAATGTAGGTGTAGTTATATGTTACGTTAAAACTGTTTTGAAAGGGCATCTCCATTCATGATATATATAGATCACTAGTACAAAGTAAGCAAAGTAATATTTCAAGATGTACTCAAAACATCTTATGCAGCCCTGATTAGTGTATACACAAGTATGGAATCGACAAGATTGCCTAGTTATGTTCTTTTCAAAATGAAGTAGCAACTCTTCGATGATTGAATTAACAGGACATTCATGTTTTGTTTAGATATATCAGTCCTAATATTAAATATAACCACCATCATCTCGATGAAGAAGCTGCGTGTGAATAATATTTCTTTCTTTCTGTTGTTTGCATGCCTTTCATGTCCACATTATCGTTGCCATTTTCCACAGCAGATATCTCATCTGTAATATAAACAAAAACTGCAGCGTGTGAATGAGATAAGAAAATAAATAAATTAGGAAGTATAAATAAAGCTATATTTTTTCACACCCAGGAAATATACAATAAGCTTTCCATTTAAAACAGCGATCAGTGAAGTGTAACAAACTCTTTCTACACTTTAATAAACTGCGCTGCCTAAATGCAGGTTTATGTTGCATCGGATGTCTGCTGAGGCCAGCCCGGATCGGCTGGCTTGGTGTTTTCCTCGGGGAAGGCACTGAGCTCCCATTTCCACCAGACGATGTAGCGAATAATGAACTTTCAGAGTGCACTAATCCCGCTCCAATCCAACCAACCAACCAACGAACCAACATGTCTTGCCACAAATTAAAATGTATTGGATATATTCAGGCCTTGAGTCTACGCGAGAGAACAAGTATCCTATATTAATTATTCAAATGATCTGCTTATCTTACTAATATCATATATATATATATATATATATATATATATATATATATATATATATATATATATATATATATATATATCATAGCAAAATAATTAAACTGAATATCTGTACATGCATGTACTTCTAAGCTCTGCACACAAATAAATATCAAACAGCACCGTGCTACATAGGTTGCGAAATATATTACAAGTCTTATAGACACACTCGCTTACAACTGGCTCGTTCTCCTATTCGTTTACAATAGTCAAAAGGCAACTAATATTAAACCTAGATAGATACTATTGGCATAATAATCTATAATAATCTATAAGCAATCACTCATATGTTGTCGCGCTACACGTTTCCGGAAAATATGTAGACTGCGTGAATATTTCTCTGAACATCTCTGAACTCGACAGTGTTGATGCATACGTTGATGATGAATGTTCAGGTGTGTCGGTTATGGTCATGTGTGATCATGTGTGAATATATGGTCATGAATTTTACTAAGTCTAAGAATTATGATACGTAACTTCATCTGTTGGCAATCACTTTGTACTAAAACAGCGCTGTACATACAGCAATGGTATGATCTTTATAACATTTGATAATTCCATTCTTCTGGTATACACTTTGACTCAGGTAAAAAAAATTGTTTTTGTAAATTTAATAATGCTAAAAGCAAATTAAATAGTTGTTATCATACTTTCTATCACTCAGAGTAAAAGAAACGTCTTCGAGTAACTAAAAGCTTAAAACCAGGCCCGTATTATAGGGGACATAACTCCTACTAAACAAGCATTAGCTTTATATGTTACATTGGTTGTACGTTTAATGTGAGTGCTATACAAATTAATGTAAAAGGAATGATTAGCGGCAAATGCCGCAGGAATGTTTTAACGAATGAAAATACATTAAAAGTTTCCGATAAGAAAGTATTTTAACATTTGGAATAAGCATCATTAATAGTTCGAATTAGAAAAGTTCCTTTCGAAAACAACTAAATATGTTGTATTTCTATTCTACATCCATACTGGTCATTAACTTGCTATCTTTCTTTGCACTAAACTTGAGAGAAAATAATCCTTGATATGCATCGATGTATTCATACAAATGTATTATATTCATAATTCCCTATCAACACTGGTTGAATTTGATATGAGAGTATGAGTCTTTATAAGGTACTCTAAACATGCTCCAACTCTCATGCTACTTTCTAGATCTGTGGCACAATAATAAATCTGGATTGAGCGAAAAGAAACTGATTATTTAAACCAATATTGTGTCAAAAATGAACCTCTAGGCAAAATATAAAGGCTAACTGTTTACTCACACTTCTTTTGCATATAAGTTGGCATGCCAAATGACAACCAGGTCCGGCAACAATTGGGGTGGGGATCCTACAACTAGACCAACCCCGGGACAAACTGTGCGACAGATGTTTTCTTACAGATCACCTGTGGTAAACGAATTGAAAGAAGTCGAACCTCTGGTAAAAGGATCCGAGGGAGTTGAATCCAGGCGTTGATATCATCAATGAAGACTGCAGCCAGAAGGAAAGAAACTATACAGTCATCAAACATTCAAGTTTTGTAAACAAATAATGCATATTCATGAAAAATTGGCTGCTATAGGTATGAAAAAAGAGCAACATAAAGGCTCTGAGGAGAAGAATGAAGTTAAAGATTAAATCACTGAATTGCGATCAACGTGCAATATTATCTTGAAGAGAAGAACAATCGAATAAAGGAACAATATAAGTAATGATCACTTAAATAATATATAAGCTGAAAAATTGTTGTGGGGTTTAACGCCATTTTTCAGCACGATAGGCTATACATGGCGGCCAGTATTAATGGTGGAGGAAGAACCCGGAAAACCCCGGAAAGAACCACCGACCCACGAGAAGCTACTGGCAAGCTTTCTCACATGCCCACATTGGCTGAATCTTTGACTCGAACCGCCGCAGACAGAGGTGAGATGGCAGTGATCCGTAACGAAGAGCGCTTTAGACCACTCGGCCACTCGGGGCCCAAGCTGAAAAATACCCAGCAATATGCAATATATAGAGCAAAAAAGAATATCTGCCGAAAGTGTGGGACTTTTGCATCAAAACACCGAGCTGCGTTTTTAAATAATGGCATCGTGTAATTTTTGAATGAATATTGAATTCTGACAGACCTGAGCATTATGATTGTATTTGCTCATGACGGACCCGGATCCTTACTTGTTGATAAAATGAAAATAAGAATACAGTTTGAAAATAAATTGCTAGGTGATGCCGTATTAAAATCTTAAACCCACCTGCAGCAAGGTAAAATGATTTATTGCATGGCATCATACCGTGACCAAAATTAAATAGGAAGATAACTTAGATTTTGAAGATGAACATTATACATTTACGAAATCTGCAATGGAAACAGGATAATATGTGTGAGGCCAAATTAAAAGCAATTGCAATAGATGCCATTTGAGTAGATGGTGAAAATTTGGATCTTGACAACTAAACCTTGATTGGAATGTTGCTAGTGTTTTCAGTTCTAGAAGTTTTATGAGCCTCCTTATATTTTTACGAGTGATGGCTCACGCTATACGTCAAAAGAATGAAATTCTTTAATAATTGAACAGTTTAGAAAATAATAGAAATAAAATCTTGTCATAAAGTTTCACCTCAGAACTCAAGCAAATTGTGTATTGAAAACTTATGAAGAAGCAAATCAGAAAGCGATATAAACTTATTATGCATGTCCCGTAGATGTGAACAGAAATATGCCAGTAAGAGAAGAATGTAGCAATCAAGAAAAGTGTGGAGAAGGACAGCAGTATGTGGCATGAACAAAGATGAAATAAAAAGCAGGAGTAAAGACTGGCGGAAATGGAAACATAACTTAATAGCTTTATACTCTAATTAAAGACATGAGTTAGAAATTACGAAATAGGATCAATACTTACAATACAAGCTTGTAAGAAACCTGACGATGAAATAAGAATTCATTTTTAATCTAATTATTTCGACTCTACCATCCTATACACTTCTATTTGAACTAATTAAACGGTTGTAATTACTTTGATTGATGTAACATACAAAATTCATAATGCACAATTGTAGCAATATTGTCTCTGTACTTTATTTATACAAACGTAACTAAGCAAATAGAGAGAAGGAGAAAAACAACTGAAATAAGCCTGATAGGAAAGTTTATCCTTCCCTATAAAACATGTTCAACATTATGTCATTGTTTGAAACTCTCTAAAGCATTGTTGTCGTTTGTAGTTTTCGTGCTCAGCAAGATGTGTGACTTTTATTATGGGCTGTTTTTGTTTGGGTCTAAACAATCAGGCACACGCAAACTTCAACAATGGAAACAACCTCATGCAAAACATTGAGACAATTCAAGCAATTATTTCACTTAAACCTCTATCAATCGAAACCATTATTAACGCACATATGTTCCGATGGTAAAGTCCTACATTTATATTTATTATTAACGTAAATGGTGACATTTATCCTCTGAAAGTGCTAAGCCATTTACATTGTTAACATTTTCCGTATTTTAAACCGCATGGGTAAAATGCTTTGCAAGAACTGGGAATACAAAAAAATATTAGTTCTATTTCAATGAAATAATTGACGGTTTTAATAACTATCATTCAACAAAAGTAACTCTGACCATAAAATATGTAAGTAAATATATCATGTTTTGATTTTTTTAATTCTATTCATCCCTGTAAAAAATGCTTGTTTATTTTGTTTGACATATTACAACTTGGCTGTAAATAGATGTCCTGAATATTGAGGATCGTAGGTCTCCGGTAATACAAGTGTTAATAGAGCAAAAAGTTATGTTCATATAGGCGTTAGGTAGGACATATTTGTTTCAATGCGATTTCGCTCTCTGCAGATAATTAATAGTTGCAATATATATATATATATATATATATATATATATATATATATATATATATATATATATATATATATATATATATATAGAGAGAGAGAGAGAGAGAGAGAGAGAGAGAGAGAGAGAGAGAGATAAACAGACAGGTAGATAGATAGGTAGGTAGACATATAGATAGATGGATGGATGGATATATATATATATATATATATATATATATATATATATATATATATATATATATATATATATATATATATATATATATAGGTAGATAGACAGATATATATATATAGATAGATAGATAGATAGATATATAGATAGATAGATAGACAGATAAAAAATAATATATATATATATAGATAGATAGAGACAGATAAAAAATAATATATATATATATATATATATATATATATATATATATATATATATATATATATATATATATATATATATATATATGTGTATATATATATATATATATATATATATATATATATATATATATATATATATATATATATATATATATATATATATATATAAAGAGAGAGAGAGAGAGAGAGAGAGAGAGAGAGAGAGAGATAGGTATGTAGGTAGGTAGGGAGATAGATAGATAGATAGATAGATATACAGAGCCAAGCAAAATGAAATTGTCAAGGTCCTAGTCAGTAAAATGTATCAAAATATATGCATATTAATTCAAGATTAGAATCAAATCGTCAAATCTACAATGTTTTGGGCAAAGTAACTTTAGTTAACAATGGAAATTCTGAAATATGGTCTAATGACTTTTGCATGTATTTGATACTACAAGATGAAATATGGCAGGGCTTTGTATTTTCTTTATTTAATCACAGGTAAGAAAAATAATCTACTTAAAGAAATAAAACCAAATCATGCATATTACAATTTAGTGTCAACTTTTATTATTATGGCTTGCAAATCAATTAAAAGAAAAACAAGGAGTAAATGCCTTGTAGTGGATACTATTTATCTTTATTATATAAAACAGCAATGATAGATCGAGAGAAATCTATGTAGTGTTTTACTTTCTAAGTGTTTCTAAAGAAAGGTAACCCTTATTAGCATGCGAAATATATTTCAAAATGAAAACA
Source organism: Sinohyriopsis cumingii (assembly GCA_028554795.2). NCBI lineage: Eukaryota > Metazoa > Mollusca > Bivalvia > Unionida > Unionidae > Sinohyriopsis > Sinohyriopsis cumingii. Next base: position 133,864,466 of record CM068826.1, on the reverse strand, counting down.
GCAGAACATGAGAATCGATACATTCAAAAAAGGACACGCAACGAGATGATTTGCTGAGTAAAATTAAAAACAATTATATCAGGTATATATCGATTGATTGGCCATTGATACTGAGTACGCCATTAATAATGAGGAAATCATTTTCTTTTCAAATAAAAGTCGTTAGATGATGTAAATGGTATGTAGTCAAAGCACCCTGAATATTGGAAAGTGATATCTTCTGTGTCAGAACATTGTACAATTCCGCTGTTGCCAAGATTTGAATATTCAGCTATAATTTATATGATATACACATCATTGTTTATGTACATTCCCATTTAAAACTACGTTTGTTTGAATTGCTCTTCAATCCTTTATGGGCCAGCCTCCACACTTTCTTGAAATAGCAATAATAAAAATTACTCCCAAATATTGTTTCTGCTGGAAAATGAATTAAGAAAAGAAACTGCTTTTTATTGTGTTCTGTCTGGACTCGAGCGAGTAAAACAGTACACATAGAACAAAAATAATTATATAATTCTTAAGTGAAATGAGTTTTTAATCTTGTACCTGATCCAGAAAAATTGGATGAAGGACACACTGAAAATGAGGAAAGAAATTATGATTTTCCCAAAATCTCCAATTATGTGTTGTTCGAAGTGTTTGGTAATCATGATATTACTTCAATATTCATGGCTTCATATGATTGTGATCAAAGAAGCTGGACTACATGCATTTCATTCAAATTTTGCTTTGGAATAGGACACTTGTATTGCATTTGCCATCTGGATCGTTTACGCAGGCAATCAATTAAATAAGGGAATTTTGTATGTCGCTATCCACTTAGAATAACCTAGTCAATGTTTAGGTTTAAACCAGCCGGCCATCGACTGGATCGTGCAGGTGGCTTGCTTGAGACATCTAACCAAGATGCTTGGGTGGAAATTTCATATGTGATGCAGTCTCCTGTGTATCGTAGTAGGGTGATAATTGCGCATTTTGACCGAGGTTACAGGTACCTCATCTGACACGTGTATGCATGTAATCTTGCATATTACAATCAGTAAAAGTTATCAATATGCGACCATCCAAGAGGACAAAGTCTTGTGTTATAGAAGTTTGTGGCCTATATCAAGAACCGACAAAAAGCTCCAAAAGCACACTACGATGGCAGACGCGATTGTTTATGACGTCAGTCCTATCGTGGTAACCAAAGTGACCTTTATTATAGTACACAAAACCAAAGTGTTCAGTGTGTCTCATACGATACATCTTCGCAGACTATAAGTCAGGAAGTATCCAACCAACCGACCACAAAATGGTGCCTTTGTATTTAGTAAAGATGCAATGATCTGGCAAATACTTGCCGAATATCAAAACAATTTTTCCGCTGAGATATGTCAAATCGGGAAAATACACTGAAATGTTTCCTATCGACTTTTTCTTTAACTTTAGATTTAAATATATTCAACAATTTGAGTGAATCGTTCGAAGTTCAACAGTTTTCTTCCATTGCAGTCAATACAAACCGGCAAGAAAACAGCGATATTGAATGGCATAAATAAAAGAAACTCGAAAGATTAGTATATATATATATATATATATATATATATATATATATATATATATATATATATATATATATATATATATATATATATATATATGTATGTATGTATGTATGTATGTATGTATGTATGTATGTATGTATGTGTGTGTGATTACTTTATCTCGTTTTCTATATGCTTGAATGAAAAATAGCACTTCCATTTAAGTAACAAATATAGCTTTAGGCTATGAAAGACTGAAAGACGTATACCCCAAAAGTTAGGACAGTTAAAAAAAGTTCAACGTGATAGCTGAAGATGTACGAAGAAACGGAGAAAAGTATTGCAAAGTGTCCGTAGTTGAACATTTCCTTAGGTACAAACTATTCAAGAGCGATGCATGTAAAATATTGTAGGAGCAGATTATGGGGTCCATATATTGTCTGAAGTGGTACTCTCCTTTCAGTCTTTGTTACATATATATGATCAAATGGCTTGGGCGCTTAATGAGGAAGCCCCAAGAATGGATATCCAATGTAGCCCTTGGATGGACACCAGCTGATAAGCACAAATGCAGACGGTCAAAAAAAAAACAACATGGCGGATGACAGTGATGACTAAGCTAGAAGAGATGGTACATTCTTCTAGTGAGGCACAAAACATTGCTCAAGACCGACATAGATGGTGAAATATAGTTGCAGCCTTATGTCCCAGACAGGACGAAGAGGACTAACTAACTATATTTAGGTCCCTATTTTTCAAGATGACGGCGCTATAACACTGTTGTCTAATAGCTGTTATAATGTTTTAAATATATTTAGTTGTTATCTTAACCTATCCATTGAAAATTTAACTTAGACATGCAGAGTGAGGAGTGTGGTCATTTGTGTCAGGGAGATTTATTCCTGTGTAAGAAACGTGAAAATATTTCCTAGGGTGACGAGAAGCCCTGTAAGTATGGTGGCAGATTACCAACGATAACTTTTCCTTGATAGCCCGTCAATAATGGTGGTGAACTGCTTTGTTTTGTACAAGACAAAACGAACACATTGCCATATGATTATATTGTGAAGCTGTGTGTAGACACATATTGTGAAAGGGACAATGAGGCTGCAAAATGGACCCTGTTCTCAATGGTACAAACAGTTGAGAGAATGATAAAGAGAAAGGGTACGGATAAATCTATAAAGAATATGATAAATGTTTTAAAATCTATTTCTGTCCACAGACCCAAATGACAGACCAAGTTTTGCGCATTGGATCTATCAAAGTTACTACCTGTATCTTACAAATAAGTGGACATGTCAATTGTACTGAAGGACATGGAAACCGTGAAACATTCAGTGAACATACTTAAGTCAGTCCAGGCGGAGACGTTATGTGCAACGCAACGCTTCTGTGAACAGACCCAGCCATGTTCGACAGTCAAAAGTACATTGCCTCCCAATATTGACAATCCGAACGCAGTTCAGTCTGACATTGTTATACTCACTGAGAATTCATCTGTACTAGTGCGAAAAAGACCTGCGCTGCTGTATGGAATACAACAGCAAAAAGCTATGATGATAATAAATAAGATGCTGTCGGTGAATTAAACCACAGCACAACTGCATTAAAAATGGTTGCATGATCAGAAGACACCAGCGCCCAAGACGAGGATTTGAAAACGATATAACTTTTGCTAAAGTCGAAAGTTTTCTGCGGAACAACGTCCTCTGTCTGACAGCATTTCCACATAAAATATCGCGCATAAATCCGCACCAACGATGGCTTAATAAGTTTACAAATGTCCAATCCTCACACTAGTTTCCAAGAAGGCGTGAAAGTGTTGTCATAGGAAAGGCAGCTTCCTCAAACTTGTATACAGTTCGTCCAATGCGACAGCAATGCATATTCGTGACAAGACTTGCCCCCGAAACGCAGGAATCTGAATTTCCTCGCATGTTGAGCAATGCTCTGGAGCTAAGCCCATCCAGGTGGAAAAACTACAACGAAATTTAATAATTATGCCAGCTTCAAAATCATATGTGATAACCCTATGCACAATGCAAATAATGAACGTGGATGCGTGGGCAAGAAACGCGTTAGAGATTACTAACAAAGTCGGAATTGAACTATCATATCCACAAAATGAACTCAAATAGACATAATGGATACTTTACGCATTTCATTTTATAACTGTCTTTCATTAACAAGAAATATACAAAATGTAAGAACTTTATGTGATATTTCTGATATTTGTTTCTTACAAGAATTGAGGCTTTCTCGACAGTGAGTTTGGCTGTCTCTCATCCTTACACGACGAGTTCTATGGAACAGGGGAATCGCCGACTGAATCTTTTAGTGATATTCAGATGAGTAGACCTTACGGAGGTGTCGGGGTACTGTACCTTATATCTCTCGCAAGTATTATAGAAGTACTACACCTCGATGATTCCAGATTAATAGGTATTACTATCCATACGGGGGATTCCTCCTTGCTTTTTGTCACTAATTGTGATCTTGCGGATAATTTTGGAGAACTTGTAGATTATTTGGGCAATATTAATTCTATTGTAGAAAATGTTAATACTCTAAATACTTATGTAGTAGGAGATTGCAATGCTGATACGCTCAAAACCACTCCCTTTGGAGATGAACTTCGCCTATTTTGTGACGAATATGGTTATATCATATTGGACGTAAAACTAATAGTAGATCACACAACAAAATTTACTTACGTCAGTGATTCACTCAGTACAGTGTCTTGGTTGGATCATTGTGTCTCTACACACTCTGCTGATTCCGCTATAAGTGCTATGAGAATACTACACACCCAAGTAGGGTCCGACCATCGTCCTACTTTAATGACTATTAAGACTGATCTACTTCTAAGATTTGATCCTTGACCCCAAATGAACTCTGAAAGTTGAAATACAACATCAATTGGTCAGACATTACTTCTGACGAAAAATTGAATTATACTCAGACATCTGCATTCGTATTAAACAAGATTGAGATCCGACATTGTGTTGCGATCTGTAATGACCACGGCTGCACTAATCAGGTGCATATGAAACATATAAATGAATTAAACACTGATATTGTAAAAGCTTTGTCGAATTCCATTAATAGCTTGACTAGTACATCCAAACGTGGTGACCGGGTTATACCAGGCTGGAATAAGTGAGTCAATGAACTACACGAATTTGCACTAAGTGATTACCTTATTGATAACGGTAAACCTCGTCATGGCCATCTCAGTAACTAAATGCGCCAACAAAGAGCACACTTTAAGTATGTTCTTAGATTATGTAAGAAGAAGGAAGTAAAATATAGAGCAGCCTCGCTAGTACAAAAATTTGAACATGTCGACCAACGTGAAATCTGGAAGCAAGTTAAACAAAATGCTACTACAACTTCCAATAAACTACTGCTCTGCATTTATGTGAACCGTGGTCAGAATAGTATATGCAACATGTGGAAACATCATTGCGAAGACTTTCTCAATAGTGTTACAAATGAATCGAATCAAAAGCACGTGCTCTCAGCATTGAATACCCCTTCTGCGCGTATTGAGGTAATCACATTATCTGAGATCTAAAATGCAATAACAAGACAAAAAAAGTGATAAATGTTGAGGATCAGATTTTCTATTTGTGGAACGTTTTAAAGTTTCATTTACTAGACGTCATGTGCTATTGATGATTTTATTTAATTGTATATTTGTGCATAACTTTGTACCAGATGATTTCACAAAAGTTACAATTATACCGCTATTAAAAAGCAAAATTGGTAACTTGGCGGACAAATATAACTACAGACCTATAGCTCTTATGACTATTATTTCAAAAATATTTGAATGCATCATGCTGGAAATATGTGAAGTCACAATCTCGATAATCTGTTTGGTTTTAAAAAGCAGCATTCAACAGATTTATGTCTATATGCATTTAAGGAAACTGTCAGCTATTACGTAGAACATGGCAGCCCAGTGTTTATATGATTTTAGGGCACTAGTAAGGCATTTTATAGAGTCAATCATTGGAAACTCTTTTAAAAGTTGATTGATGATAAAACACCTGTCTATATAGTTCATATTTTAGTTAACTGGTATGGCAAACAGTTGTATTTATTTATGTGCGATGGGGAAGTATAATATCCCGCGCTTTGTAACCAATGGGGTGAGGCATGGGGGTATTCTTTCCCTTTTGTCAATATACGACACCTATACAGTTGTATATTTAACAAAAATGTGCCTTTTAAACTTGTTATACGGACTATGGTGCCAGAACTAAAGATTTCATATCTTATCTCATAGGTTACCAAAGGAACACAAATGTGAACAAACCCATATTAACAATATATATATATATATATATATATATATATATATATATATATATATATATATATATATATATATATATATATATATCAGGCCATGTGTCAAGTGTATATGATTAGACCAAAACCCAAATAAAGTTTCAAATACTTATGATAGCATCGTATTATAAATGTGTCCCACATTAAATTCACATGAAACAGTGATGCAATGGCGACATAATCTTAATATTTATCTTCACACAATGTTTAGAATGGGGGGAAATAATTATTATTTATGGCACAAACATTCATTAGAAACGTTGGGTCTATCATAATAATAGGTATGTTTGTGCTAGTACGGTTGTCTCGTGTTGTGTCTTCATTGTAATGGAAAAGTTATTTGAGATGTGAAAACAAAATGATATAGACAATGGTTTCGTTTCCTAGTTAAATACCTGATATCTTTCATCGCCTTGTATGAAAAATGTGATATTTAACAAGTTGCGAAGCCGTGAGTTAAATTATATCGTGTTTTGGTACAGGAAGAGGAAATATATCCGGTATTTACACAGGAAAAGGTAATCTTTTTATTAAATTCTATAGCTGATCAAAGATCGAATCTTAGAACTTACATTTAATCACACAATCCGCTCCATTTTTGTAAATACGCTATCACTTTCACAGGCCGATCATGTAAATAATTCCACAGACATCCAAGGAGATTCGAGTCAAATTACTTAAGCAGGCGTGAATTACTATGTTTGAAATGTAATGCAGGTTCTTTGTATTTGCTCGATCTCACAATGCGATCGTTCTTGTTGCTGTAGGTATATCTTCGGTTGGCATAATAACAAGTCACATGACATTATGGGAAATCTTATATTTTCCCACGTAAAAAATACCGACTTACTTTTCTCATATGATAATAAAGGAAATATTACATATGAATAAGTTTCATTATTTCATACATAAGTACATATTAAATTTTAATGTTTTGTTATGAATGAATATCTTTACATTTCGTGTAAATATAAAATTGCTTGTTCAAGGCTGATTGCTTGAAATGTTCGAAAATAACACAAACATATCTCCAAAATAGCATAAACAAATGAGACGTATGAGGTCATACTGGAGCGTTTTGGAAACATAAACTGTATTTTTCATTGTTCTAATGTATTAAGTTCTTCAGTGTAAAAGAGAAATTAACAATTGACTTTAGATTGGAATTACGATTCTTTGCATACAATGGAAATTTCCATGTTAAGTTTTAACATTGGAGGACATATTGAGTGCAAGGGAAATATGCAATTAGTCCTTAACACATCATTGCCCTTGGCATCTCTTATAGTTTTAATTGACATTATGGGTACAGGGGAAATGGTAAGTTGAAAATTAATGTGATATTTATCATTGTGCTTTACATTATTTATAATAATGGTACTTCGGGTAAGAAGGTAGTGGCAATGTTCAAAATTGTACTTTATGACCTCCAGAGAATGCGTTATTGCCTCTAACGGATAAACACATACAAGTAGTGTGACTGGAAGGAATAAACGTGACCTCTAAATAAAAATGTTAGGTAGAACTCCACGTATTAACCAACACACTGTTAAAATGTCCACTTTATCTCCCATTGTTACTGTAACTGTGTTTAGGTTTGGGTAAAAATATGACACCATGGAGACAATGGAACACCAAAACTTTAGGTATGATTCTACATTTGTCGTGCATTTGTAGAATTTGAAAAGTTCACATCTTATTCCAATTTTAGTTTTATAAACTGTTAGTATGACTGGCAGGCAAAGTTGTAGCTGTTATGTCATTTCGTTTAGTGTGTGATAGTATAATGTTACCTGTTTAGGCTCTATTGAACAGTAACAAAGAAAAAGTGAAGACAACAAGCTTTGTGAAATTTAACAAATAATATATTTCCCTGGAAAAACAATATAAAAAATGGGAAAAGAACTTACAGTTTTAAGAATCAAATCCAAAATTAATCCAAGAATAATCGAAGAATTATTAAATGAGAATCATAATAATAAAATGTTCTAATGAAATTTGAGTTCGAGTCCCGACGAAAATCCACAATGGAAGGCGATGACATATGCTATAACTAGTATATAGCTGTTGTGTCTACAGTTCATTGTTGTTCACGAGGCAATACTATTCCGTTGTTTGAATTCCGAATAAAATTTAAAGAAAAGTCTTTGTCCAAGAATTATGTATGAGCACTAGAATAATTCCAGGAAAAATTCTTTTAGAATCAAAATAATTTGAATAAAAATTAAAACGTAACTCCAAACTGGTCGCCACAAAACGAACACCTTGACATCAAGTGTTTAAACGCCCAACTGATCAAATTCTCTATATAGCATCGATATAAAACCTGAATACTGCGCAAAACAGATGTCCGGATGAGGGTCAACCCTCCGGTAAAACCAAAATTTATAGAGCATAGTCGAAGCTATTTACGTCTAAAGCCATGTAGTCCCAATCAGCCTCGATTTCACTATTATCATTCACACACTAAGAATGAAATTAAAAAAAGTTGTTTACTAGAATCTCAACCAAGGTCAGGAACTAGGTTAGCAAAAAGATACAAAGTTCTATTTTAGGTGTTTTTTACTAAACAGTCAGGTCAAACTAATTTCTGGAAAATATCAAATTCCGTAAACAAAATTGCATTACTTTAACATGTAGTAATAAAGAAATTAAAACTTACAGACAATTAAATTAAATGAAACATAAATAACAATACCAATATGATAGCTTGTTTGTTAGTGTGATCATTCCTAAACGTTTCATCCTCTTAGACTCCACGTGCGATTTTCTGTCAGTATAAGTTGTATATGTGTCTATTACTATGAACATTCATACTGTTTTCACCTTCATGCCATCTTTGGATTGTTACAAATGAGCTTATGATTTACGTCTAGAATCATTTTTCCAAAAATGGTGATCTGCATGCAAAAAGAACTTGAATGTTAAAGCTACACTCAATAACCAACACAGTTTTTGTAGTGACCAACACCTACTCATGTAAGGTGACCAGCACGCGAAAATATCTAATGACAAGCACCCACACCTACTAAATTCTTTATTAAAATTTAGTGCTTTGGATATTAAAACTAATTCTAAGCATGTAATACAAACATTATGTTATTGTAAAGACTCCCTCCTCCCACTCCACTGTGATTTACTCTTTTCTCTTTCATTTAAAAAGGAGATGATACCTCGCATGTTTGATGTGACTGATAGATCATACTGTTTTTCATTCTAGTATTGCGGTTAATAACTGGAGGAAGGAATAATTATCTTGGACTTCAGACTTACCTTGTCAGGCATTGGTCGAAATACAAGAATGGCATGTGGGTTTGGCTTAAATAAAATAGGTTTTCTACCTCCTCTGAAGAAACATTAAACAAAATAGAAGAAACCTCATATATAGCAGAGAACATATTTGCATAAAGGCCTTTCACATTTTGACATCTGTCCTTTTGTAAGTACTCCATATTTGAAAGATAAAAACATTTAATGAATATTCTTTCTAAACTTACTCACCAGATTGCTACTGATTAAATGCCTTTCTATATTTTACAAATTATGATTATCTGTATTCATATATTGCGATTAATGGTAAAACTTTGAAACACTTATATTACCGACTTATTATTATAATCCGTAAATTAAAACATTTTTTGAACAACAAAATTTATATATTGGTGCAGAATCACTGGTATGAAAACTGTTGGTAAATGCAGAACACCTTTCAATCAACTTTGCAGAAATAAAATTACTAAAGAAAATTTAATTAAATTTAAAAGAAAGCAGCTTTGCATACAAAATGCTTCTCTTCACAAATGGTTGATTTGTTGTCAGCTACGGATAATGGTTCTAAATCAAACTGAAATCATTAAGATATGTACTGTGGACCCCTGGCACTTTGAAGCTAAACCAATAACGAGAGATTAAAAGTTTTTGGTATATGTTTTGTACCAATACTTTTGCAACCCACGCTGCTCCACTGTATAATCATTGTCGGAGAAGAAGAAAGCATCATGTTTTTGCAAATAATGGAAAAATGCATGACTATTTAAACTGGCGTTTAGTTTTAACAGAAAACGCAACCTAATGTGTGTTATGTTTTGTTATGGAAGTTGGAGTTCCAGGATGCTATTTTTTCTTTAGTCTTTTACATTATTTATTACGAGATACACAACTAGACAACCAGAATTCATTAAAAGTTAATCTCTTTAAATATGATTAAGCAAACTGACGCAGGAACACTTGCGCATAACTCTCACTTTCTATCTCTGTCTCTTGAATATGGTGAAATTCAGAATCAAACAGGTTGACAAAACAGACTCGGCAACAGACCTTGTTTCAGTTACAAAATGAAACTATAAGCTTGCAATAGCTTCAATTACAAGAGAACTATTATTATTCGTTTGGTCACAAATTTCTTCGTGTGTAACAACGAAGAAATACGGGAATTATTTATTTTAAACAATACCATATAATTGTGTATTATTCCACGCACATAGGTAGCAGTACATCGCAGAACCATTTCATTGACTACCTCACAATTCTTCATAAGCGTCAATTATTCTACAGGGAACATAGATACGCTAATGCAACTTATTACAATCTAGCAGATATAAAAGAAAGAATGAAACAAATCTCAAACGTTGACAGTTGAAACTTGTCTGACCTCAACGAGAGTAATTAGGAGAATGAGAGATAGCCATACCTATATTGTATGCGTTCAGTTTGTACTCATATCATTAGGACTCTATGGTTGAATCTAAGTGAGGAGCGAAAGCCATCACATACAGTAAAATTCAATAAATTCCCTAGAATAGAAAATGAAAATTGAGAAAGAACTTACAGTATTTGGAATTAAAGTCCAAATATTCATACAAGTTCTAGCATAAGTCCAAAAGTATAGACTTCCAAAATGAATTCCAATCGTAAAAGTGCTGACGTACCAATAGCCACGAATAGTGCTCATGTATCACAATGATATAATCCTAAATGTCTCTAAATGAGTTCACAAATGAAATCAAAGAGGGGATTTAGTCCGAAAGTATTATTGTACACATAGTAGTTCCAATAAATAATTTAAATATATAAATCATCTCAAATTAAATCTGAACACAACTGAAGTTAAAGATAGCGATAAATCTCCATTATATTTAGGCCTATTTCACAATATGAGGAATCAGGAGGAGGGGCAAAAGTTCATGTCTAGAACATTCTAGGTTGTCTACAATATCGGGTATATTACTAAAACTTTAGTAAAGAACATGTCAAACAGCAGATAAACCAAGATTTCCCGAGGGGAAAACCAATGTCGTGAACTCAACTCCAGCTAAAGATGTTTACCTTCAAATAGTAATAACCCGAATATATAGTCCACAATTATATACAAAAATCAGCTATGTAATATGTAATGTAC